>JAJJMB010007708.1:26393352-26611456 GCA_023531105.1 Papaver atlanticum | reverse complement strand
TCATGTATACATCTCCTAATAATCTGGTCTGGACAATACTTAAACAAATAAGGATCATCCCAAAAGAAGTGCTTAACCTCAGCTAAAAATCTAGAACGATCTTGTTTACCCCAATGCTGGGGAATTCGACCAGTAGCAAGATAGTTCACTATATTCGCATACCAAGGTAATTGGGTAACAGAGAACAGTTGTTCATCAGGAAAACTGTCTCTAACAGGAGGAGAATCATCAGGGGTATCCACAACAAGCCTAGACAAGTGGTCTGCTACTACATTTTCTGCACCTTTTTTGTCTCTAATGTCTAAGGAAAATTCCTGCAACAAAAGGATCCATCTAATCAATCTAGGTTTTGTATCCTTCTTGGAAAGAAGATACTTCAAAGCAGCATGATCAGTGAAGATTATAACCTTAGAACCTAAGAGATAGGATCTAAACTTGTCTAAGGCGAACACAATGGCTAACAGTTCCTTCTCCGTAGTAGTATAGTTCAACTGGGCATCATTCAGAGTTTTGCTAGCATAGTAAATCACATGGAGTAATTTGTTTTCTCGCTGACCTAGCACAACACCAATAGCAAAATCTGAAGCATCACACATGATCTCAAAGGGTAGGTTCCAGTTAGGTGCCTAGACTATGGGGGCGGTAGTGAGTAAAGTCTTAAGCTTCTCAAAAGCCTCTAAACAAGCATCATCAAAGACAAACTTAACATCTTTTGCAAGCAAATTGCAAAGAGGTCTAGAAATTAAGCTAAAATCCTTAATGAATCGACGATAAAAACCTGCATGCCCTAAGAATGACCTAATATCTCTTACGGTTTTTTGGACCTGTAAAGTCTTAATAAGGTCAACTTTGGCTTTATCTACCTCTATACCCTTAGATGATACGATATGCCCTAAAACAATTCCTGAACGGACCATGAAATTACATTTCTCCCAATTAAGCACTAGATTCTTCTCCTTACACCTAGTCAAAACTAATGACAGATGATGCAAGCACTCATCAAAAGACGAACCAAATACTGAAAAATCATCCATAAAGACCTCTAAGAACTGTTCTACCATGTCAGAAAATATGCTCATCATACAACGCTGAAAAGTTGCAGGGGCATTACAAAGCCCGAAAGGCATGCGTCTATACGCGAAGGTGCCAAAGGGACAGGTAAAAGTAGTTTTTTATTGGTCTTCAGAGGCAATAACGATCTGATTATATCCGGAGTAGCCATTGAAGAAGCATTAGTGACTATGTCCAGCTAATCTCTCTAGCATTTGGTCGATGAAAGGAAGGGGAAAGTGTTCCTTCCTAGTGACCTTGTTCAATTTCCTATAGTCAATACAAACACGCCAACCCGTGGTCACTCGAGTTAGGATTAACTCATTGTTTTCATTTTGGACTACAGTAATACCGGATTTCTTGGGGACAACCTGAACAGGGCTGACCCGCTTGCTGTCTGAAATAGGGTAGATAATGCCTGCATCTAACAACTTAAGAACCTCGGTTCGAACTACCTCTTTCATATTAGGGTTTAGTCGACGTTGCATCTCCCTAGAAGGTTTGGTTTCTTCCTCTAAATAAATCTGATGCATACAAACTGTAGGACTTATACCCTTAATGTCTGCTATGGTCCATCCTAAAGCTTCCTTGTTGTCTTGAAGAACGGTTACTAACCTACTTTCCTGATCACTATCCAAGTTGGATGCTACAATCAAAGGTAAAGTTTCAGCTGGGCCTAAAAACACATACTTCAAGGAATCTGGTAATGGTTTAAGGTCCAGCTTAGGAGGCTCTCCTAACGAAGAAACTAGAGTAGACTCAGAAACTGGTAGTGGTTCGAACTTAGGTTTCCAAACATTACTAGTGTCCAACAAAGGGGTTGAATCTAACAAAGCATTCACCTCATTAATCACATTATCATCATCAAAATCAATCCCAAAGTGGGCTAGACATTTCTCTAGTGGATCTTCTAACAAAGTGTTTGGTAATGACTCCTCGACTAATGTTCCTATCATGTTGACCTCTTCTATGCTCGAGTCATCTAGTTCAAAGGGTAGCTTACTAATATGAAAAATGTTCAGCTCAATGGTCATGTTACCAAAAGACAGATTCATAATACCGTTTCGACAGTTGATGATCGCATTAGATGTAGCTAAAAACGGACGACCTAGAATTACCGGTATCTGGTTCTCTGGGTCAGGGACAGGTTGGGTATCTAGGATAACAAAATCCACTGGATAAATAAACTTGTCGACCTCAATAAGAACATCCTCGATCACACCACGAGGAATTTTTACGGACCTATCAGCTAACTGAAGTGTTATCTGGGTAGGTTTCATCTCACCAAGTCCTAGCTCAAGGTACACATGGTATGGGAGTAGGTTCACACTGGCTCCTAAGTCAAGCAGCGCTTTCTCAACACGGTATTTCCCTATTGTACAGGCAATGGTAGGGGAACCTGGGTCTTTATACTTAGGAGTAGTAGTATTCTGAATAATAGAACTCACATGACTAGCTAGGAAGGTTTTCTTATGGACACCGAGCTTACGCTTTTGCATACACAAGTCCTTAAGGAACTTGGCATAAGGAGGAATCTGCCTAATTGCATCTAATAATGGAAGGTTGATAGTTACCTGCTTAAAAACCTCCAAAATGTCATTAAAAGTGGACTCCTTCTTAGTTGGTACCAGCAATTGTGGGAATGGGGCTCTAGGAACAAAGTTTGGCTTATCAGGGGCCTTATCAGTCTCCTTAGAGGTTTCATTAATCTCTTCAGCTTCTGATTCAGAAGGGTGAACTACAGCATGTTCACTATCAGGCATGGAAACCTTATTGTCTATTTCTCTACCACTCCTAAGGGTTTTGATTGAATTCACATGATCAGATGATCTTCCTCCTATTTCATGAACTCCTCTAGGATTAGGTTGAGTTTGACTAGGAAAACTCCCAATATCTCTCTCACTTAGAATCTTAGCCATTTGACTAACTTGAAGTTCTAACTTAGCAATAGATTTGGCATTATGTTGAAAATTCTGCTTGGTTTCCTCTTGAAAACTTGCCTGGTTCTTCAGTAATACTTCTTGGGTCTTTACGAACATGTCCTGGCTCCTTTTTAATAAGCTAAGAGATTCCTCTAAGCTAGTTATTCTATTCTTAGAAGGGTTCTGGAACTGGGCTTGACCCGAAGGGTTCTTATTATAACCAAAACCTGGGGGAGGATGAGAATTACTAGACTGTCCTTGACTCTGTCCTTTAGACCAAGAGAAATTAGGATGGTTTCTCCAACCAGGGTTGTAGGTCTCTGAGTAGGGGTCAAACTTCTGTCGGTTTTCAAATCTAGCATTGTTATAGACAGCATGGGCTTGCTATTCACTATCCTGACCTTCCCAAAACGAGTTACTGGGTTCTATTCCACAACTAGAGACTTGAGAGGCTCTAATCCTATTATCAGGTTCAACAAAAGACCTATGTTTAGATTGATTCAATTCCAAAGCTTCTAACCTTTTAGACAAAGCAGTAAACTTAGCATTAGACCCAAAGCCTGTATCAACCACATTGGTGCTACTTCTATTGATCAAGAGTCTTTTAGGGGGTTCAACACAAGATTCCCACTGTTGGGATTTTTCAGCGACATCTTCTAAGAAGGACAACGCATCATCGGCATTTTTACTAGTGAACTCACCAGCGCACAAAGACTCGACCGTGGCTTTGGTCGAATAATCCAAACCATCATAAAGAATCCCAACTAGTATCATTTTGTCAAACCCATGGTGAGGACATTGGGATAAGAGATCATTGAATCTCTCTAAAAACCTATAAAGAGATTCTCCCTCTTGTTGTACACTAGCACTAATTTTCTGCCTAACAGCTATAGTTTTATGCTTAGGGTAGAATTTAAAATAGAAGGCATCAATAAGTTCCTTCCATGTCTTTATGGATTCAGATGGTAGGTTGTTAAGCCAGGTCTTGGCTTTATCTCTCAGGGAAAAAGGGAACATCCTAAGTTTCAAGACTTCTTCACTAAGGTCTTTAATATTAATTGTTCCACAAATTTCTTCAAAGTCCCTAATGTGAAAGTAAGGGTTTTCATCTTCTTTTCCTAAGAATATAGGGATCATCTGAAGAATACCAGGTTTCAACTCATAACTAGCCGTAGAGGCTGGCAACTTAATGCACGATGGTCGGTTGGTCCTAGTTGGGTACATGTACTCCTTCAAAGTTGTCATTGTTGGCACAGTAAAAATCCTAGGGGTGAATTCCTCACTAAGACTTAAATTCTCAAAATTGAAGTTTCCGAAAACAGGGCTATCCAAAGAAGAGTCTTCGAGCTCCCTGTCTTCAAAACAAAAACCTCTAGGCTCGTCACTAATCAAACGGCCAAAAGTGTCTCTTTTCCAAGCACGCTCACTAATGGACTTGAGCGATTTTGGCATACACTAATAAAAAATAAAAATAAAAATAAAAATCCTAAAGAAAGGAGGTTCTAAGCAAACACACAGCAGGCTGACTCCACCAAAGCAAACCTAAAAATTTCTAGCAAACAACAAGCATGATGGCTCCACTTAGATTATTTCTAGACCAGCTCCTAATCTGTCGAAAAGGAATTCGTTACAATTTAAGCAAACCTCTCTGGATCGATCCGAATAAAGTGAGTCGAAGAGAAGTATGTACATGAGTACTATAACAACTTTCTCTTTGATGCTGAATATTCAATGGAAATAATCTATTCTTTGTCATCTGTACTTTTGCTATCAACCTTCTTCTTCTGTCTTTGATGAAGCAAAAGCCATTGTAAATATTCATAGAGTATCCTCTTTCAGACAGTTAACCCATGCTTAGTAAGTTTTGATGTAAACCTGGTACATAAAATACATCCATGATGTATGCCTTTGAACCATTCTTAAGAACAATTCATATTCTTCCTTTTCCCATAACTGGAATTGTAGAACTATTACCAAACTTCACAATTGATCTTACAGACTCATCAAGCTTATCAAATAAATCTTTTCTGCCACACATATGATTACTACAACCTGTATCTAAGTACCACTTAAGTTGAGGTTGTTCTTCTGCTGTATGACATGAAAGTAGCATGTTTTCAGCCTTCTTTTCTTCTTCTTCTTCTTCTTCTTCTTCTTCTTCTTCTTGACTTTCAGCTATATTAGCTTTGAAGTTTGATTTATAATTATTTTCAGTAGTCTTTCTAGGTTTTGGACACTCAGCAGCAAAGTGCCCAAAGTCTCCACAGTTGTAACACTGAAGCTTTGCTCTATCAACTTGCCTGCTTCCCTGATAACCTCCATTAGGTCTTCCTCCAGTATTATACCTTCCTTGATATCCTCCATTGTTGGGTCTTCTTCTAGTGTTAGAACTTCCTTGATTATTAGTCTATCTAACTTGACTTTGAAGTGCTTCTTCAACTTATTTTGCAGTAGCTGTCTTCTCTAGTAATCTTTGTTCATAAGCTTGTAATGAACCCAATAACTCATCAAGAGTCATAGTTGCAAATGTGTTGCATTCCTCTATAGCAGTAACCTTTGATTCAAACTTCTCAGGCAAGCTTCTTAAGATCTTCTCTACAATTGCAGAGTCTTCTATGGTATCACCATTAGCCTTCATCTCATTGACAAGATTGAATGTCTTTAAGAAGAACTCTGATATTGTTTCAGTAGTTTCCATCTATAGTAATTCATATTTTCTCTCAAGGTTTATAATCTAACCTTCTTGACCTTGTCAGATCTTTTGTAGTAGCTTATTAAACCATCCCAAGCTCTCTTAACTTCCTTAATATATATAACTCTATCCATGATTGATTCATGAATACCCTGATAAAGAATATAAGTAGCTTTAGAATTTTTCTTTCTGTTTTCAGTTAAAGTAGCTTGTTGAGCTGCTTCAACTACTGCTCCTTCCGCTGGTTCTACATAACCATCTTTCACAATATCCTACACCTCTTGGTATATGAAAATATTTTCCGCCTGTAATCTCCAGTGTTCAAAGTTTTTACCTTCAAACACCGGTACCTTTATTGAACTTAAACTTGTCATCTTCTTCAACTCAACAACTCATACCCGCAGCCCTAGAATCTGATACCAGTGCTCTGATACCAGATGTAGAAAATCCGATATCAAAGACTTAATAAAAGAACACAGAACTAAACAAAAACTTCTCTCTAAATTGATGTAATTCAAACTCATGGCTCAACAGCCTATATATATTGTTTAACAGACTTGACAACTAAGAAAACACTTTCCTAATATAAATCAAACTCTAAACATAGAATTCTTAAGCCTAACAAACTCCTCGATAACAAAGTTTCCTAATACTGACACCTTCCAAATATAAACCAGTTTCCTAAAACTGGCTCCTTCCATATATTGTCCAGTTTCCTAAAACTGGCACTTTCCATATATTGTCCAGTTTCTTAAAACTGGCACCTTTCATATATGACACACCGTGTCAACTGTAGCATACTATCTTGGTTTAACCTTCAACATGCACAAACAATGAGCTAGCTGCAACTTTGTCGACGTTAACGTGACTGGTAAGACCTGCACCAACAAATATTCTTAATTCCGAAAGCAAATTTACTATAACAGTATTGCTAGTTGTAATAACAGATGCGATATTCCAAGTATATATGAAAGGAAAGGTCCGTGGATTAGTGTGTCCACAAACACCCATTAACTTATGAAGGATTTGAACAAGGTACGCCCCATCAGCAGAAAATATTATAAGATAAGTCTTATCGTCCCAACCGGCATAATATCGAAATAGTCTCACCATCATTAGTAATTCTGTCCGTGCAGTTTGTTCGAAAGGTGTTCTGCTATCCCACGTCTCAAGCTTTGGAATTTTATCATTATGCTTCTCAAACAGATAGGCGAGGAACAGACCATACTTCGCAACTGCGTCAGCAACTATGAAAAACTTGTCTTCCCAAGCAATAGCACAAAAGAATTCTTCTTTCATGGTGGCATTTAACCTTGCGCTATTGATCTTAATAATTCCAGTTCTCGCAATTGTTGTATAACCAAAAGACCAATAATCTTTTCCAATACGTATGGTAATTTCATGCGCAAGAAGAGTAGTAACCAGATCGCAGTTCTAAAAAACTGAGAAACTGTCTACATGATCATAGTAGTGAAAAGTATAAAAATTCACCATCTTCTGTAGCAGCAAAGTAGCAATTTTCTTAAGCTTTGTATAACATTGATCATACCGGCATCCTGGATTAATTGTCAAAGTCCCTACATATACTGGACAATACGAACCTCTAAAAGTTTCAAGATTAAAATATTGGATTTCACATATTTTAAAATGTTCTCAAACTGTTTTACATTGGTCGGCGAAACTTAGTTCATCCCTTTGTTTAAAAGGATCACCAACAACAATACTCCTTGTAGTAGGTTCCTTATTTCTCAGTGAGATAAATTCCTTAAGATTTGACGTAACAATTTCTGTAGGAGTGCTATTGTCAGTAACCTGGAAAATATCATGTCCATCAACTACAGTATCAACAAGTCTTGCTGTAGATGACCGCCCAAAGGTATCAATAACTGAATTATGAGTGACAACTTTAAATTGAAATCCTTTAGTTGTCAAACCAACAAGCAAAGGTATAACAAATTCCACCAGGCCTGACCCGTTGCGAACGAAAGATAAGAAGATGTCCTCCTCGACCATTTCTTCCAAGGTTGGTATGTACATAACAACTCCAGCAAAATGTATATATTTCCTCTTACCGATAAGATCAAAATTCTCAATGCGACAGCTCGTCGAAACCAACTTGGTGTCAGCACCGTAACCATCACTTGGTATTAGTAGTTCCGGATCGAATAAATATGAACGAACGTCATATGAAACTGAAAGTGACAGAGTGTTATTCTTAAAAATACCAACGTCTTGATAGTAGGTTGTCATGTTGTTTCTTAACTTTTGTACAACATCTTTTTCCAAGGATACTCCCTTTGCGTTTGAGAAAATCGACCACGAAGTCTTCCGGTGTAATTTTCAAAAGTGATATCACATTCATAATCATTAACATATTTATGAAACGACACAGAAGAATTACCAGATGATGAATCAACAAGCTCTTCCTTGTTATGAGTTATATCGGAATCTATTGGCTTATTGGATTTACTAATAACTTGATTATTTTCTACAGTAGGAAAAACAGGTATTTCAACATCAGAAGCTATTAAGCTAAGATCCGAAGACTTACCATTAAGTTCTTGTGAAACATGCGGTACTTCGTCCTTCTCATAAGTTGATTCCATACAATTCAGGCCAACATAAGTAACTGAAATAATTTCATTGCCTTCAGATAACGTCGAATCCTCGTGAGCTGAAAATGAATTACTTCTTTAACCTGATTTTCTTTAGTAGGAAAAAGATCTTCTTGATCCTCTTCGCTCTTTTGAGAAGTAATAACTGACGCATTAAGCTTCTCAATATCTTCTTTAAGAGATTTGATAAATTCATTAAAAACTGCTCTTGTAAGTGGTTTATCATTAATCTCTTGAGAAGCAAGCGAAGCTTTGTCTACCTGATTTCCTTTTTCTTCTTTAGAAACAACGTTCTTTTCATTACGAACAGATGTAGCCGAAACATCTCCAACACCCATAGATGACAACAAAATTTCTTGAGTTGAAGACGAAACTTTAGGAACAGTAACTTCCATCCCTTCTTTGTTAACTGTCGTAGCTGAAACAGCTACAGTACCATTAGAAGACGATGAATTCTCTTGAACTTCTTTATTATTATGTGAAATATTACCGGAAATTTTGGTAAATTTAAGTTTATATTCACGTTTAGCTTCAGCCAAAGCAATCTTAAACTTTTCACGTTTAGCTTCAGCAATCAGAAATTCTTCAAGTTCCCCCAATGTTTGCTTTTTATCTTCTCTGACAAGAATAAGTTTTTTTATTTTCCATCTATATTCCTCGGAAGGATAAAGCTTTGAAAAGACGAGGGTACCTAAATACACCACAATCTTTTTGTTTTACACCTATAAGTCCTCTTACAGAAAGTGATCGTCTATGGACAGAGTCGAGACAATACAACTAATCGGTATTCACACTTTGTGTGATTGTCTATGGATACGAGATCGAGACAATACGACTACCAAAGTGTGATACTTGATAATAGGTTTAGACTTAACCAAACTCTATAGGATCACTATCAAGTATATCGGAGTTAACGTTTGTGTAATTTACTTTAAATTATATAAACAAATATAATTGCGGAAAACAAAAGTAAATCACACAACAAGATTTTGTTAACGAGGAAAACTGCAAGTGCAGAAAACCCCCGGGACCTAGTCCAGAATTGAATACTCTCATAATTAAGCCGCTATACAAAATCTACACCAACTTCGTATAGTTGAGACCAAGCAACTACCCCTAGTTCACTTAGTTTCCTCAGTATCCTTGCACTTCCGACTTCGAAGGTCACGCACTGGTACAATTCCTTTGGATGGTATTCCAAACAGTTAAGGAACAACAAATCTGTTTGGTAACAACTCTATTGATTTTTTTAAGATAAAGATATCTCAAGTCATATGCAAAGGCTCTTTCGTTTAATCTAATAAACTCCTTTGCCTGGTTAGATCAATCTATCCAATAACAACAAAAGATGTTAAGTTTAGATTCGCAATCAATCAATATAGATCTCAACGAGAAGCTATAAAGTGATGCCGATCTCATGCAACTAATCAATCGAATAAATCCAATTCTAGTTGGATCCCAGCCGATCAAGGTTTGTGCACACACAAAGATATGAAAACTAATAAGAAATCTTCTTCATATCTTCTTTAAT
Source organism: Papaver atlanticum (assembly GCA_023531105.1). NCBI lineage: Eukaryota > Viridiplantae > Streptophyta > Magnoliopsida > Ranunculales > Papaveraceae > Papaver > Papaver atlanticum. The sequence continues at coordinate 26,601,646 of JAJJMB010007708.1, read as the reverse complement.
CTTCAATAATAACCTGCACAACACCACTTGAATCTCTTGTGATCAATCACACACAGAACGGAGTCTGTTAAAAATAGAGTATCACAAGATGTCTTTAGATCTACAAACAGTTCTAAAGATCCCATCGATACTTCGATCTAGTTTGAGTGAAACTTATATTAGAAGAGAATATTCTCAAGAATAAACAAACTAGGTGCAATCAAAGTTTCAACAACCGTTAGTCAATCAAATCAATAGAAAACTAATAACACTGCAATTATCTAGTTTCCCACCAACAGTACTCGTAGAGCTTCTTGATCCCACAGAAGTCTTTAAATGAGCGGTCGTAAGAGATTTCACCTAATTAGGATACTTTCCTCTCCGAATAGACGTCTCCACCAGAAACAACAAGAAATGAAGTTTGCGTGGCTCTTAGGATAGTTTGCTAGAAATGCAAACTTAGGTCTTTATAGACCAAGGATGTTTGGACACCAAGGAATTTACAAAACCGAAAATATTCTCAAGATATGTAATGAATAGCAAAATTCGGTTTTCCTAATTCCAATAAATGCTTGTCCAAAATTTCCGAAATCTCTCAATAGAAAATCTCCAATTAGTAAATGCACATTATTAATTTTTATTCTCTAGAGATATGCATTTAATTGCTGGTAATTAAAGCATATAAAAACCAAAAACCTTAATTAAAAGATTCTCAATTTATTTCAGCACAGGATCTCCTTGAGTACTAAGGAATATCTTTAAACAATAAATGATAAGAGTTACTGTACGTTTTCAAAGTATGTTAACATATCTTCACTATAAATCCTTATTCATATTTACATGGATTTGCATTCTTGGAATCGGTTATACCACACTTCCAAACAATTTTAGAATTAGTTCACATGTATTCCAAGATAACTATGTGATTGATCAAGTATCAAATCACATACATGGGTTCGATGGGTTCTACCAATCACTAGGATCAGTTATACCTCAATATGAAAATACTTGTGATCGGTCACACAAGTTACCAGGACAGGTTACATAAGTTACTAGGACCAGTTACCATATTCCCATGGTATTTCTTGTGATCGGTCACACCAGTTACCAGGATCGGTTACACCAATTACCAGGACCGGTTACCAATTACAAGGATCGATTACACAATACTCTGTGATCGGTCACACCAATTACTAGGATCGGTCACACCAATTACAAATATTGATCATACCATCTCATGGTGATTACTTAGGATCGGTTACACCAATTAATAAAAACTAGTCATACCGAATCATAAGTCGGGAATTGTGATTAGTTATAACAAGATACATAACATAGTTACGATCGGTTCTACCATCTCACACATATTGGTAATCCAAATATTTGCAATAAATAGCCGTACCAATAAGCCTAATAATTTCCCTTTCGATTCATAAAACAAGTTCATGAATGTACTTCCTATAAACGAATGTAAAACATTGTTTCCTATGATGAAATCTTCACCATAACCCATTCACATAATCATAATAACAGTATATACAAGGTTATGTCGATTTCATATCTACGAAGTTCAAAACATAATCGTTATACTTCGTAGTCTAATTCCCTAATACTATGATCATACAAATTAGACCATGTCACATCACTAGAGTATTATACAATATGTACATATATATACAGCTTCGCAGTTATGTTTTCAATATAGCACGACTTGAAAGATACGTTAGGAATGAAATAGTTCAAGTCAATACTAACCTCAAGTGGAAGGATGATGTCGTCATTGTAGTTCGTTACTTCTTCACATTCTTCAGGTCTTCAGAGTAATACTTGTATGTCTCAACATTCCTAGACTTTCTAGTCTAACCTAAACGAAGTTGACTCTAGTATATAATCAAGCAACTTTAGATGAGTTTTTACACACTAAAATATGACAACCAAACTTGACATACCAACGGTTGGTGAGTTCAACCGACCTATGCTCTAATAAGCTTATAACGAAGCTCCATTATTTTCTCGTTATATTCTCCAATACTAGTTATTAATTCTAGTCTAAATTGCAGAAGATCTTCCATAGTTATTTATTCTTTCATTGTCAAAAAAAAAAATGTAGAAGAATAAGAAAACTAGGGCTTTTCTCTTTTTCTTTTTATAGGTTGGGGTTTTGATTTGCGGAAGAGGTTTACGGATCGGTTTTTATATAAGAATCTAATAACATTGGCTGTGGTACCAACTAATGTAGAAAAGTGTTGATGGTGGTTTTCAGTTCAGGGCTAAAATCATAAAACCCTGTATTTAATGCGCTGTCATCCTGTAAAGGAACAAAATCCATTTAAAAGTAATGAGCGCAACTTCCCTGATCGCTAGCCAGAACCAGGGTGATCGCGTTGTCGAAAGAGAAGCTCAAACGAACTAGACCGACCATAACGGTCTCAAAAATCATCACATCCGTCCAACTTAGCCAGCCAAGTTGGACGGCTTAGATCGTGTTTCGGACGATCAAAGAGGCGCCAACGTGATCGCCGACGGCTCATCTCCATCCCCAGCTGACCGAACTACATGCGGCGATCCAGAAGCACGTCGAAACGCTTGCCCAAAATAGGGCGATCACGCGCTTATAAAACCCTAAACTGAATAAGCGGCGTTACACAACTGCCGCAAATCGATCACGGCCGTCCATCTTCGCCATCCTAGTCGGACGGCCTAGATCTAATTTCATACGGCCAACTAGATGCTTGCACACTCACCAGCAACCCATCTATGCGTATACCTAATCGACTTGTCCAAATATGTGTAAACCACCAAAAATCGTTTGGCCCAATGGTAGGGTGGCCGCACGGCCTCAAACCCTAAAATACAATCAACTGCAGCATACAACTGCCGCAAATCATCTCGTCTGTCCAACTTCGTTAGCTTGGTCGGACGGTTTAGATCGGATTCTAGATGACCAACAGGGTGACACTGTGATCACTGGCTACCCCTCTTCCATGAGGAGCGATCGGCCAGGCTACGGCTCGTCCATGTGATCCCCAAATGATCGCCTAAAAGAGGATGGTCACGCTATTTGCATAATCCAACGACAGCCATCAACTTCCGCAAATCATCTCAGCCACTCAACTTGGCTAGCCGATTTAACCGGTCCAGATCTAACCTGGGCCAACCGATAGGATGCTAGAATGGCTACCAGCCACCACTCTCCTATAGGGCCTGACCATCCATTCCATGGGATGCATGTGTATCTCCTACCAACCCCCTGAAAGAGGGTGGTCACGCTCCTTTTAAGACACTAATCTTCCCGACTAACTTAGACGAGCTCGGAAACAATGATGCCTCATGAACATCGATTATTTTCAGCTGCTTGTTTAAAAGTGATGCTTTATATACATCGATTATAAACGATGTTTTATAAAAATCGATTCCACAAATAATTTTGTTATTTGACCTAAAAGCACTATGTGCTGCTTTCAGCGACAAGTCTCACGACTTCACCCATTTACTCGAGATATCAAACATGTCACAAACTGGGGGATGCTCACTAGGGTATTCGTCTGGTGGTTTACAGCGTGCTGCGTGCAACGCACCCATTATGAGAAAGTGTTAGGAAAGGACGGACGGTTAGCAGCAATGAGAGTAGTGGGTGAAAGGGTGACCAGTCTTCCCTCATAATGGAAACGTGATGATCACCACCTTTTGCACAACCCCACTTCTCCACTACTTAACTGCCTCCACTTCCTACGAGATCAGGGTGTGCTCGAACATGACTTGTATAAATAGGATTTCAACCTATTACAACAAAAGACAGAAGTGTTATCAACACAAGTATCCAGAAAACACCAAGAACTGATAGCTTACGTTCTGCAAGCCAGTTCCACATTCTGATACAAGTCATAAAATAGTAACACCTTCATAATTCAACATTTTGATCTCAAACACCTTCTTGGCTTCCCTCCCTAAGATTAACCCTTTTCATTCACTTTGTGACTGAATTGAATCTGGAACAGCCATTTCTTGGTTTAGGCCAGAGTCTTACAGATTGATCTCTTGAATCTAAAAGTACTCCCGTGCAGTGCATTTGTTTAGGGTTTGAATTCTTTTCTCATCAACACACCCAAATTTACCAAAAACAGCAGAATCAGTTTTTTCCCCAAAACAAATTATCAAGCATATTCTCAAACATTAATTGTATCCCTTAAGCATAGATTATCTAACCAAAGCATAACCTATCTAATTGAATCACAACTAATTAGGAAAAATTATGCAAACAATTAAAATTCTACAAAGTAGTGATTGAGTGAATTATAAAATACAAATTAGAGAAAAATAGAATAGTTACCAATTATTCATGCATAAATAGCTTCCTCCGTGCCTTGATTACGCGAGAATTAGCTCATCATTATCATGGAAACATGCTCAAAATTCATCTTTATTAATGCTCAAAAATGGTTCACAAATGATGAAATAGGAGAAAAATTGATAAAAACCGGGTTTGTAACACTTTTGTTCGTTACAAACCGAGCTGTTACAGAGAACGATAAAAATGAAGTGTTGTTGACACTGTCGCAATACGACCCACAAACAGTTGTCGTTGTCACTGTTGAAAAACGACGGTTCTGCGTGCGTCTAATGTTCTTCGTGTTCTTCACAGCAGCAGAAAATGGAGTTTTTCTGCCACTTGATTTCTCGACTCTCTGGTTCTTCCTAACTGCTCCCAACTCTCTCTATCCCACAGTGAGACCCCAATCAACCTATTTATATCAATCAACACGTAAAAATCTCGCTAATAAATCCAAAATATTTTCTTTTACTCGGGGATGATATTTACGTGATTCTTCCCCTGTTTATCTCCTCCACGCATCTGTTTGATCTCCACACACTTCTTGCACGCTGAAAATATGTTAAACTCGCTCTAATCTCCACAAAATCTTCTCAACACGTGATATTCTCGTTTCTCCCTGTTTTCTTCTTGCGGAATACTCAGCCAAATTCGGTCGAACCTAAAGCCCAAAACATGTTTATTAGGTCATATCACAACTACCCATAAGAAATCATCCCTTTAGTCTCTTCATAACATCATCAAAAATCGATCGAACCAACTGCCAGTGAAGAAAAGAAATTTCCCGCCAAAATCCATTTTCAAATGATGAAGGTGAAGTGCCCTGAATCCAAAACTCGGGTGCCTTTAACAGCTCGGCTGCCTTGGGGGTGCCCTTATCCATTTTCAGGGTGCCTTTAGTAATTTTGGTGGGTGCCTTTAACACTTTTTTCTGGGGTGTTTTCAACATTTTTCGGGGTTCCTCCGGTGTATTTCTGGGGTGCTTCCGGTGCACTTCTGGGGTGCCTTTAGTACTCTATCCTGGGGTGTAAAGCACCACTTTACGAGCCAATTTCGTCGCAAGAACTTATTTCTCTAAAAATACCTACAAAGACATAAAACACCATAATAAGTACAAAAATGGGTACTAATAATATATACAATAGAGATGAAAATAGACACATAAATGCGTCTATCAATGGCCAAAACTCAGAAGGAGCGAAACAACGAACATCCGAATGATTATGTCAAGAGATTCAGAATTCAGGCGTTAGATTGTCATGATCCAAATGTGACTGAACATCAATTGGTGGAGTTGTGCATTAATGCTTTCTGGGGACTCTATTCACAAAACCGTGCAATCTATGAAGGAGCATGTATGTGAGATTCTCTATTTTTCCAAGGCGCAGCGCCGAGATATATTTTCATCCCTCAACCGTATTGTGTCGGGCAGGCGATTGTTTTCAATTGGAGAAGCTACCCCGAAAACCTAGTCTCTCTTGGAAGGTACGGATGGTAAACGTAACTGGGGACTCCTAACCACTACTCACCTGAAAGGTGTCGAGTTTGAAAGCACACTGATTGACGCGGCCTCTGACTTCAACATTGTCACCATCAAGACTCTGAGAGCTAGAAGTTGCTCACCGCCCGACTATGATCGAAAACTCAAAAGAAAGGTCGATAGATTCCTATGGGTACATTAATATCGAGATCAAGATATGAGACTCCCTAACACACGCCAAGTTTCATATTGTCAAGGAATACCCGAATCATGATATGGTTCTGGGGCACTCATGGATACATAGAAACAAAGTGAAACTAGGAGTATGTTCCCTGCCAAAGCCTATACCTAAGAGGGTCTCCAACAAGCCGTCCAATCCTGAAGATTATTTGTTACCGTATGGACAACTCGCAAATGTAATGTAATTGCCTGGAGAGAGTGTAGCTTCGCAGGTTCCACGAGTAAGTCTTGTTGAACAACTCTCTTTACAACCAGCTATTTTTCATCCCATCAAGACCTGGGGACTTTTGTCCGTCTATCAATCCGTCGTCATCCTGATGTCATCACTAACGCCTGATGCTGCTTACTCACGGGAGAGCCTAATATACCCAAAGACCAATCATGCGCGAAGGACATGCCTAGCGGAGAAAGAGCTAAGTAACTATCCTTAAACTAAATGTTTTATATCTATTAGGCATATTAAATAAATTTTAAATATCCTAGTGTTGAGACGCGCTAATTCCTCAACACTCACTATTGTGTTGTCAGGCATACTGCCTCAACACGTTTTGCTCTCAGTGTTGAGACATGCAAATTCCTCAATTGTGTTGTCAGGCATACCGCCTCAACACGTTTTCCTCTCAGTGTTGAGACGTGCAAATTCCTCAAAACTCACTATTGTGTTGTCAGGCAACTGCCTCAACACATTTTCCTCTTAGTGTTGAAACGTGCAAATTCCTCAACAATCACTATTGTGTTGCCAGGAAAACTACCTCAACACATCCTTCCTCTTAGTGTTGAGACGTGCAAATTCCTCAACACTCACTACTGTGTTGCCAGGAAAACTGCCTCAACACATCTTTCCTCTTAGTGTTGATGTGTTGAGACGTTCAAATTCCTCAACACTCACTACTGTGTTGCCAGGAAAATTACCTCAACACATCTTTCCTCTTAGTGTTGAGTCGTTCAAAATTCCTCAACACTCACTACTGTGTTGTCAGGAAAACTACCTCAACACATCCTTCCTCTTAGTGTTGAGACGTGCAAATTCCTCAACACTCACTATTGTGTTGTCAGGCATACTGCCTCAACACGTTTTCCTCTTAGTGTTGAGACGTGCAAATTCCTCAAAACTCACTATTGTGTTTCCAGACAAACTGCCTCAACACATCTTTCCTCTTAGTGTTGAGACGTTGAAATTCCTCAACACTCACTACTGTGTTTCCAGGAAAACTTCCTCAACACATCCTTCCTCTTAGTGTTGAGACGTGCAAATTTCTCAACACTCACTATTGTGTTGTCAGGCATACTTCCTCAACACGTTTTTCTCTCAGTGTTGAGACGTGCAAATTCCTCAACACTCACTATTGTGTTGTCAGGCAACTGCCTCAACACGTTTTCCTCTTAGTGTTGAGACGTGCAAATTCCTCAACACTCACTACTGTGTTGCCAGACAAACTTCCTTAACACATCCTCCTCTTAGTGTTGAGACGTGCAAATTTCTCAACACTCACTACTGTGTTTCCAGGCAAACTGCCTCAACATATCTTTCCACTTAGTGTTGAGACGTTCAAATTCCTCAACACTCACTACTGTGTTGCCAGGCATAATTCCCCAACACATACTCCCTAAGTGTTGAGATGTACAAATTCCTCAACACTCATTACTCTGTTGTCGGGCATACTGCCTCAACACATCCCCCTTTTAGTGTTGAGACGTACAAATTCCTCAACACTCACTACTGTGTTGTCATGCATACTGTCTCAACAAATTATAGTGCTGACGGCTCCACCACCTCAACACTCATCTTTGTATTCAAGGCTCGGCTGCCTTAACACTCATCAGTCGAGACTACACTACTTAAATACATCATTTTAGTGTTCTCGGCATCAACGTGCTAGAAGGGTGATTGCTACTTTCCTCGACGTTCCATTAAACATGTTATGCTCAAAGGCCAAGCCGGCCTATCTCCTGGTAACATCTATCATCTTTCTCATTAAATTTGTTTTCCGTCTATCACCATCTATTTCTTACCCCGCAACAATGTCACAATTACGTGCTAAGCAGCGGACTTAATATTGATAGTGGTTTTCAGTTCAGGGCTAAAATCGTAAAACCCTGTATTTAATGCGCTGTCATCCTGCAAATGAACAAAATCCATTTAAAAGTAATGAGCGCAACTTCCCTAATCGCTATCCAGAACCAGGGTGATCGCGCTGTCGAAAGAGAAGCTCAAACGAGCTAGACCGATCATAATGGTCTCAAAAATCATCACATCCGTCCAACTTAGCCAGCCAAGTTGGACGGCTTAGATCGTGTTTCGGGCGATCAAAGAGGCGCCAACGTGATCACCGACGGCTCATCTCCATCCCCAGCTGACCGAACTACATGCGGCGATCCAGAAGCACGTCGAAACGCTTGCCCAAAGTAGGGCGATCGTGCGCTTATAAAACCCTAAACTGAATAAGCGGCGTTATGCAACTGCCGCAAATCGATCACGGCCGTGCATCTTCGCCAGCCTAGTAGGACGGCCTATATATAATTTCAGGAGGCCAACGAGATGCTTGCAAACTCACCAGCAACCCATCTATGCATATACCTAATCGGCTTGTCCAAATTAGTGTAAAACACCAAAATCGTTTGGCCCAATGGTAGGGTGGCCGCACGACCTCAAACACTAAAATACAATCAACTGCAGCATACAACTGCCGCAAATCATCTCGTCCGTCCAACTTCGTTAGCTTGGTCGGATGGTTTAGATCGGATTCTAGATGACCAACAGGGTGACGCTGTGATCACTGGCCACCCCTCTTCCATGAGGAGGGATCGGCCAGGCTATGGCTCGTCCATGTGATCCCCGAATGATCGCCAAAAAGGGGCTGGTCACGCTATTTGCATAATCCAACGACATCCATCAACTGCCGCAAATCATCTCAGCCACTCAACTTGGCTAGCCGATTTAACCGGTCCAGATCTAACCTGGGCTAACCGATAGGATGCTAGAATGGCTACCAGCCACCACTCTCCTATAAGGCCTGACCAGCCACTCCCTGGGATGCATGCGTAGCTCCTACCAACCCCCTGAAAGAGGGTGGTCACGCTCCTTTTAAGACACTAAGCTTCCCGACTAACTTAGACGAGCTCGGAAACAATGATGCTTTATGAAGATCGATTATTTTCAGCTGCTTGTTTAAAAGCGATGCTTTATATACATCGATTATAAACGATGTTTTATAAAAATCGATTCCACAAATAATTTTGTTATTTGACCTAAAAGCACTATGTGCTGCTTTCAGCGAAAAGTCTCACGACTTGACCCATTTACTCGAGACATCAAACATGTCACAAACTGGGGGATGCTCACTGGGGTATTGGTCTGGCGGTTTACAGCGTGCTGCGTGCAATGCGCCCATTATGAGAAAGTGTTAGGAAAGGACGGACGGTTAGCAGCAATGAGAGTAGTGGGTGAAAGGGTGACCAGTCTTCCCTCATAATGGAAACGTGATGATCACCACCTTTTGCACAACCCCACTTATCCACTACTTAACTTCCTCCACTTCCTACGAAATCAGGGTGCGCTCGAACATGACTTGTATAAATAGGATTTCAACCTATTTCAACAAAAGACATAAGTGTTATCAACACAAGTATCCAGAAAACACCAAGAACTGATAGCTTAAGTTCTGCAAGCCAGCTCCACATTCTGATACAAGTCATACAATAGTCACACCTTCATAATTCAACATTTTGATCTCAAATACCTTATTCGCTTCCCTCCCTAAGATCAACCCTTTTCCTTCACTTTGTGACCGAATTGAATCTGGAACGACCATTTCTTGGTTTAGGCCAGAGTCTTACAGATTGATCTCTCGAATCTAAAAGTACTCCCGTGCAGTGCATTTGTTTAGGGTTTGAATTCGTTTCTCATCAACACACCCAAATTTACCAAAAACAGCAGAATCAGTTTTTACCCCAAAACAAAAAGATAAGGGTGAAAGCAAACTAGTTGCTGAGGATGCGAAGAGAGTTTAAGTTTCGTCAGAAACTTAGATAAATCTGATTGAAAATAATCAAGATAATAAATTGTAATTGATAATTAAAACATTGATAATAAATTATATTCTAAACAAGATAGATTAGCCTTTATATAGGCTTAGATGAACGGAGTAAAAGAAAAGAAAAAGGAATTCTAACTAAACTAGGAAAGTAAAGACCTGCAAAGCAAGTAAGCTAAAATAGACGCTAGGGATCAACAATCATTGTTGATACAAAAGAAAAGGGATTAACTAGAATAGTTGATACCACGTAGGAAGATGCCTTGCATCAAAATGTCTAAATGGCGTTGTCCCTACTAGACTGAGACCTGCTCTTCATACTAATTTTATGGAAACATACTGTGGTATTTGCAATGACAGTGAGGAATCTCTTTATTATCTCTCAATCACCTTCAATCATGCTAGAGAAGCATGGAGAATAATTAATGTTGATATTGATCAAGTAAGAAAAAACTACAGCTCAATCATGGAATGGATACTATCTTGGTTCAACAATATACAAAATGTGGGAGTTGCTGACTTAAACATCTGGAGGAATACACTTATGGTTGGCTGATAGGTGATTTGGAAAGAAAGATGTGATTGCATCTTCCAGGATAAATCTTTAAACCCCACTAATATTGTTTCTAGAATTAATTTTCATCTGCAGAATTTTCACATGTCTCTTAATCCTGTTGATTCTGCATTAGATATTAATATTGTCATTGATAATAATTCTAGAGTGATGCAGGAAAGTTCTTTTTTGTTAAATATGCATGTACATGTATCATTTGATCCTTTGACTAATGATATTGGCACTGAAATGGTGTTTTCCTCTAATGCAGGTAGGCATCTTGGAGTCAAAAGCTCCTATGCAGTTGGAGTGATGGATGTTGAAACAGGAGAATGCATGGAAATTCTTGAAGCTTTGAAGTGGTTAAAAAGTTTAAAGATTGACAGCTTTCACCTAATAGCTAATGTCTAGGTTGTGGTTAATTCAATAAACACTGACAATACAAGTCGGATGGGAAAATAACAAACTCACTGGAGAAATCAAAATTTTGCTTTCTTCATTTTGTAGAAGTAAAAATTACTCATGTTAATAGGAATGGAAATCAAAATGCTGATGCCATTTCTAAAAAAGTTACAACTCATAAAATGTTTGTGGAGGAGTTAGATGATTACTCCCCATCGATATTTGAATTGTTATCCAGGCATTCCATGCCTGACCCTCACTAAATCAATAAAATTTTCAGTTATCTAAAAAAAAAACTCATTAGATCTGCATTACAAGTTTGGATTTAATAACATCTTCTATGATATATTAAGAAATCATTGATGATGGAGAAATGAGCTTCGTAGTTGAAATATGAACCTTTCAATTATCTTCATTCCTTCCTATCTTGAGCAACGACTTCAACATCAGTTTCACCTGTTAGTCGAAGTTGCTTGCAAATACGAAGTAAAGCCATATATTCTTCAACTTTTTTGCATATATCTCCAAACCGAAGATACAATTCAACTTCATAACGATTATTAGGGTTACCTGTTTCACTACAAAAATTATCAAAAATCTTTCTCCAATAACTAACACCCACTAAACCACCATCACTTATTTTTTCTCTCCTCTTTGGATAACATAGTACAATTTTTTTGCAAAGAGATAAGTGTTCATCCAAAGTAAAGTTGTGAAGAAGCGGGGGTCTAAAAACCACACCCAATATTTGGTTCGGCAATCTGAATGGACAAATTCCAATATACTTTCAAGAGAATCAACTACACAGTCAGACTCAATCTATAGAAAAGTATATCAAGAGTTATATCTCTATTTCTCAATTCAATATGCAATCAAACAAATAGGAATTTGTGAGACTGATTGAATAAGAGAAATAACTTAGATGGTATCACAAACCAATATCAAAGTGTCAATCAATTCAATCAACAACCCAAAGGTCGGATTTAAGAACTGATTGAACTTAACACACAACCTGTGATATTTCTATTATATAACAACATATAATGCGGAAAAGAAATAACACAGACACCAGAGCTGAAAAGGACCCAATCAGTGTGCGACACTAACACCCCGCATTTTTGAGAGTGAGTCTTACACCCTGCATCGACAAGCCATGATTTTGTTAATGAGGAAACCGCAAATACAGAAAAACCCCGTGACCTAGTCCAGCTTTGAACACCACATTGTATTAATCCGTTACAGACACTAGCTTACTACCAATGAACTTCGGACTGGAATGTAGTTGAGCCCTAATCAATCTCACACTGATCAAGGTACAGTTGCGCTCCTTACGTCTCTGAACCCCAGCAGGATTCTACGTTCTTGATTCCCTTAGCTAATCTCACCAACAACTAAGAGTTGATACGACCCAAAGTCAAAGACCTGATAAACAAATCTGTCTCACACAGAAAACTCTATTGGAATAGATAAATCTGTCTCCCACAGAAATACCTATGATTTTTGTTCCGTCTTTTGATAAATCAAGGTGCACATGAACCAATTGATAAACCAGACTTATATTACGAAGAACAACCTAGTATTATCAATCACCTCACAATAATCTTAATCGAATGGAAGCGAAACAATATATTGTGGAATCACAAACGATGAGACGAAGACGCTTGTGACTACTTTTAATCTTACTTATCGGAGATAAATCTCAAGCAAATCTTAGCAAAGATAATACTCAATCACGATAGTAGAAGTAAGATCAGAACACGCAACTACAGAGAAAATAGTTGGGTCTGGTTTCACAATCCCAATGAAGTCTTCAAGTCGTTAACCTACAGGGTTTTGGATAAAACCTAAGGTTAAAGGAGAATCGACTCTAGTCGCAACTAGTATCACACAGAAGGTGTGGGGATTAGGTTTCCCAGTTGCTAGAGTTCTCCCTTATATAGTTTTCAAATCAGGGTTTGCAATCTAAGTTACCTTGGTAACAAAGCATTCAATATTCACCGTTAGATGAAACCTGATTAGACTCAAGCTAATATCTTTCAACCGTTAGATCGAACTTAGCTTGTTATACACAAATGAAATGTACCTTCATTTAGGTTTGAGTAACCGTACCTAAACATGTACACTAGGTTGGCTCAACTGTAGTTAACCAAAGTTAGCTATATGAACACTTTCATATCAACCTTATTCATCTTAACCACAACTAGTTCAAATGACTCAAATGAAACTAGTTATAGAGTTGTTCAATTTTTATATTCTCATAGAAGTATACAAGAACACAATTGAAGCAAAATCGGTTTGATTCACTCGAATCAATTCATGAACATTATAGCCACGGTTTGCAAAAGATTGCATTCCTTATTATATAAATGTATTAGTTCATGTCACAACCGATTCTAGAACTTTAACCACTCAAGTATGCAAATGGGTACGCATACTTAAGTAGCCGGACCAAGTTTGGGTTCGCCAGTATGCGAACGGGTACGCATACCTCCAAACTCAGCAGAAATTCCCGGACCCAAACCTTACGCCAGTACGCGTACCGGTATGTGTACTTAGGTACCCGGACTTTCACAAACCAACAGGTACGCATATGTGTATGCATACTATGGTTCCCGGACATGGATTACATATATGCAAGAACACATACTATATTCATAATCCAATAATGGTTAAGTGTTTCAAACTCTATTTCAATCATTGAAACATTCTTAGAGGATGACAATAGCTGTTTTCACAACTATTAGCATCAAAGCAATTTTCAAGTTATTGAAATAATCATTACGAAACATTCCAAGTCTACACCAAATGATTGTATCACAAAAATCATGTAAGATGTTACTCGGTGATTTTCACATGATCATTTTTTGACTTTCGTCAAGAATATAAGATGAACTTGGTCGAAGCGAAAGCTTACCAATACATATTTCGAGAAATATGTAAGCGAGTTAAACTCAGCTCGAAATCTCAAATGTGCATAATAGAATACTATATAGCAATACGACTTTTGTCTCAATATAGGCGATAGAGTAGAAATAGACTTTCCAAGTGATAGATGAGTTTCAGTCTCCACATACCTTTTGTTGATAAAGTTCCAAAAGATCTCCTTAGTAGTTTTTGGTCTTCAAATGATGAGTGTCGTGAAGTCTAATGCTCAACTACACAATCTATCCTAGTCCGAGACATCGCTATAAGTAGACTTGAAATCAAGACTTATTGTTTTGATCACTAACATTGACAAACAAGCTTGAGATAGCAACGCTTGCGAGTTCGATCGAGCAGTGCTCTAACAATCTCCCCCTTTGTCAATTTTAGTGACAAAACTATCAATACATATGGATTACAAAATAAATAAACTTTGTAGCTTCTCATCCAAATGCTTGATCTCCTTAGTTCTTCAACATTACTCGAAATCTTCGTCACTTCCAAGTACGGCAGTGATTCTGAACGTGTTCAACTCAGCATCATATTTGTTGAAGATCCGTAGCAATAACAATGAGAAAACAGTTGCTCTCAATCATTGTATACAATGTCATAGTATTATTACACAACATCAAGGTCCAATTGTATCACAACTTTGACAACAATACTATGGTGATATGTATCACTCCCCCTTAGTCAATACTTCATCTCACATGAAAACCACTCACGCTTACATAATGATCCGTAAACCATATGTATTTGTAGTGTGAACTACACATTAATTCTCCCCTTTTTGTCAATATAAATTGGCAAAGGTACGAAAACTAGTGGGATCCTCATGAAATTTTCATAGAGATACTTCATGACCAAAAGAGAACAACATACCAACTTGTTTAGATGCCATCAAATAGCCGAAACTAAATGCATTCATCAAGGAGTTTATAAAGATACAAGAAAACTCCTACAATATTCTACAGCCGCACTCCCCACAAAGATTTGGCAATTAAGCACAAGTTCAAATAAGAACTCTCCCCCATAAAATGTCATTCCCGAAAGAACAACAAGAGCGACCTTACTTTTATAAGAAAATAAGGATTTCTTTGGACATTAACAAATAACAAGAAACATGAATTTGTATCCAAATATCTCAATTGAATTAATCACAAGGAAAATGATCAATTCAATTGGTCATGCTCAACATAAGAAAACTTACGGATCAACACAGTACATACACAAAGATGTGGATCAGGGAAAGACCAATACTGCGGAATAATCAAAGATTCATTTTATTTTTCATCACTATTTGCACAATGACATACAATAGACTTAATCTTTGTAAAAAAAACTTCATCCTATCTTCCATCAATATTTGCATATGACATAATAGGCTTAACTTTTGTTGTCAAAAGTTCATTCTATCTTTTATCAATATTTGCATACCGACATATAATAGAGTTAACTTTTGAACAAATATGAGATAGTCAAGGTTCACGGACGTAAACAACATATCCCATAAAAATTTGCAATATATAAAACCATAAAGATTAATACTACAAAAATCATCTTCCAAATAACTTAGAATTTAAATAAATAAATCTAATAAACATTGCAAGATGAAAACATTGGCAATAGCTATGTGTACTCACAATAATTGCTATTCCAAACCCTAGTTATCCTTCTTAAAAACACAAGAATAAATTCTCATAATAAGTTTTCTAGATTATTAAAAACCAAACAAATCAAAGAAGAACAAACGATCACAAGCAATAATCATAATTCACAGCCGGAACCTTCACAGGTCTCAAGACCTTAAGGTTTGTGACAGATGGAGTCGACTGCATCTTCGGACACGATATCCTTATTGAGACGAACCTTAAATCATGTCTTCATGAGAGCAAGGTCAGAGTTAACCTTTATCAACTCAGTTCTTAATACATCAAGCTCTTTTAGAGTATCAACAAGCAGCAGCTTTGCATCGTTAAACTGACCGATAAAGTCTATAACATCTTCAGCAGAAATCTCTTCATCATCCTCAATATATGAAAAGTTATCAGAAGATTGAGGAGATGTGTCATCAACTTCCATGAGTGTTCCTTTCTCCTCCTCTTTGAGTTCGAGACCAAAACCCATATCAAGAAAATCTTTTGCAAATGTACAAGTTCCCGAAGGAGATGTCATTCTAGAGAAAAACACCTGTAGTAAGCGTACTCTTTCAAAAATAGGGTTTGTTATTTAAATGGTTCCTCAGGAAGACAGTTTTTAGGGTTTCCAAAGTCGGTCCGAGACATGTAACAAGGGTACCCGTACGAACACAAACTTGGCCCATAGGAGAAAAGACAAACAAAGCAATGAAGGGTGCAATTTAACAAGACTGTTTGCAAAGCAGTATTTGCTGAGTGAAAGTTTCACAAGTCTTAGCTCAATAAATTTTATATTCTCACAAGAGAAAAATTTAGAGCATAAGAGTAGCAAATTTGACCCAATAAAATTTCAAGAAGAAATTAAAAATCAAAAGCTTGACAAAATAAAACACAAATACTTATGCAAACATGTTTGTGAATGATAATCCAGCTAAGCACGATAAGAAGATAGCCAGAGAATCTGAAAACACTTTTCCATCAAGTATACTTGATCAAATCTCACTCCACCAGGATTTTTTGTGAGTGAGATTTCAACCTTGTGATTAATTAGCACAAGTATGAGATTTAAGCTCATCAAATCAACGTTGTTTTCGGTTAGACCTCTTTCTCCTGACCTTTGGAGGAAAACCATTATGATGTGAAAAGTTATCATAATATTTACTATCATCAAGATATGATGCATAGTTTTTGTTCTTACCTGGAGTATTTTGTCTAGAGGGAATTGACAGCCTTTTGACGATCTTTTTATATCCTTCAATTATTAAATTTAGGTTGTCTTCCATATATCCATTTTTGCTTCCTTCCTCTGGTACATTTTTCACATCAACAACAACATTATCTCCCATTTTAGAAGAAGATCCTTGAACTCTTCTTTGACGGTTTTGGTAAGGGAGTTTGTTACCTTGAACATTTGAGGAACACATCGAACTGACTTTCCTGGTAGAATACACAGGGTGAGTACTAAAACCAATTTGTTTAGACATACGGATGTCAGTTACACCTTTGAGAATTAAGTCTAAGGTGTGTTGAAGACGAACAATAGAATTGTCATTCAACCTAGATTTCCTCTTTTGTTCAACATGTCCTTTTGAGTCACAAAAGAGACACACTTTCTGATCACCAGAGTGACTAGAGAAAACAACCTCAACACTATCGTTGGGAGACTTCTTCCTTCCATGTGATGTGGATACTCCTTGATTAGAGGAAGACACAAGCACATCTTTTCCAACAGGAAGGGATTTCGGTTTTGCTTCTAGAACTGAATTTTTTACAATTAAGTTAGAAGCAATTGGTATAGTGGACTCTTTGGAACATTCTTGAAAAGAGAGTTTACTCAAGAGATGTTCAATTTCCAAAGCATCCCCTTTGAGTTTTTCCTCAAGTAGAGTTCGTGAAGAACATACTGAGGCGTTTTCCTCAAGAAGAACCTTTAGAAGAGAGTCACAATTATTTACCATACCAACAAGAACATTGACTTTGTGTTTCAACCGATTGACATCATCAGCCTGGATTCTAACAAGTTTTAGAATCACTGCACTCTCTTTGGCTGCTTCCTTCTCAACTTCAGAGTCAGACTCGTCGGTAAGGTAATCAGGGTAACACTTGTCAATGCAAGTCTGTTTCATTGGAACACTAGGTTCGTCTATATTCGATATTGACAAATCTTTCTCTTTAATAGATCTCAGAGAAAAAGAACTTTTATTTTTGGCGATGCGTTTGTCAGAGATAGCACAACTGTCCATATTCGGATCGCTACAAACACAAACTTATAAGGTCTTAAACGTGTTTGCCTGCTCTGATACCAATTGAAAAAGCGGGGGTCTAACAACCACACCCAATATTTCATTCGGCAATCTGAATGGACAAACTCCAATATACTTTCAAGAGGATCAACTAGACAGTCAGACTCAATCTATACAAAAGTATATCAAAGAGTTATATCTTTATTTCTCAATTCAATCTGCAATCAAACAAATAGGAATTTGCGAGCCTGATTGAATAAGAGAAATAAATTGGATGGTATCACAAACCAATATCCAAGTGTCAATCAATTCAATCAACGACCCAAAGGTCGGATTCAAGAACTGATTGAACTTAACACACAACCTGTGATATTTCTATTATATAACAAAATATAATACGGAAAAGAAATAACACAGACACCATAAATTTTGTTAACGAGGAAACCGCAAATGCAGAAAAACCCCGGGACCTAGTCCAGCTTTGAATACCACACTGTATTAAGCCGCTACAGACACTAGCCTACTACCAATGAACTTCGGACTGGAATGTGGTTGAGCCCTAATCAATCTCACACTGATCAAGGTACAGTTGCACTCCTTACGTCTCTGAACCCCAGGATGATTCTACCCACTTGATTCCCTTAGCTGATCTCACCCACAACTAAGAGTTGATACGACCCAAAGTCAAAGACTTGATAAACAAATCTGTCTCACACAGAATACTCTATTGGAATAGATAAATCTGTCTCCCACAGAAATACCTATGATTTTTGTTCCGTCTTTTGATAAATCAAGGTGCACAGGAACAAATTGATAAACCGGACTTATATTCCCGAAGAACAGCCTAGTATTATCAATCACCTCACAATAATCTTAATCGTATGGAAGCGAAAAAAGATATTGTGGAGTCACAAATGATGAAACGAAGATGTTTGTGACTACTTTTAATCTTATCTATCGGAGATAAATCTCAAGGAAATCTTAGCAAAGATAATACTCAATCACGATAGTAGAAGTAAGATCAGAACATGCAACTACAGAGAAAATAGTTGGGTCTGGCTTCACAATCCCAATGAAGTCTTCAAGTCGTTAACCTACAGGGTTTTGGATAAAACCTAAGGTTAAAGGAGAATCGACTCTAGTCGCAACTAGTATCACACAGAAGGTGTGGGGATTAGGTTTCCCAGTTGCTAGAGTTCTCCCTTATATAGTTTTAAAATCAGGGTTTGCAATCCAAGTTACCTTGGTAACAAAGCATTCAATATTCACCATTAGATGAAAACCTGATTAGACTCAAGCTAATATCTTTCAACCGTTAAATCGAACTTAGCTTGTTATACACAAATGAAATGTACCTTCATTTAGGTTTGAGTAACCGTACCTAAACGTGTATACTAGGTTGCCTCAACTATAGTTAACTAAAGTTAGCTTTATGAACACTTTCATATCAACCTTATTCATCTTAACCACAACTAGTTCAAATGACTCAAATGAAACTAGTTATAGAGGTTTTCAATTGTTATATTCTCATAGAAGTATACAAGACCACAATTGAAGCAAAATCGGTTTGATTCACTTGAATCAATTCATGAACATTATAGCCACGGTTTGCAAACGATTGCATTCCTTATTATATAAATGTATTAGTTCATGTCATAACCGATTCTAGAACTTTAACCACTCAAGTATGCAAATGGGTACGCATACTTAAGTAGCCGGACCAAGTTTGGGTTCGCCAGTATGCGAACGGGTACGCATACCTCCAAACTCAGCAAAAATTCATGGACCCAAACCTTACGCCATTACGCGTACCGGTATGTGTACTTAGGTACCCGGACTTTCACAAACCAACAGGTACACATACGAGTATGCATCCTATTGTTTCCGAACATGGATTACATATATGCAAGAACACATACTATGTTCATAATCCAATAATGGTTAAGTGTTCTAAACTCTATTTAAATCATTGAAACATTCTTAGAGGATGACAATAGCTGTTTACACGAACTATTAGCATCAAAGCAATTTTCAAGTTATTGAAATAATCATTACGAAACATTCCAAGTCTACACCACATGATTGTATCACAAAAATCATGTAAGATGTTACTAGGCGATTTTCACATGATCATCTTTTGACTTTCGTCAAGAATATAAAATGAACTTGGTCGAAGCGAAAGCTTACCAACACATATTTCTAGAAATATGTAAGCGAGTTAAACTCAGCTCGAAATTTCAAATGTGCATAATCGAATACTATATAGCAATACGAATTTTGTCTCAATATAGGAGATAGAGTATAAATAGACTTTCCAAGTAATAGATGAGTTTCAGTCTTCACATACCTTTTGTTGATGAAGTTCCACAAGCTCTCCTTAGTAGTTCTTCGTCTTCAAATGATGAACGCCGTGAAGTCTAATGCTCAACTACACAATCTATCCTAGTCCGAAACATCGCTATAAGTAGACTAGAAATCAAGACTTATATTTTTTATCACTAACATTGACAAACAAGCTTGAGATAGCAACACTTGCGAGTTCGAACGAGCAGTGCTCTAACAAGTTGGATTTATCCATTTTTGAGTATATTGCATTAAGATTGTAATGGTTTTGGTGGAGATTATTGATGTAGAAGGTGTAATTTTGATTTGGGATGGGTGACTATATGAAGGTAGACCTATTTTAAGTATACATAAGTTGAATGACTATATTCTTCTTCTTCAAATGGTTTATAAGTTAGTCTTTTAACGGATCTATGTTTCAAAATTCAAAAAGTAGGCAATAAAAATGTTTAATAAAAAGAAATTCAGGTACTTACCATTAGGAAATGGCTTTATCGTCCAAGCCGTGAATAGGAATAAAACAATTAGTTTTTGCAATTTCAGAATTACGGTTGGGAATCCAAGCCGTAAAACAGAGTTCTGATTTTATGTCAGATTTACGGCTCAGAACCCTATCCGTAACAAAAAGTTACGGCCAAGATTTCTAGCCGTTTATGAAGCTCAATTTATTTATTTATTTGGTTTACAGAATAAGTTACGGCTAGGTATTCCTAGCCGTAAATGTAGCAACGGCTAGGAAACCCAACCATAATATACTTTAACGACCAAGAATTCCTGACCGAAACAATGGCCCAATTTATTTTTATTTTTTTTTGAGAAACTCAGAGACAATTACTACTAGAATTCCCAACCATAAAAAATATTTACGGTTAGGAAAGCCAGCCGATGTGGCAGGTGTGTGTTTAGCTAAGCACTTATAGGCATTTACGGCTAGGTTTTGCGAAATATCGACCTAGCCGTAAGTGCAACAAATTTCCATAACGTTGATGTTTCATCATTGTACTTAGAGTTAGACAAATGCAAACACTAAATTTCATTCATACACGCTAAGTTATAAAAATTCATTTATCCAAATCCATTACCAAACAACCAAAATACTAAATAGACAAAGTCTTAGATGATAAGAATTCAAGCAAGCAAAATACCAAATCCACTACATCTTCATATGTCATTCACTGAATACTTACCTGATCCTGATGTTCAAACCAGATCCCGACGCCGCATCCAAATCCTCGTCCTCTTCTTCTTCCACAACCTCTTCTACAAATTTAGCTCCACTTTTACCACGACCTCGACCACATGCAGCTCGACCACTTCCACCTTGACCTTTACCACTTTTATCATTTGTACCGTGTCCCCGTCGATTTTGAATTGGACCTTTTTTACCACGTCCACCTTGAGTTGGACCTTTTTACCTCCACCACGTCCACCTTGACCACTTACACCTTTTGCTTGCCTTTGGAAAACGATATATAACTGACCATGCTCGTCAGAGGGAGTATTTGAATCATCTGAATCCTCGCTAGATGAAGGAGACCTACCCCTCTTGGTATCCCTTGATTGGTCTTCTTCATAAATATATAGATCTCTTTGTCAGGGTTTGGTAAACCCTTAACTCGAGTCCGGAGTAATCTTTGTTGAGCCACCATTAACATCTCACCTGCATCAATGCTATATCTCATGTCCTTTACCAACCACTGAACTCATTCAACCTATTTTTATATCAAATACACGAACTCTGGTTATTCGTAAATAATTTTTTTTTAAACAGATAAAAACATAAAATTAATAGTAAGTACCATCATTTCATATCTTTCCTTCCAATAACTTTCATCCTTCTTCGAACTTGAACTCTTTCCATTTGTTTGGTGTTTTCTCGCTTCAGGGTCCATATTTTTATATAAGGATAATACAACTCTTGATACCATTCCATGTATTTTTCACCCGCATCAGAAGTCCATGAAAAGCTTCAATCCCTATTGTACTCATTTGGTTTACTTTTTCAAAGAGAACATTCAAATGATCGATTGTCGGTGATGGTTCATATGTAAATTTGACATCCTTCTCAGTAAAAAGGGAGTTGAGTTTGCTTAGTTTAAAACGAGGGTCTTCAAGTATTTTTTTATGGACAATACCAAGTTGACAGAGCGTTTTATGAGGATCTAAAATGATGAAGCCAGTTGGATGAACCAAAGGTCCAATGTAGGTCGCCATATCAAAAAATCTCTATCATCAACATCATCAAGTCTCAAATATGGATCAAAAACCACATCGTTGATTATCAAAGCGTCCAACCTTTTTCTCGGGTCGATCATTTCCGTCTCTTTACCCTTATGTTGGGTCCCTCCAAAGAGATATCTTTCTCCCATAGGTTTCTCTAGAGGCCATTTGTTATCCTGAGAAGGCCTCAAGCTTTTAAATGGTCGTAAACCCATGACTACGGAAAAAAGAATTATAAATAAGATATTACACACACAATTACAACAAAATTTTGAATATGAAAACCATATAAAACCTGGAGAAGACCAACATTTTCGAGAATTTGTATTTGTCCCCACCTAAAAGCTTTGCATAGACAGTCAATCAAGTAAGAATGGATGGCGGTGCCCCACGAGTACTTGGGTACCTCATTTGTCTCCTGATCAAGATTGAGAGTCTTCAAGAGCTGTAACTAACAAGAATTGACCTTATTTTCTAAGAAATACAGTCCCAAGATCATGCAACAAATAAGCTATAAATGTATGTCTAGCTCTTGCTTCGTCCATCACCACTTGTCCATTTTTAGCCTTAGCAGCCGAATCCACAAACTTTTCCCTCAAATGAACCAAGTTAATCTTCCTTGCAATTTTAAAAACTTTTTTATCATCTGTTAGGTCCCTATATTTTAGTGCCTTGGCTCCGACACCTTTGCCCCACCGAAGACAATCTTTTGCCAAGGCATAAAGAGATTCAAAAGGAATTTGGTTGTCGAAACCCTTAAATATACAACTTTCCCGTCCAAGAAAAGACATGTTATTTGGTGAGCATCATCCAAAGTGATAGTCATCTCGCCAAACGGGAGTAGAAAAGTCATGGTTTCGGGCCAGAATCTTTCCCTAAATCCAAAAACAGTAACAACAACATAAATCCTCTATAAATACTTAATTCCAGGTCATAACCCCGAGGATTTCACCAAGGAAACCATATCTTCCTGCTTTTAATCTAACATACCAACTTCCCCTGTTGGTGCTTCAGTTTTGGCACCAATTTGTCAGGATTCTGCACAAATCATACACATGTTGTTACAATAAACAATCCATAACTAAATTAAGAAAATAACATATATACAATCTTCGAATTGACTTATTACCTTTGCAACACAAACCCTAGAAGCCTATGAAGTTTGGTAACCAAACAAGATGGATCGATCTCTTGGCTCACCCCAAGATCTCATATTCCTCTTGAGAGGTAATAACTGCATAACATTAATGACTTTGGTGGATACTTCTTCTTCTCATTCTTATCACCCACTACGGTTTTACCCTTATCAATAACAATAACACTTGTTTCGACCATTTCTTCTTTTCCAATCTCCACATTTGGTTGTTGACTAACCACCGTTGTTGGTTCAGCCGTTTCTTCTCCAATTGCGCTAATAATTGTAATTCCACCCAGGTTCCTTTCATTTGCACCCAATGGCTTTCCATGACGAGGAGCTGAAGTTGGGGCATTAGAAGGTGATACTTCTTGTGTTCTATTCATTTACTCCGGTCAATAGATGCACTTAACAAAGTTCAATACAAATTATATAAAAAACAATGTTCAAATATCTACAAACAAGATTAAAAGGTTATAATGGTTGGGAAATTGTTACTCGACAAAGCCGTAATAACACATTCAGATATAATATTTTAAAATTACAAGACGTAAAGGAGACCTACATCTAGGAATCTTAACATGATCCAGTTGTAAAACATCATATGGCTAGGACTAAAGTGTAACGACCTGGTTATTCACTATCACGGTTAGGAATACCTAGACGTAAACCTGACCCCTGAATCTTTTTTCAAATACAGAACTAAAACGGATGGGAAAACCTAGACGTGTAAAACCACTTACGGCTAGGAAATCGAAATTTCCAAATCGTTTCCAACAAATTACGCTAGGAGTTATTAATTACCAAGCTGATATTAAATATTTATGGCTAGGAATATAAGAACTCCCAACCGTAAACAGTTTCAAAAACCGTTTTTAAGACCTAAAAGTTTCGAATCGGACGGAAATAATCATACAAACGCATAAATAAATAGTATTTTTTTCAATTCATACCTTATAGCAGTCATATCAGGAATATTAGCGTCTGCGTTAACACCTTCATTCACTGATTGTAAATTTTCAGGTTCATTTTCATTTGAAAATTATGGTGATGAACTTGTTGCTGCTCCATCAGTTGGTGCTTTCATTTCTTCTTGTTATCTTTTGTCTTTGTTCTCACCATGATTTATAAAGAATTTAATCGACTATGATTTTTTTTTGAGAATCGACGATTAATCGTCGTCGAAACGAGGCGCCGAAGAAGAAGATGAAAGAAAATAAGGAGAATAAGAGAAGAATTGATATTAAATGGGTTTGATTTTGATTTTAGTTTTTCGATTTTGATTAGATTAGATTAGTTATGGAAAGGATAATAAGGTAATAAGTCAAATCAATTAGGGGCATTTTTGAACTTTTACACAAATTAGGTACCCCATCTCCATTTTTTGGATATTAGAATCCTGTTTACCCCCAAACTATTTTTCCTTTCATCCCTAGAGGTAGGTCGAGAAAAAAGAAAATTTATGTTTACCTCTGCTATGACCGGTCCCAACAGTGAAGTTTGGATTTAGTAACATCCTCTATCATATATTAAGAAATCATTGATGATGGCGAAATGAGCTTCATAGTTGAAATCTGAACCTTTCAATTATCTTCATTCCTTCCTATCTTGAGCAACGACTTCAACATCAGTTTCACCTGTTAGTCGAAGTTGCTTGCAAATACGAAGTAAAGCCATATAGTCTTCAACTTTTTTGCGTATATCTCCAAACCGAAGATACAATTCAACTTCATCACGATTATTAGGGTTACTTGTTTCACTACAAAAATTGTCAAAAATCTTTCTCCGATAACTAACACCCACTAAACCACCATCACTTCTTTCTTCTCTCCTCTTTGGATAACATAGTACAATTTTTTTGCAAAGAGATAAGTGTTTATCCAAAGTAAAGTTGGATTTATCCATTTTTGAGTATATTGCATTAAGATTGTAATGGTTTTGGTGGAGATTATTGATGTAGAAAGTGTAATTTTGATTTGGGATGGATGGTTATATGAAGGTAGACTTATTTTAAGTATACATAAGTTGAATGACTATATTCTTCTTCAAATGGTTTATAAGTTAGTCTTTTAACGGATCTATGTTTCAAAATTCATTAAGTAGGCAATAAAAATGTTTAATAAAAAGAAATTCAGGTACTTACCATTAGGAAATGGCTTTATCGTCCAAGCCGTGAATAGGAATAAAACAATAAGTTTTTGCAATTTCAGAATTACGGTTGGGAATCCAAGCCGTAAAACAGAGTTCTGATTTTATGTCAGATTTACGGCTCAAAACCCTATCCGTAACAAAAATTTACGGCCAGGATTTCTAGCCGTTTATGAGGCTCAATTTATTTATTTATTTGGTTTACAGAATAAGTTACGGATAGGTATTCCTAGCCGTAAATGTAGCAACGGCTGGGAAACCAAACCATAATAAACTTTAACGACCAAGAATTCCTAACCGAAACAATGGCCCAATTTATTATTTATTTTTTGAGAAATTCAGAGACAATTACGACTATAATTCCCAACCATAAAAAACATTTACGGTTAGGAAAGCCAGCCGATGTGGAAGGTGTGTTTTTATCTAAGCACTTATAGGCATTTACGGCTAGGTTTTGCGAAATATCGACCTAGCCGTAAGTGCCCACAAATTTCCATAACGTTGATGTTTCATCATTGTACTTAGAGTTAGACAAATGAAAACACTAAACTTCATTCATACACGCTAAGTTATAAAAATTCATCTGTCCAAATCCATTACCAAACAACCAAAATACTAAATAGACAAAGTCTTAGATGATAAGAATTCAAGCAAGCAAAATACCAAATCCACTACATCTTCATAAGTCATTCACTGAATCCTTACCTAATCATGATGTTCAAACCATATCACGACGCCGCATCCGTTTCCAACAAATCACTTAGGAAATCGAAATTTCCAAATCGTTTCCAACAAATTACGCTAGGAGTTATTAATTACCAAGCTGATATTAAATATTTATGGTTAGGAATATAAGAACTCCCAGCCGTAAACAGTTTCAAAAACCGTTTTTCAGACCTAAAATTTTCGAATCGGAAGGAAATAATCATACAAAAGCATAAATAAATAGTAGTTTTTTCATTTCATACCTTATAGCAGTCATATCAGGAGTATTAGCCTCTGCGTTAACATGTTCATTCACTGATTGTAGATTTTCAGGTTCATTTTCATTTGAAAATGATGATGATGATGAATTTGTTGCTGCTCCATCAGTTGGTGATTTTCATTTCTTGTTGTTATCTTTTGTCTTTGTTCACACCATGATTTATAAAGAATTTAATCGACTATGATTTTTTTTGAGAATCGACGATTAATCGTCGTCAAAACGAGGCGCCGAAGAAGAAGATGAAAGAAATAAGGTAAACAGAAGAAGAAATGAAATTAAATGGGTTTAATTTTGATTTTAGTTTTTCGATTTTGATTAGATTAGATAAGTTATGGAAAGGATAATAAGGTAATAAGTCAAACCAAGGGGCATTTTTGAACTTTTACACAGATTAGGTGCCCCATCTCCATTTTTTGGATATTAGAATCCTGTTTACCCCCAAACTATTTTTATTTTAGCCCTAGAGGTAGGTCGATAAAAAAGAAAATTTATGTTTACCTCTACTATGACCGGTCCCAACAGTGAAGCGCTAAGATGGCGTATCACTGGAGACAGTGGCCTAGTCGATGGTGCTGCATAATTCGAAGATAACGCGCTATCATGGCTGAGACAAGAAAGGGCACATGCAATATTGTGCGATAATGTTGCTTATCCTTAATTCATAGTTAGCCTAGCCCAAGGAAGGAATGAAAGATGAAATGCAAATCATGGAATGACTTAGGCATTGGCCCAATCATTAGCCAAGGCTTGGACAATGCATATGCAATAGTGGCGTTTCCAAAGACGACATTGTTGTCTGTTGTTTGGCAAAAAGAATGCAAGTGATGCATCTAAAGTGTGAAGCTAAACTAAGCAGCAAGGAAAAACTCAATTGGCATGTATTTACTTGGATGGAGGCATCCAAATGAGCTAAGTACATGGACGGGATAAATGTAGCGGAATCATTGCCGCACATTGGCAGAGGCCAAGTTGAATGAAGCGCAATCGTAGTTTTATATTGGCTCATGCCAAGTTTAGTGTAGCGCAATATTTGATGGATATTGGTTCAAGATGTTAGTTAGGAGTGGTGTGTGCATCACACGCATGCTAGAGCAAAGGAGTTAATTGAGACGGTTATAAAAAGGCTTTATAACCGAGTTTGGCATATCATAACTGATCTAATTTTAGATAGTGGTAAGAACTGAGGTTGTCGTTCACTCGGATTTGTAGAGATTAAAGTTTTTTAAAAAATACTAAATAAATATATACAAAGATATTTAAAAATGGGCGAGAGATACTGGAACTAAGGATTCGGCCAATCTTCATAACATAAGGTTTAATTATTTATTCTCAACAATTTTAACTCAAGAAATATAAACATGGACTCTATTTTTGCCAAGGTAGATTCTCAAAACATTGATTGTAAATGTTAAGCATGGGACATCAAATCACCTAAGCTAAGCATGACCCATCTAATCAAATGACAACCAAATTAATCGAATCATATTTCAATTAATTTTAGTGCAAAAGTCATAAAAAAATTAAACAAATTTACCCATGTATGAAGTTCGGCCTCCTCCGTCGTCCCAGTGTTGGGGTTTACCTCATCATGATGAAAACACGCTCAAAAGATTTATTTATAGCTCAAATGGTGTTTACAATGATGAAATGGAAGAAAATGATTACAAACAGAATTTTGTGACGCATATAAAGTGTCGGATAATCACTGTTCCAAAGAACGATACAAGTGTAGTGCTGCTGTCACTGTAGCAATACGACCCTCACCCTATTGTCGCTGTCACTGTTGAAGAACGACGGTTTCATGTGCGTCTTATGTTCTTCGTGTTCATCTTCCTCAGCAGCAGCAGGGTACTTTCCTGTAACTTGATTTCTCCACCTCTGCAGCTTCTCTATCAACCCCAAACTCTCGACACACATTCTGTGATACCAACAGCCTATATATACCCATTTGAACCGAGAATAAACCCTCATAACTCCAAAAAAATCTCGGCAATCACTCAAGAATATTCTCCATGCAGGTTACGGGAAAATGATTTATTTTCTTTCCTTCCACGACTTGAAAATCTCTGCAAAATCTTATTTACGCGTCTTCCAAGTCTAGTACAACTTCTCGGACAGTATATCTTAGCAAGTTTACTATGTAACTTCCAAAAATATGCAAATCATTCCGAGATATCCCTTTCCTGTTTTGCCGAGGTGGAAGATTTCTTTCCCTTTCTGTGATTCTAAGAGATATACCTTTCCTGTCTTATCGCAACAGGGTGAATCCAACTCACTCCCGTGAACAACTTCAACTATAATCTTGTCCAAAATTCTACCAAAAACCCGAGAAAAGTTCATCCCCTGTTTCGTCGAGAATTAGTTATCCAGCCAAATTCGATCCAATCCAACGACTATACCTTCCCTGTTTAACCGAAACAGGATAATCCCAAACCAAACCAAACAGAAAATCCGATCAAATCTCCACCTTTCACCGGATCAGAATTTCCGTGATATTTCCTTCTCTGTTCTACTCCACACGATTATGCAGCCAGTTTTGATCAATCAGAGCTCCCATACAGCCCTATTATGCTCTAACAGATTTGTCCTATCAATTTCAGCCATTGAATCTCGTTTAATCATGCCCAAAAATCCAACCCTAATTTTTCACCGTGAAGAACATGTTTTCCCCGCCAAAAATAAATTCAAATTTGGGGAAGAAGATGGTTGCCCCTTATCCATTCTTGGAGTCCCTTTAGCACATGCCCTGGGGTGGAGATAGTAATTTCTGGGGTGGAAATAGTAATCTTCCTGGGGTTCCTCCGCGCATTTCTGGGGTGCCTTTAGGTGCATTTCTGGGGTGCCTTTAGTACTCTATCCTGGGGTGTAAAACACCACTTTTCGAGCCAATTTTGCCGCAAGAGCTTATTCCCTAGAAAAGACTTAAAACAACTCTATTAGAAATAAAATAAGTCCTAGATAATGTAGTTATGGGTGAAAATGCGTCACACTTACGTGCTTATCAATAACCATTAAAGACAAGTGTGGCACAATTCTACAAGCCAACACAAAAGCTAGCAGTTAAAAAGGAATTGTTGCGGTTAGGGTAACTGCCTATGGACATATGGCTATTCATATGCCGTGAAAATCAGTTGCACACATATTATCTTGGTTCTTGGCATCATAAATAGGCCAGAGAACTTCTGGAAGTACAAGTCTTCAAGTGTTGAGGCACCACATTGCAGTAGAGAGTGTTTGTTGTGTAGGCTTATAGAGAGAATAAGCTTGTAAGTCCATTAGTTGTACAAAATTTTGTAATCTTCCCCTTAAGCTAATTAAAGTGAGTTTGTTGGCTTAGATTTTCCTATGTGTTCTATTGATTCGAAAGTACTCCCCAAGTTTATGTGAATCATAAGCATGGCATTTACCTCTTTATGCAGTATGGGCTACAACTAAAGGAAAAGAGAAAATATAAGTAAGTCTTCTGTTGCATACTCACAGTAGTGTTGCTGTTTGCAAATGTGCAAACTTATAAGGCTGAAATACGAGTGGGTGATAAGAGATCACTGAACCACTGTATTGCTGAGTCATAGTTGCACAATTTTTTTATTTCTTGGAGCATTTGCAGGTGTGGCAATTCGGGCATAAGAGCACATATTGTTCTATTTTGGCTTTGTTTTGAAAGATTTTCTTTATTTTGCTCGAGTTTTAGTTGCTGAAATTGCTGGATTATAATGGATGGAAAGAAAAGTGTGGCAGATACCTTGACGGATAGGTTAGATAACTTGGAAGATAGGATTGGTGGTGAGGTACGTCATCCTAACGATATTAATTATAAAGCAACGATAATGGCTTGCATTGAGGCATTAGATGAATATGTGCTGATATGCTTGAGTCGAACCAAGATGCGACTAAGAAGCACGCTGATTTGGAAGGCCGAATCACTTCTATTAAGGCCATGTTTACATACTCCATGAAAGAGCTAACTGATGAGTTATACGTCTTAAGGAGAATGGTGGATACGAGGGGTGTGGATCATGCTGCTATAGGTGGTAGTAGTAATGAAGACTTTACGAAGATTAAAGTTCCTGAACCTAAGGCGTTTTCTGGCGCAAGAGATACAAAGACATTGGAGAATTTCATGTGGTACATGGATCAATACTTTAAGGATGTCAGAACCTCGAAAGAGAAAAAAGTCACTCTCGTAAGCATATACTTGGAAGGTGATGCGAAGTTGTGGTTGAGGACTAGAACTGACGACGACTTTACTGCTGGTCGTCCAGGCATCATTACATAGGATATCATGAAAGAAGAATTGAAGAGTCAATTCTTACCAAGCAATGCTGCTTGGCTAGCCAGAGAGAACTTGAGTAAGCTGCGGCACACCGGTACACCACCGGAATACATCAAAGAGTTTCCGTCTATGATACTAGATATTCGCAACATGCCTGAGGAAGATAAGTTATTTAATTTTACACCTGGTTTGTAAGCATGGGTTCAGGCCGAAGTGAGAAGGCAGGTTGCCAAAGACCTACCTGCGGCCGTTGCAATAGTGGACAACCTTGCTGATTTTAGGTTAGTTAGTACCTCAACTGATGCTAATAAGAAGGGCAAGGATAAAAAAGGTTATAAATATAAGGACAATGGTAATATGAAAAGTTCTGAGGCTAAGGAAAAGAACTATCAAAAGGATGATAGTTTGTCCGCGAAGAACAAGGCCATTGGGTGTATCCTATGCAAGGGTCCTCACCTTGCGCGTGATTGTCCTAAGAGATAAAAAATTATCCGCAATTGTCACCGAAGGAAGTGGAGAGAAATATGAGAATGATAAGGTAGAGAACGTGAATCCTATTCAATTATGCAACATAGTAACACAAAAGGAAGCAACACAGCTAGGGATGAATGGAGCTGGCCTAGTTTATGTGAAAGTTGGCATTCGCAACCATTGACTTTGGGGCACGACCGATACGGGTGCTTCACACACTGTTATGAGCTTATCTATGGCAGAGTACTTAGGTTTGGAAGTATATCAGGCTGATCACTGCATGGGGACTGTGAATGATATAACTAAACAAATCAAGGTTATATCAAATGTTAAAGTGGGAGAATGGGGTGGCCAAATCAGTATTATGGTGATGCATCTCAATGATTTCATGATGATCCTTGGTAACAACTTTTTCCAGATTGCAGAGGCAACAATGATGCCTCACCTTGGCGGGATTTTCATACAAAGTCCAAGTGCACCTTGTTTCGTGAAGGGTGTAAGGAATGTTAGTCTGTATGACATGAGGCGCGACTAAGGAAAGGAAAGTGAGTTTTCCCCTGTCCGCTCATTCGAAGAAAGCTTAGCTGAGATTCATGAGGAATTTGGATTTCCTACGGATTTCAGTATCCCTTGTTCGCCGTAGCTGATCTATGTATGAAGCAAGGGCATTGCGGTGTTGTTTGCAAGTGCCTGAATATGCAAGGTTTGTTGAAGTATGAAGGATTTAGCACTTATCTATTTTTTAAATATGTTTGGAGTTTAAGTTGGGTGCTGCTAATCTTGTGGTCTTAAAAGATAGTGCACTAAGTGTTAGTGTATTTGCTTTGGTTGTTTATTACTTTCAGTAAGACCGTGTGTTGGCCAGTGGTGTAAATGGGAAGGAGTCCCTAAGTCTCTTATGTAAGGTTAGTGTAATGAATGAAGGTGGTCTTTAAGCAAAAACTTTGTCTTTTTTTTTCTTAATGTAAAGATAGTTCATTGGGGAAGGACTACAAGTATACTAAGCTAAAGTATACAATAAGAGACGCTGAAAGTAAAAAACAAAGCAAGAGAAGTTGGTGTCATAGGCGAGTTTGCTGTTGGGAGAGTTACGTAGAAGTGCGACAGTATTTGGCAGCGATAACATGGAGTAACGTAGCAAGAATGAAGATGTAAGTCCATCAAGTATATGAGTTAAGAGTAACTCATAATCAGGAAAAACATGATGCCAATTTTCCACTACATTAAAGCGTAGCAGTTTGAAAGAACAAGTTGTAGAAATCAAGGAATAACACGAGTCAAGAGTCTGGCTTTTCCGATCCCTAATTATTATGGAGATGAAGTATGTGTGCTCATCCGTTCGTGGATATTTGTCGCACAAGTCGGACAGAGGTAACTTCTTACTTGTTCGTTAAGAAGAGAGCTAACTCTGCAAAGAAAAGAGATGTATTGAAGTCGCCACCTGACTAAAGGGAGTCAGGACCCTTTTTCTTTTTTTTAACTAGTTTGAATTCTTTCGGGGAAAAAAAATCTAGTTGTGACTTACATGTTCATGGTCTGCTATCAGAGAGTCTGGGTAAGGAGATTCTAGTACGGGATGGGAAGGTGTTAGGCACCCATCAACCGTCCAATCGTAAGATTGGCATTTACTTCATGATTAAGGGGGAATGTTTATAATTTAGTTTACCAAAACTTTGAAATGCAGGATTATGATACCAAAATTTATTGGAACTGAAAATTGATGTTTATGTTTGAGCTATGTAGACCAGAGGCTTAGTTGAAAGTTTGGTGAAGCTATGGCTATGGATCTAGAAATCAAGAGTTTAGGTCAACTCTTAATATTTTGAAAGTGTTGCAAGGCCAAATTTGCAGTTATAATTTGATGATATAAATAGTCTAGATTTATTCTAGGTATCCTTAAATGATGACCGAAATTCGGACACTACAGCGAGCTACCGATTTAAGATTTATAGAAGTTTTGGGGATAAGAACCGATGACCTGCAGTTTAGCCGATGATTTAATGAACTATTTATACATTATTCATGTGCGGGATCATAATATGAGAGGGGAGACCACTAATGCTCACATTTAGATTTTCCCACAATATGAAGATTATATTACGAAATAAACTATCAAAGATAATTTATACATGAATTAACATGTGTAATCATAATGTGAGAAGGGGAATCCACTTTATGCTCACGATTTTGACTTACCCACGAGAATTAATGTGACCAAATATACCTTAGATGGGGTATTTGCTTCAGAGAGATTCTTATACTGTTCTCCTTGTTTTTAGTAAGTATGTTGAAAGTAATTAAAGTATCAGCAATTTAATGCTAATCTTTTAAGAACTTAAAGACAATACTTGATTGATTATATCTATTTTTTTGGGGGTTTTCTCAAAATGAACTATAATAAGACAGTAATGACTAATATTTAGAAGGGAAATTGGATTTCTCTTTGATTAAATGACAAAATACATGGAGACTTGAAACATGTGAAAAGAAGTATTTTCTATTTTGAAGATAATAATTCTTCTTGATTTGGGTATTATGGAAATCAGGATTTTTTGCATGAAGGAGTTGATTTTCTTTGTATGGGAGAATAAGTTTCTCTTGGTTGGGATAATAAAACTATTTTGGGTAGAATATGCCTTTCTTGGTGTAATTGGTGTGTTTCCAAATGAAGCAAGGCATGCCTTATATAGTTGTAGAGAGGTATGGAGGGAATGATGAGAAGGAATATTGAGGGACAAAGGATGTTGGGATTGATTTTTTCTTTTTCTTTTTTTGGGTGTAAAGCAAATTTTGAAAGATGGTGGAAAAGTGGAGTGGGTTGAGGAAAGAGGGTGTATTCGATGGATATAAAATTATTTTTGGATAGTGGGATGAGAGAAGTTTTATTATTTTGGTAAAAAAGGTGGTTTTTAGTGGGATGAGAGAAAGATGTTTTTGCTTTTTTTGGGTAATGGGGTTGAATGGGGATTAAAAAATATAAAAGGGTGATGGAGAATGCGGTGTATGAGACAAGGAGAGAATTTCAAAAGGTGTCGATGGATTTGAAAGAAATTCTCTCTTTTTTTATTATTATTTTCTTTTTTTAATTTGTATCTCACATGGGTTATGAAATGGGTAATTGGGTAGTGAAATGGATAATTGGGTAGTGTTTGTGGGCTTGATTTAAAGGGTATGAAAATTGGGTAGTGAAATGGGTGGTTGGTTAATGTTTATGTGCTTGATTTAAAATATATGGAAATTGGGTAGTGAAATGAACCCTGTTTTAGGGCATACCGAAATCTTTTAGGGCATATCAAGTAAAGACAAAATAGGATCATTAGATAGTAAATCTAAAAGCCCCTTAACCAAATATTTTAATAATGGCAAAACTGTCCTTTTAGTATTAGTGGTTAATAATAATGATTAGTTGTTAATAATCTTGATTAGTGATTAATATTAATGATTAGTTATTAGGGATAATTAATTTATAAAACTTTGTGTTGATTAATTTGGGAGAAGAACAATAAAAAGTTAGGTTTTCTTTTGGAGAAGGAGAAGATAAGTGAAGAAAAAACTTGTATTTTGATTCAAAGTAATCAAAATGGATGAGCAGAGACAATCTTCATCTAGGAAAGCTAGGAAAATACACATCAACAACAATAATAATTCGGAAATGGCTGATTTTTTAGATCATGAGAATGATTTTACCCAAACTCAACCTTAAACTCAAACTCATAATGATGACTTTATGAGCCAAATCATGAAGATTAATACATCGATGAGGAACTCAATGCTAACAATACACAAATATACTTCTCGATTATGTTTAATTTCATTTTTGTAGGTTGAAGTCATCAATAAATTGATTTTTTTCACCCAAGTTCAGCGAACCAGAGATAGGTTCGGCTTGAAATTATCAGCCGAACCTAACTGGTATGCTACATAAGATGAACAGTTCGGCTTAATCGAAATACAATAGTTATTGGCCGAACTTATATTTTGTAACTTGCGGCCTACTTACTGTTGGGAAAATGTTCGGCTAATAAGAAATTTTCATTATAAGCCGAACCTTCTCCTGAGAGTTTCAAAAAAGCTGAAGTTAAAGGTTCGGTTTTTACTGTAAATATCGTATCAGCCGAACCATATATCCTTTCAAGTTCGGCTCATATTCAAAAAATCGTATCATCCGAACATGTTACTGATTTTCCATAAAACACTTAAGTTTATACACATATAGGGGTTCGGCTTTTTATTACGTTTGTTTTCTATTGTGCATCCTTTGTAACGAAGGATCACTAAAAGAATTGGAAATGACTATAAAAGTGTTAAGAAAGTGACTCTACTAATGGAGAATACCAAGGTCCAAATTAAACTCATTAAAATCAAGGAGATCTTATCTTCATCTTAAAGTGAATGAAAAGACGAAGAAAACGCAAAAAAAAAGAGGTCATTCCGACATTGGACGAAGAAGTTATGCCCAAAACAAGATCAAAAAACTTGGGTCTGCAGAGAGAAGTTCGGCTGATAACTCATCAGCATGAGCCAGCCGAACCTGGAGCCTATAAATCAAGATTTTCGAAGTGTTTACAGAGAGATGTTCGGCTTGAAAGTGATCTAATTGAGTCAGCCGAACCTGACAACCACCTGGGGTAAATTTCACTTCTCAGTTTCGGTCGGGAAAGGTTGGCAAGGTATTAGCCGAAACTGACACTGTTCTAGGACTTATTTGGACGCGAAATTGGCTTCTATCTCGAGTTCGGCTTATAAAAAAAACTATCGAATCACCTGAACCCGTCTTATTAATAGAACCTGTAGAAATGGTGTCAGGTTCGACTGATAATTGATATGCACTTACAAGCCGAACTGTTCATAAGCACTTTCAGGGTAAAAAACGATGAACAGTTCGGCTGATAATTCGTTTCAATTATCAGCCGAACATCAATTTGTGATCGTTAAAAACAAACATTTTCCCGAATTAAACCTATTCTATCAATCATAAATAATAAAATAAGAGATGGGTTTGTAATAAATACTTTTTAATCATCATTTCAGGAGTTGGTTCTTCAGTCGGTTCAATTTCTGGTTCAACTTCAGTTTCTGCACCTTCATCTTCTATTTGTTATTCAATTAATGGATTAGAAGAGGATTCAGAACGCCTACTTCCTACTATTTGTATTATGCGAGTCATTATATAGTTGAATTTAATCGATGATCAAATTTTTACCAATCGACAACTAATTGTGGAGATGAAAAAGAAATTGTTGGATGGTTCACGAGGGTTGGGAAGAAGGAAGAAGAAGAGATGTTTAGGATAGACAACTGATTTTGATTTTAGATTTTAAGTTTTTTGTATTAAGGTAAGGATAAATTAGTAATTTAAATTGTTTAAGGGTATATAGGTAATTGTACTACCATTAGACACCCCTTATAAAGTCACCCTAGATGGGAAAACAATTATGTATGCCCAGAAATTTTCATATATGCCCTAAAACATGGTTCAGTGAAATGGGCGGTTCAATAATGTTTGTGGGCTTGATTTAAAGGATATGGAAATCCTTAATGGTTCCACATAAAATTTCTTTTGAATCCGGCTTCGAAGTGTAAGAAGGATATTTTTTTGTGGAAGGTGCGAAATTGGGGTGTCAACACAAGTGAGGCCTTATTAGTTTCAAAGGTGGGTGAAGAGGATGCCTTGTCCAAAGTGACGGTGGGATCTCCTGGGTATCCTAAGTCATGGATAAAGTCATGCATTTCAGTCGAATTTGCATAAGAGAGTTGCAAAGTGATTAAAGAATACTTAGTCTACAATAAGGCCTGTTAGAGCATTGCTCGGTCGAACTCACAAGTGTTGCTATATCAAGCTTGTTGTCAAATTTAGTTATCAAAACTATATCTTGATTTCCACAATTAGGGGTAGTTGAGAAACGAACCAGCTTGTTGTCAAATTTAGCCCAAGCATTAGTCAAGGCTTGGATAATGCATATGCAACAGTGGCGTTGCCAAATGCGCCAATGTTGTCTATTGCTCGGCAAAAAGAATGCAAGTGATGCACCTAAAGTGTGAAGCTAAACAAAGCAGCAAGGCAAGACTCGATTGGCAGGTCTTTACTTGGATGTAGCCATCCAAATGAGCTAAGTACATGGTCGGGATAAATATAGCGCAATCATTGATGTACATTCGCAGATGCCAAGTTGAATGAAGCGCAACCTTAGCTGTATATTGGCTTATGCCAAGTTGAGTGCAGCGCAATGTTTGCTGGATATTGGTTCAAGCTGTCAGTTACAAGTGGTGTGTGCATCACACGCATGCCAGAGCAAAGGACTTGGTTGAGACGGTTATAAAGAGGCTTTATAACCGAGTTTGGCATATCCTAACCGTTGAAGACAAGGGTCGCACAATTTTGCTAGCTAGCACAAAAGCTAGCAGTTTAAAAGGCATTGTTGCGGTTAGGGTAACTGCCTATGGGCAGATGGCTGTTCATAGGCCGTGCAAATCAGTTGCACACAGATTGGTTTGGTTCTTGGCATTATAAATAGGCGAGAGAACTTTTTTAAGTCCAGATCTTCAAGTGTTGAGGCACCACATTGCAGTAGAGAGCGTTTGTTGTGTACGCTTATAGAGAGAATAAGCTTGTAAGTCCATTGGTTGGACAAAATTTTGTAATATTCTCCTTAAGCTAATGAAAGTGAGTTTGTTGGCTTAGATTTGTCTATGTGTTTTATTGATTCGGAAGTACTCCCCAAATTTCTGTGAAGCATATGCATGGCATTAACCCCTCTTTGTAGTATGAGCTACAATTGAAGGAAAAGTGAAAATATAAGTAAGTCTTCCATTATATAATCAGAGAGTAGTGTTGCTGTTTGCAAATGTGTAAACTTATAAGGCTGAAATACGAGTGAGTGATAAGAAATTACCGAACCATTACCAGGTCATAGTGGCCCAATTTTTTTTATTTTTTTTTTTGCTCGGAGCATTTGCAGGTGTAACCTGCTATGTTTCAGATCAACGAAAAAGTGGGTCTTATTTGGTCAACCATGTTAATTAGTCCAGGTAGTCGGATGCCCATTGGCAACCCCCTGCACGGTTTAACTTTAATCCAAAAACACCCTATAGGGTGTTTAATCTCCAAAAACACCCTATAGACGTATTTTTTGGCTAACAACAATTCACTTCTGATTCTTTTCTTTTATCCAAAACCCTAGAAGTTCTTCTTCTCAAAATAAAGCTTAATGGTTAGTAAATCTCAACACCTGAATCAATCTATTAAATCCCTAAACAAATCTTACCACGTTTCTCCATTTCCTTCTAAAACTTTGTTTTATATTTTGTTTTACAGATGGGAAGAGGAGGAGGAAGAGATAGACTTCGTAGGGATCACTATTCAAGATCTACAGAGAAATCTCATTATGGGAGGACAAATATTAACCCTCCTCCTCCATCACGACGTCTTTGGGTTGGAAATTTGTCTCATCACGTTACTGAAACTGAACTTTCTGAGCAGTTTTTGAGATTTGGAGAAGTTGAAAGCATTGCTTTTCACCCTGGTCGTAGTTATGCGTTTGTTAATTTCATGAATGATGAAGATGCATTAATTGCAGTTACAGCACTTCAAGGGTTTGTTCTTGCTGGCTCCCCAATTAAAATCGAGTTCGCTAAGGCGGTTAGTTGTGTCAATCTCAATCTTTATACCAATTGTGTTGATGCCCTAGTGCATTTTGTTACATGTATTTCTTTCGATTCTTTGCATTTTATTATAATAATAGGTTATACTATTTTAGTTCATAACTTACTTTGCACCCAAAACAAGAGCATAAACAAATTCAGCGATGAGGTTATCAATAATCTACCATGGTTCAAAGTTTCCAAACCTGCAACTGAGCAACTGATTAAGTGCAAACCCCAGCAAAACTACATGTGAATTATATGATGTAACAAACATAATCCTACCTGTCACTTTGCAGCCTCAATCTTGCACTACAATTCCTATTCCGTTTAGCACGGTGATCTGACAGTAGTTGTTTATCACTTGATTTGTTAAGACACATTATAATCTGATAATCTTTTAATATAATTTTATGTATATCGGCTCTGGTTACATTAATAATGCCATCTTAAATCCACTTGTCTATGCCTCTCACCAAATTGAAAATAAGGACTGCACTTACACCTCTCCTAGTTTTGAGCATGGATTCTCAAGATTTTGAGCAACTTGGTCTGACGTCAACTCTTACTAGGCATCTTAACTTGATCTTGCCCCTAATGATTGTTACCTGATTTCATCATGCTATTTTGATGTTAGCTTTCAAAGTATTAGCTCAACACATGATTAACTTATTTTTCCTCAATTCTAATATTGGCTAAATTTTAGACAAAAAACATTACTGCTAGTTCATAATTGGAAGTTGTAAGAACATCGTTCAGGTGAATAAACTGGACAGAGTGTACCCAGTGGTGTGATTTTTTCATGTTCCGGGTTTATGGTTCTGTAGCCAGATGATTGTTTCAAAGTAAAAATACAAAACACTGGCATATACGGCTAAAAGATAGGATATTAGTATCACAGGCCTTCCCTTTATTTCATCCTCCTTTTCTCCTTGTTCGGAAATTTCCAATTGTAAGCTTGACCAGAACAACATTTCAACAAGTAGTTGAGCTGTTCTATAGCACCGATGACGGTCTAGGGAAGAGCCATCATTAAGCCAAAGCATGGTGAAAACTGAAAAGGCATTATGAAAAACATGGCATGAACAGTCCCCAAATCAATTATGAGTCATATGACATCATATATAAGCATCAGCAATTGCTGCATCCAACTTCTCCCAAGGCAGCTAAAGGAAACACATATCTAAGTAGGAAAACTTAATTTGTCCAATGATATTTAAATGGGTTCATTCTTCTGCAGTCGAAAGAGCATTATGACCAGTGACCACCCTCAGTGAAACGCAAACGAATGTCAGTTATTTTATTTTATAGTGCATATCTTGGTTTTGCTCTCCTTCTATTTTATTTATGTTTTTGTTTATGAAACAATACACAAAAGCAATTCACTAGAACCCCCATTTCGTTTCCAAGCATCAGAATAAGCTGGTCAAATGCCATTAAAAGATAGTCATCATTCTTTACTTACTCTTTGCCTGTGAGTGAACAAATAATAACTGTGAGTGAACAAATAATATTGACTCATTACACATCATATTTACGTATAACATGGTCCGAACCTGGAAGTGAGCATTTATGTTCTCGACTCTTGAGCTCAAACATTCCCATTCTTATGTAGCGTGAACCATACCGGTCTGATTATAGTTTTTGTCATTTGTGTTATTTTTACCTACTCGTGAACCGAATCCGTGAGCTGAACATATCGTCAAAGATTAATTTATTTGCCTGATGAATAGTTTCCACTTGTTTCATTAGTTAAAAACTGACGCAGACAACAAAGTGAAAATTCCTCAAATTCTTTAAATCAGAAAGTTTATGCTAGTGCAGTTTGCAACTGAGACTTAACTAGCTTTTGTGGCTGTAAGAAGGTTTATATAATTTGTTAACGATAGTTCTTTACTTGTGATGTCCTTTGAAATGGCATGACGGGGTGGAACTTCGTTAATAACAGCCTCCTTGTGGAACTAGGCATTATTTGAAGTGTGTAGTACCATTGTTAAATGCACACATTCCGAAGAGAATTATTTGTTTGCAAATTTATGGGCATTTGGGTCCATCCATCATAAGCCATAAGGCATCCCTGCATTTTATGATTTTGAGAAACTCCACAACATACCAATCTTATTCATCCCCTTTGATCTTATATGTTATACTACGTGAGACATCTCAGTTCCAGCTAACCTTACCAAGTCTGCGAATCAACATGAACCCTAATGACAGAACAGTCTCATCATTTTGAAGACTGAATAAATTCACGTTACTTTGTATTTCCAAACCATTTAAGTTAGTTTTGAGAGACAAGATACTCTTAAAATGTCAGTAGTCCATTATGATGAATATATCAAATTGTAATTCCATTCATATTTTTGAATCTTCTTCAACAAACATCATGGTGTGGTCTAACACATCATGTTTTCATAGAATGTGATTGTTCTTAAGCAAGAATAATATTGCCCAAACCTGATAAATATCAGTAACAGCAGGCACAGCCACGAGAAAAAGGATATCATATCATGAGTAGGAAAGTAGTAGTAAACTAGTAATGTACTAATGTTTTAGAACATTATCCCCTTTTATCTTTTTAATACCCAGAATGAGAAGTCAACTAGCAAAACTAGTAATGTTTGTCATACCTGTAGCTGCATTTAAATTTTGTTATATTTGTACTGTTTTTTTATTCCTGAGCACTCTGCATGATCTACCAGCTCAGTTTAAAGTTGACTTGCCACCATTGGGTAAATATGTGGTCATCTATTCATGGTTTTTAGATTCTTAACAGGCTTGCATACCTGCGAGGTTTGATTTTTATGCTGTCAAATCATTATATGTGTCTTGAGTTGTTTTTCATGTTATTTCTGATTATTTTGCATGGTGTACCATCTCAGTTATATTTTGACTTGCCAACATAGAGCAAGTCGTCTACTCACAGTTGCTGAAATCTAAAGTAACTACATACCCATTGTTAGGTTTGCTGTGTTATGTTTTTAGGTTAGTGTTATTTGAATAGTCATGTTAGGGCCACACATCGTTCTGTCTCCTTTGAGATCATTTTATTGGAAACTCTGTTGGTCTGTTATTATTATGTATACTCGTAATGAAGCAGTTGTAGATGCAGCTTAGCTTTCAGCTCCTCTGTGTTGGTAACTGACTAGAGCGTTCTTGAAATTGGATGGGTTGGAACTCATAGCAAGATTGAGCTTACAACAATTACCTGCTATCTAGTTTAGCTATATTTTGGATTAATATACTCGAATGTGTTATGTTTAAGTGTGTCTTTGCTGCTTAAACCTTTTTCTGAAGTGGTAGGAAATAACCTCTATGCTTAATGGAAACATCTCTTGGCTACCACCATAAGCATTTAACTGACGATGAATATACTGTTTGTCAGTTATTGAACACTGAATCTATTGTTGTTCTCCTAGTTTTTTGTGATTGATTTAAACTGCTTTTGTTAAAGATTTATGTCATTGGTGTTCTTTGGTGATTATCATGCATTTTTTTATGAAGCTGATTGAGTTTCTTCGAAAAGTCACTATTGTATTTATTTTTGCATTAGCGTTATATACTAGTTAGCTAGCTTTATTTCCAGCTTCGCCTCCACTTTCTCTTTTGATGAAAAGAATCAACTCGGCGGCATTACATCTTTTCAACTTTTACTCATCTTGTATGCCACGCTTAAGTTCTCAAATAATTTAGTTTGTGATACATTTACATTTGGAAAGTAGATTAGTATACTGAATGAACTTATGCGTAGTTAGAATTACAAGTGGTTTACTTATCTTGAAGACAAATTACAGGAGAGGTCATCACGGGATGAGGAGACTCCAACGCTGCGTCTTGAAAACTCATCTGTAGAACAAGAAAGCTCATTCTCTTGGAAAGACTCAAGAACACATCATTCCAGTCCAGATCCATCTTTTCTTGACAGTAACTCTAGGATGGGGGATAAGAACGCCAGACCCAGTGAGGTCTTATGGATAGGGTTTCCAGCTTCACTGAATGTGGAGGAGACAATCTTAAGGAGGACTTTTTCACCATTCGGTGAGATCGTGAAAATTACTGCATTTCCTGGACGCAGTTATGCCTTTGTACAGTTCGCAACAGTAGCGGCAGCTCGCCTAGCTAAAGAAACCCTCCAGGGGAAGTTGTTTAATAATCCTCGTGTAAGTATTTGCTTTGCAAGGAGTGAAGTTAGCCCATCTGAGCATTATAAGAACTCTGTAAGCGAGCCCTTCTCTCCGCATTCCAGTTATCGGCAGGATTATTTACATGGGAATTCAACAGGGCCAACCCACAGAGGATCTCCTCATATTACTTCTCATTTTGAGTCTGGTGATTCTGGTTTCATTGGGTTTGATAGGAAAAATACTTTACAGAATGGTGGAAGTAGAGACTACGAGCAGATGAGCTTGCATGAACCAGGATCACGGTTTGGATTTTCTGAAACAATGTATAAACGTTATAGAAGTAGTCCTTCAAGGGAGACATTTCATCTAATGAATTCATCTCCAAAAAGATTTGTACCTTTTGAAGATCCTGCGTATTTGCAAGATGATGCTTTTCTCTACCAAGAAACAAAGAAGCGAAAGATGGGGTTATACCCTTCCGATGAAAACCTTCGAGGTCATCCTTTGTCTGGCCTTCCCAGGGAATACATGGATTTCCCGGGACACGAGAGTTATGAAGAAACAGATGATCATTGGAGAACTCCTTATGAAAGCTTTGCAGCACGTTCTGGTTCTTTGCCAATAAACCCTGTTAAGCGACGGACACTTATTCCTCAATGGCGTCAGAGTCCTTTGAAGGATGAGTGGAAGTGGGAGGGAACAATAGCAAAGGGTGGTACTCCTGTCTGTCGTGCTCGCTGCTTTCCTGTTGGAAAAGTGCTGGACTTCATGCTGTAAGTTTTGCTCGCTTGTGGTTGACACAATTATATAGACTTTCCCTCACTATTAATCTTATCAGTTTCTTGTGCTTTTTAAACTAAACAGTTTTGTTCATGAAATTGAGGTAGCAGTTACACAAGGATAAGTAACTAACATGATTAGACAATTTTATCTATTTCTTGTGCGTTTTGGTTACTTTGTTAAAGTTGTTTTCATTATCTACTTGGATGGCATGTGTGAATTCTAGGGAATCCCAGAAGCAGGGTTCAGCTACCTGTCCAGCTT
The DNA here is from genome assembly GCA_023531105.1 of Papaver atlanticum. Lineage (NCBI taxonomy): Eukaryota > Viridiplantae > Streptophyta > Magnoliopsida > Ranunculales > Papaveraceae > Papaver > Papaver atlanticum. Next base: position 26,557,442 of record JAJJMB010007708.1, on the reverse strand, counting down.
GCCTGATATAACATAGACTTTTTTTTTCTTCATTTTATATTAGCTTCATTTTTCCTCGCTCAATTAACAGGGTTTTCATTGTTACTTTCTTCTAAAAATGTAAGCTGTGTTTCTGTTTCAGGCCCGAGTTCATAGATTGCACTGCCAGAACAGGCCTTGATATGCTTGCGAAGCATTTCTATCAAGCAGTTAGCAGTTGGGTGGTCTTCTTTGTCCCCGAATCTGACGCTGATATAGCATTATATAATGAATTCTTGCAGTATTTGGGTGAAAAACAGCGAGCCGCAGTAGCTAAATTAGGTGAGAAAACCACTTTATTTCTTGTACCACCATCAGATTTTTCCGAAAAAGTCTTAAACGTGCCAGGGAAATTGAGCATTTCTGGTGTCATCTTAAAGTTTCATGCCCCGGATTCTGATCTTCCGTCTATTCATAACCCACTGGAAGCAACGGAATCAAAGGTCCAATCTTTCCCTGAAAATCTTTCATACATGAAAACTGTATCACCGGACCTAAGAACCCCTTCACTTTGTCGAAGTGAGACCTACACGAATTCATTTTCTGAAGGGTTTCCTGCATTCCCTTCAGTACCCACTTCAAAACAACCAGAAAACAAAGATACCCCACATGCAGGTAATATTCCACGACCAGACTCATCGACATCTTATTCTGGTTCACTACGTTTATCTGGAAGAGCATCTGAGTTACTCAATGAAAATAGCTGTTATAATCCGTATCAACCTGGAAATCCTACTTTGCAATCCGGTGGATCTCCTCCCATTATTTGGAATATGAACACAGGGATTGGAAATGCATCACCTCATTTGCCCGAAAGTGCTCTTCGTCGGTCTAATGATTCTGTCTCACAGGATTTTTATCCCTCGAAGCCTGTGGTTACACAAGAAACAGCCTTAAACCGATATACACCTGCAGTTTCAGATATAAATTTATCCAGTTCCAGCAATTATTCCTACCCGGAAAGAGCATTAAACCAGGTTTCATCTATTCCGTTACTGCAGCCTGAACAGTTAGCTCAGTTAGCATCTCTTCTTGGACAAAGGCAGCATACAATCAGTGGTTCTGCTTTATCATTACAGGAAGATCGTAAAATTTCTGGTATAATAAATCAGCAAGGGGCTAGTTTCGAGTCATCAGAGAAATCAACTTCCCAAAATCAGGGATATGCTTCAGGCACTTTAGCATCACAGTTCACTCAAGATCATCAGAGACTTCAGATGTCAAATGCTGCCACAGTTTCTCAAACAAATCTAAACGAACCACAGAGAGAAGCTCCTGAGTGGCAGGGGAATCCATCGTCTCAGAGCAATATTGGTGCCGAAGAAGAATCAGAATCAAACCCGCAGAAACGCCTTCAGGCAACATTGCAGTTGGCAGCAACCCTTCTTCAGCAGATCCAACAAAAATCAAAAGGCCCGTTACCAACATAGTGTGAAAATTATCATCTAATTTTTTTTTGGTTTTTTTGTTTTGTTCCGTGTAAGCGGGACATAGAGGAATGTGTATGTGTTTTGGTTAGTACATTACAATGGCATGAAGCTTATATATATCAGGAGTGAAGGTGTTTCAGTGTTTGCTTTCTCGTTTCTGCGATGAAGCTTATCTTTGCATTTCAAGTAAGCATTTCATTGTTCCATCTTTACAAGAACTCCAATATGTTGAATCATTTTGTTTGTCCAAAATTTGCTAGCTGTATTCTGCTCTAGTATCAGCAGGACATTGGCAACACCTTGTTTACTTGCATGCCAAATGACCCCAACTTAAATTTGCATTTTAAATTTGATGGATGACATTTAACTGGAAATTGACAGACACTATCTGGGAATCTGAGGTACTCGATCTTCAGTACAAAATGAATAAAGACTCAACAGCCAACTTCTAGCATAATATTACGCACTAGTACATTGTGAATTAGCAATAAAGAAATCAAAGTTTACACAAGAATTTCAGCATGTTGTGATGTGCCATAGATTATTACAGTACACTTAAACAAATGGCACCTCACAACAACATATTGAACTGGGCATTTGCGCAGTGTGGAATTGTTCTCCAACGGCTTAGCAAAACAACAAGAAAGAAACTTGCAAATGGAATAAATGAAATGAAGAAAATACAAAAAAAATAAATCATTAGAGTTAAGAACTACATAAGATTAAAAATTTATCAATCAAAAAGGAGAGGAAGAATATGTCTTGGTGCCTATTAGGTAGACGAGAACAAGGACCACAAGAGAGGTTAAAAATACCCAATGGTTACTGAAATTTTTAGTGATCCACTTTGTTTTGCACATTAGCCAATTTCTGCGATAGCACCTGTTAATTTCCCTCAAGTGGCCAGACAAGTAGCAATTTTTGATGTCAGGAAGAAGCTCGTTGCTAAGCTGCTGAAAAAGATCAACCAAATTTGCGTTGCCCTCCAAGACATGATTAATGATGCCATACTTGTGTAGTAACTCAACATCATTTGATGAATTCATCAAATGTCTCAAGAACAACACATAATGTGTAAAATACGGGTCCGCATTGTGCCGGTCAGATTGTTCATAGGAAATGAAATTTAGCAAAACCTGACCTGTTTGTCCATCAATATGTACTGGAGGGATTTCCAGGGCTCCATCATTGAACTGTATATCCAACAATTCATGGCTTTCTGACGATTTTCTCGAAAACTTAGCTCCTGCTTTACACAACTCTGTCGCACATTGTGTCAAGTATTGTTTCTGATCTCTGACTGTTTGCATTGTGTTTCTAATACTGTTTCCAGACGACAATCTCTTGTCTTTGAAAGATAAGACAAAACTCGAACGAAACAAGTCAAGCAAATGATGTGGCTTAGCATGGAATTTGCAATCGTCTAAAACTGATTTTTCTCTAGGAAATAAAGGATCGAAGAACCCGAGAGTCAGTTCTGCGAGAGAAGGACCTTGATGATCGTCGCTTATTCTAGTTAGCTCGAATAGCTTTTCTAAGACAAAATATGGAAGCTGGTTTTCTAGCAAAAGCAAGTCGCGTTGAAGATCTGGAACCATCCAAGGGGTTGTAAAAATGGGATCACCAACATATTCCTGACAATGTTCCAAAAAATGCAAATAAGCTAGAGAGTGCGACCAACCATAAATTAATCAAAACACAAGAATATAATTAAATAGTAACAATGCTCATGCCTTGAGAAAATTTCTAGAGAAATTTGGAAAAATGCCACACTATTGTGAGTCCTTTTTATGATCTGCCACAGGTTCAAGTAAACTTGCCACAGCTGTTAATTTTTAACCCTCTGCAACTCTAATTCATAAGAAATCCATCTGACAGTGTTTAAGACATATATGGTATTTTAATGTATGTGGTGATGAGATCCCAAATTAACGGTACTAATAAAGGCTCTCTTTTAATGTACCACCAGAAGATAACATGTTTCCGCGAGGCGCACGCTGTTCATGCGCCATAAAATATTTGCAACAACTTTTATCAGTGTCTTGTGAAGAACTGGAGATTTGCTTCTCTTATGCGTTAGACATGTCTCACAGGAGCCTAGAGAAATTGGCAAAATGCAAAGTACAAATCTCACGAAAATATAATGATTTTTGGAAAATAATGCACGTACCTTGTTACGTTGCTTAGCATAGAGTTGGAAAAGCTCAAGGATGAAGCAACCATCAATTATGAGCATACGAACAAACTCGCTACTACTTATGTTCTCATAAGTACTTCCCGAATAACATTTCCTAGCTTTAGCTTCCATTTCTTTGATCGGACAAGCAAGATCCTCAATCAAAATATCTTGAAAAATTGTGTTTGATGGTTCATAAATCCATCCCAACAAATTACATATCAATCTCATTTTATGTTCTTCCATGGGTTTGAGATGAGACTTATCCCGGTGGAACGGACCGATGGACACAAGTTTTGGATCGAAAGCTGCATTTCCATGAACTTGACGCATATTACAAGGAACTTTGCTAACTATTACGCTTGACCTCACCTTTCGTTCTTCCATGGGTTTAAGACGGATCTCTACTTCTGGAATCTGAACCGTAATACTACCTTGCTCGACGATCATTCTCGCTAAACTTCCACCCTTCCATCCTTCTCTTTGTCCTCGTTCTTTTAAAGATTTCTTCACTTTGTTCCATGTTGAACTACTTTCTGCCTTAACATGATAGTCGAACCCCTTATTTGAACCCCCCAGTCTAGAGCTACCTGGAGTTGATGGCTGGTTGTTCATTAGCCCCATTAGGACGTTATTTATCTTGCCAATCCAACTTTTTCTACGTTGCTTTTGTTGATGATTCATGACTTTAAAGCTGTCGAAACTGATATTTCCTCCTTGAGATGTTCTGCCTGCTCCTACGACTTCTTGATTATCCGATCGAAGGTTAAGCGAAAAACTTCGTATCTTAACGCTATTGCGTTTCTTGATTAGCAAATCGTCCATATCTTTTTGCCTTCAAATTATCTAGCTAGAGAAAAATAAGAACACAAATGATTTTCTTTTGTTTTTTGAGTGTTCTTGATTTATAACACTACTTAAGGTGCTTATATGGAACACATTGAGATCTTAATATGACCCATTTATAGTGATTCAAAAGAAAACTTAATTAATGACCGGATTATGAGCAAATATAGTCATGTCGGGTTCCAAATCCTTGGCATACTACTCCCTCCGTCCCAAATTCCCAAATTAGATGAGCTAGTTGGTTTTAAACTTTGTCCCAAAATAGATGAGTTATCTCACTAATCAAGGGGTATTTCTAAAACTATCTTTTTAAATGATTATTGTTACTATAAGAAATATGTATAATTTGATAGTCATGTTTATATTCGTTACGTAGATGTTTTAAAATGTTTTTCAACGGTATAAAGTTTACGAAAAACCTTGGTATAATTTGAGTGATAAATCATTTCAAAGTTTTACTATTTTTATCCATAAGGGTATAATTATAAAAAATACTTAAACATATTCTTTTTTTTCTCCTTGCCTTAGAAAAACTAGCTCATCTAATTTGGGACCGAGGGAGTTTTTTTTTTTTCCATTTTCTAAACTAGAGCCTAGAGATTAAGAAATTGTTATATGTCTATTAACTTGCCATGTTATCGCTCTCAAACATCTAAGTCAACCAACACAAGAACATGCAAACTCTGGTTTTATTTCACTAACAAGTTTTAAATTATGAGATTTTTTTTCTGTTTTTAATCTCTAAGTTTATTTGATGACGGAACCTATTTAGTAGACGTACATGTGTAGCCATGAGCAGTTGATTAATTTTTGATTTGAATTTCAACCGGTCGAAGTTCAATCCGATAGACGAAGAAGTGACAGAGAAATCTAGATATTGCGAAGCGCATTTATTTTTTCTCGGAATACAACGAAAAAAGCATTCTACAATTTTTTTTTTTAGCAAATATCTATTTTCATGGAGAAGTTGATAACCCCCCTTATTTCACACACCTTAGCACATACGGAAAGATACTAGTCTATTATTGCCGATATTGTAAAAAGATACTAGTCTATTAGTATCATTGGAAGAAAATATTAGTCTAATATTATCCTTATTGATGCTTCATATATATTTGATACAAGAAAAGGCAGCATTGGTATAATTGTTCGTGATTTTGCAGGTAAAGCATTAGGAGTTAAAGGATGGAACTTGGAAGAAGAGGTAGAAGCTGAGGTTGGACCTGAACATTTTGAATGTAAAAGTGGAGTGGATGGAAGACTATGGCTTCAATAAAGTTATATTTGAGATGGACTGCGAGAATGTGGTGAACTCAATCTGCAGAGATGATTCTCTTGTTCACTGGTTCAATCACCACTTAATTCTATCAGTTAAAAACAAGTTTTTAAGTAAAAATTATTGCTTTTGTAAGGCAGTTCATAGACAAGGCAACAGTGTGGCTCATGCTCCGGCAAGAAAGGCCAGGGTTGATGATCAAAAAAATTCTTTCCACTTGAACTATCCTCCTGACATTGTCAGATGGATAGAAGAAGATTATGTAAGACATTGCACCGTTTAATCAATAAAATCCTTTTAGTATCAAAAAAATACTCACGAATAATCATGGCTGCTAATGGGGTACCTGATTACTGGATAGGGTGTCAAATCCTATATACGACAATGCTTTCTTGTTTGTTCTATATAAAATTTGCTACCCTTCTCGGTAATCTGGTACCCCTATTAAGAATGTTGTAATGTTGTGAATAATAGGTAAAATTAGAAAAATGAAAGAACTAAAAAAAATGTGACGAAGATGGTATTTGATCGTGTAATTTGTTTTTCAAAAAATTCAAACTTGACAATAAGTAGTATGCGCACTATGCACTTATACTTCTGATACATGATAACCGCTATTGAATCATTTGTAGTATTATACACAGTTTTCATTTTTCCACATAGAATCCCAGTCAAACGGGAAGCATAGATGATAGATCCGACCAGCCAAGTAGAGATCCATTTGAAATCACAACATTAATGTAAAAACCATATATTGTATAATGATTGACTGGCTGTACATTATTACCTTCCCAAAAGAAAACAGACTGATTTGTGTTTAGTTTTTGTGTGGCTTTTCTCAAGGGAAATTAGTATTTAATTATTAATCATAGTTTTAGGTTTTGAACATCACATGTGATGTGAAGCTGCCTAATACAGAACAGAACATAATACACCAAAAGTCAAATCCATGTGAAACAACAACACAAGAACTTACCACTAGATTAAATAGATTATAACCCTTTATTTAAATTGCGTTAGTCGTAGGGATATTTTGACGTGCTTTAACGAGTTTACGCCTATTTTTTTTATTTTTTTTTGTTGGTATTAAGGATTTTATAACTGGAGATTAAGTATGATTAACCGAAAAGATATATAAAGATTTTTATTCTTGTAATAAAGCCCTCCCCGTTACATTATTATACAGAGGATTAACAAAAAAAAAAAAAATGGAAGTTAGTCCACAATTTATTTAAATTTGGTGAGTAGCCTTTTTAGCTAATATATATCCTTTTTCTCCTAAAAAAAAAAAAAAAAAAAACTACAAAATTGCATTGACTATAGTTGCAAATAAAAGAATATCTTTTTACCAATAGGGAGGAGCTTGTTAACATTCAAACTTCCACTCCAACTGACTCTAACTCTGTCTCTAGACTTAGAGCTAGATTTGGAATATTTGTATAACCTTGAGGAATTGTACTGGAATGATAAGTCTAGAAAAGTGTGGCCCATGGAAAAAGACAAGAACTCTCCCAATTTTCATAGAGTCACACTTTTCAGAAGAAAGAGAAATGCCATCATTTGGATTAAAGATGCAACTGGTACCATTTTAAAAGACAAAAATAGTATTGATAATTCCTTTGTTGACTATTTCAAAAATTTATACTCTTCTCGTCCCCAACGATATCAGGATGAAATCCTTCAGGAACTTCCTGTGAAGTTCTCTGATGATGATAATTCCCACCTGAATTCTGTTCTTACTGCTGAGGAGGTCAATACTGTTTTTTTTTTTCAAATGGGAGGAAAAAAAAAACTCCGGGACCTGATGGTTTTACTGGTTTGTTCTACCAAAAGCATCGGGATATTGTGGGGAAATTGCTGTTGTCGACATGACACGGACTTGTTTTCGAACTGGGCATATAGCTAAAGTCTTTAACCACACCAATATCGCCCTCATCCCTAATGTCTCTTTAGCGAGTTGGTTTCCCAATATAGACCTATAGGGCTTTGTAATTTCATTTACAAGATTTTGTCCAAAAGTCTAGCTAATAGAATAAAACTATTTATGGATAATCTAATTTCTCAAAATCAGAGTGCTTTTGTTCCAAAAAGGAGTATCTCTGATAATATTCTGTTAGCTAATTAGGCCATCTATTCTGTAAACTATCACAAAGGTAAAGATGATATTGCTGCCATCAAGCTTGATATGTCTAAGGCTTATGACAAGCCGGAATGGTCTTTTCTTAAAAAAGTGTTGAAAAAATGGGTCTTTCTGACCCATTGGGTCAATCTGATTAATCAATGTCTTTCCGCTGTTTCTTATTCGAATTTGCTAAATGGTAGTTCTACTGGTCTAATGAAACCTCAGAGAGGTCTGAGACAGGGAGATCCTTTGTCTCTCTACCTCTACATTATCTTCTCTGAAGCTTTATCTGCTTAAATTGATTCTCTTACTAAAAAAGATTTAGTGGAAGATATTAAAGTCTGTAAGGCGGTCGTTTGTATAACCCATCTTCTGTTTGCTAATGACTCTTTGTTGTTCTCTAAGGCTACTTTTAAAGACTTTCGAACCATAAAGGACTATCTCTAGAAATATTTTTTGGCTTCTGGTCAGGAAATAAATTTTGATAAGTCTGATATCTTGTTTAGTAAGAAATTGTCTAAGCCTTTTATGTGTGATCTTTCTAATATCTTTGATATTCATAATAGGGATTTAGGAAAGAAATACCTTGGTACCCCTATTGCCTTCTAAGCCTCTATAATTCAAACTCATATGGGTATTCTGCAAGCTGTGAAAAATGCTATAATTTCTACTTGGTTCCATAGACTTTTGTCTCAGGATGCCAGAACCACTTTAATTAAGCATGTTGGTCAGGCCATCCCTTTGTAGCAAATGAGAGCTTTTCTTATCCCCAAGTACCTTTGTAGGAAACGGATTCACATCTCTGCAAATTCTGGTGGTGGTGGTGGTAGGAGGGATGGGGGTCTAGACCCTAAAGATAGAAAGCTTCATTTGCTTGTTTGGGATATTCTTTGCTCCCCTAAATCTGAAGGAGGTTTGGGTTTTAGGAAAGCTGAACTGAATAACTTAGCTATGCTGACCAGAATTGCCTGGAAGATCATTGAAAACCCCAACTGCTTGTTAGGCATTGTTATCAAGGCTAGGTATTTTCCTAAAACAAATTTCTTAAATGTTAAATGTCCTAGTACCTGGAATGTATGCATGCAATAAAAGAGATGATCAAACCTTTTATCTCCTGGAGTGTGGGAGATGGGCAATTTATTGACTATTGGTGTGACAAGCGGATACCAAATTTGAGTTCTGCCACACCTAACCCTTTGTTCCCCCCAGATCCTAATGTTAAAGTCTCCTACTTCCTTAATTCTAAAACTAGAACTTGTAATATAAATAGACTAAACACTCACTTTGATGATGCTTCTGTTAATAAGATCATCACCATTCCCTTAAGCAGTTGTGTACTCCTGATAGGAGGGATTGAGAGCTTTCAAAGAATGACAGATTTTCATCTAAATCTGCTTACTTGGGACTTAGAGGACTTAGTGAAAAAGCGTGGGTCTAACAACCACACCCAATATTTCGTTCGGAAATCTGTATGGACTAACTCCAATATAATTCCAATAGAATCAACTAGATAGTCAGACTCGATCAAGGAAAGATATCCAAGACTTATATCTCTTTCTCAAATCAATCAGTAAATTAATAGGATGAAATCCGTGAACTGATTGGTATGAGAATAACTTGAACGGTACCAAAGACCAATGTTCAAGTGTCAATCAATTTATATCAACAACCAAAGGTTGGATTTACCAATTGATTGAACTACGCACAACCTGTGATATTTCAATTGTATAAACAAATATAATGCGGAAAAGAAATAACACAGACACCAGAAGTTTTGTTAACGAGGAAACCGCAAATGTAGAAAAACCCCGGGACCTAGTCCAGATTTGAACACCACACTGTATTAAGCCGCTACAGATGCTAGCCTACTACAAGTTAACTTCATACTGGAATGTAGTTGAGCCCTAACCAAGTCTCACACCGATTACGGTACAGTCACGTTCCTTACGTCTCTGAATCCCAGAAGGAATCTACGCACTTGATTCCCTTAGCTGATCTCACCCACAACTAAGAGTTGTTACGACCCAAAGTCGAAGACTTATAAACAAATCTGTCTCCCACAGATAAGTCTATTCTGATAGATAAATCTGTCTCCCACAGAAGTACCTATGAAGTTTTGTTCCGTCTTTTGATAAATCAAGGTGAACAGGAACCAATTGATAATCCGGTCTTATATTCCCGAAGAACAGCTTAGAAATATCAACCACCTCACAATAACTTAACTATATGGTAGTATAAGAAGTTATTGTGGAATCACAAAGAATGAGACGAAGAGCTTTGTGATTACTTTTTATATCTTACCTATCGGAGATAAATCTCGAGCAAATCTTAGAGAAGATAGTACTCAATATGATAGAACAAGTAAGACAGAACACGCAACTACATAGAAAATAGTTGGGTCTGGATTCACGAATCCCAAAAGAAGTCTTCAAGTCGTTAACCTATAATGGTTTTGGAAAAACCTAGGTTAAAGGAGAATCGACTCTAGTGGAAACTAGGACACCGGAAAGTGTTGGGATTAGGTTTTCCAGTTGCTAGAGTTCTCCCTTATATAATATTTCAAATCAAGGTTTGCTTACAATCAAAGCTAGGTTAGCTTAGAAACAAAGCATTCAATATTCACCGTTAGATAAAAACCTGATTTAAGATTCAAGCTAAGTTTGCTTAAAACCAAAGCAATATCTCTCCACCGTTAGATGGTCTTAGCTTGTTACACACAAATGAAATATACCTTCATTTAGATATGGGTAACCGTACCTAACGTGTATTATGAGTTAGCTCAACAATAGTTAACCGAAGTTAGCCATATGAACACTTTTGTATTAACCACATTCATCTAACACTTCTATATCAAATATGATGATCAATCAATTATGAAAGATAATCAAATGAATCTAATTGTGTTACTCATAGAGTTGTTCAATTGTATATATTTCATAGAAGTATATAAGAAACAATTGAAGCAAAATTGGATTTGATTCATGATAATCAATTCATGAACATTAAGCCACAGTTTGCAAAGATTGCATTCCTTAATTCATAAATGTATTTGTTCATGAGTATGGAATCATACTTAACCGATTTTAGAACTTTAACCACTAAGTTTGCAAACGGGTACGCAAACTATAGTTCCGGACTTTGGTCTTGTCCAGCAGTTTGCAAACCGGTATACATACTGCCGTCCCAGACCTAACTCAGGTTGCACCGTTCGCATACTGGTATGCAAACATGGTTGCCGGACTTTAACAGTTAGAACCGTTCGCATACTGGTATGCAAACAAGGTTTCCAGACCTGAATCATACCACAACAGTTTGCATACTGGTATGCATACTGTGCTGTATCCAGACAAAGGTTAATTGTTCTAAACTCCCATTTCAATCATTGAAACATCCTTAGAAGACGACAATAGCTTTCTGACACAAACTATTAGCTTATAAGTAATTTTCAAGTGATTGAATGATCAATACAAAATATTCCGAGTCGACATCAAATGAGTGTCTCACACAAATCATGTAAGATATTTCAAGGCAATTTTCACATGATCATCTTTTGACTTATTATTTAGTTTCCAACAAATAAATTGTTTCCAACTAAACTCGTCAAGAATAATGATGAACGTAGCTAAAGCAAAAAGATTCCAACACATATTTCGAGAAATATATAAGCGAGTTAAACTCATCTCGAAATATCAAATGTGTATAATATAAAAGTCTGTATAGATATAAGACTTAGTCTCATTATGAGATAGAATAGAATAGACTTCTGAGTGATAGATAAGTTTTAGTCTCCACATACCTTTTGTTGATGAAGTTCCTCCAAGGTCTCCTCAGTAGATCTTCGTCTTCAATCGATGAACACCGTGAAGTCTAAAGCTCAACTACACATTCTATCCTAATCCGAGACATAGCTATAAATAGACTAGAAATCAAGACTTATAGTTTTGGTCACCTAAACTTGAAAAACAAGCTTGAGATAACAACGCTTGCGAGTTCGACCGAGCAGTTCTCTAACAATTAGGTATTCCGCTTGTAGTAAACTTTGGAAGTGCATTTGAAAACTTAGAGTTCCACATCGCGTTAAGATTTTCATTTGGAAAAAGATGTTATACCTGGCAGAACTGTTTTTCAATCTAGAATGCCTATGAATTCTATTGACTGTACTAGATGTTCTGATCCTCATGAGTCTGTATGCATGCTCTTGTTCTATGTCCTTTTGCTAGACATGTTTGGTTCCTAGATTCTTTTTGTGTTAATACCAATGTTTTCATGGATAAATCTTTTATTGACTGGTTAACTTTCTGGTTGGTTGATCATGTTTCTAAATTACATGATGAATGCCAATGTCTGTTTGTTACTATTTTATGGTCCCGTTGGAGTAGTAGAAACAATCTTGTTTTTAATAATCTTAAGGAAACACATTTTGTTGTTATAAATAGAGCCAAAGCTATGCTTTTGACTAGGAAACCTAAACTGCAGATCCCCTATAGTATCACTATTTATTATCATGACAAATGGATGCCCCCATTCTTTGGATAGATAAAATGTAATACTGATGGTGAATTTGATGACACTTCCCTGGACAATGGTGCAGGCTACGTGATGAGGAATTTCTCAAATAAAGCTTATTTTTGTGCATCAATAGTCTTTGATGTTGAATCTGTTGCTGAAGATAAAGCCAAGGAAATTTGGGCAGTTCTGAAGAAAGCCGTATCATTGAGAGTGATGCAAAAGATCTCATTGGCCAATTTTATGCTGGGAGATTGGATGGTGATCCAAGAATGGATGCTATTTACAAGGACATTCAATATTTTTCTTCATGTTTAGTTGCTCGTCTGTTTACTTTCCAACCTAGGTTATGTAACTTTGTTGCTCATGAGCTAGCTCATTAGGCTTAACGAGAAGTCTACTATATACTGGTCTGTACCTCCAATTTTTCTTAAGCCTATTGTTGATGGGGGATCATTATCCTTTTTAAAGGCCGTTGCTTTTAAAAAAAAAAATCTATATTCAAACCAAAATTTTATTAACGGAAACAATTTCATCTCGAATGTCTATATACAACAATTTTTTCCCGATTGAAGTTGGGACAGTTATTATACCGTCATTTTTTTATCTAAACTTCCTAAGCTAGTCTACTACAAGTTATATGTTAGCAAATTATGTACTTTAATATCTGCAAAAAGAGAAATTCAGAATTGATGTCCGCAATTGCGCTCAAATTCTCTAAGGAGACCAAAATAGTTGATTTGGTTGATTGCACTATATTCAGAGGAAAATATTTTTCTATAGCAAGATCAAACATGATCTAGCAGCATGAACGCCAGACACTTGAGTACTTACGCGTCTGCAAACACTTAGGTTAACTATAGATTTAATTTTTTACCATTTTTTAGCTATCATATTTTATATAGAGAATATAAGAAGATGAATTTGACAAATTAATTGCTACAAGGCTGCAAAATAATAAGTAATTCTATAATATTTAAGTTGACATTCAGCTGATAAGGTAATAACTTCATCTCCTTAACGTGGCCAAATTTAGAATTATAAGTTCAGGCAAAGATCAGTAAAGAATTTGATGCTGACGAGTTTGGAACTCAGGTCACTGGTATCATCACCCAATGATTCTATTACTTCACTACAACGAAGTCGGCCAAGCAAAGATATTGGAACACAAGTAAATGAAGTTTAGCTTAATTGGGGTTTAAAAGTTGATGGTGTTACATCCAAAATCCAAACATAAGTTTTAATTTGTGATAATTCACCTTAGGTAAGGAATTGTAATAATCATGGATATTCATTTTTGTCAAATCATGGGTTATCAAACTTGTTTGATTTCGGTGATTTTTAAGATTGATAATTATGAACTATCTCTGATGGTCGAGGTTTAGAATAGAATGAAAGTTTGATTGAGTGAGAGGGAAGGTTAGAAAATAAAAAAGAGAAAAATCTTCTTTCTTTTCTGACGAAAAGTTGAAGAAACTAGAATAATGCTACAACTAGAAAAATGGGAAACAAAATATCGGCAACTATAAGAAGTGACGACAACTATGGACCTATGGTTAACCTAATATTTTGCTGATGTCAAAATAGCCAAATGTCTGGCTTACATGCTGCCAGAAAACAAATATTGTCTTAAATTAGAGGCGTTAGATTCATATGACTTTAAAGTGTATTTAGTGATCCGCCCACTTGATTGCTTGCAAAGTAGCTATACACTCCATTTCTTAGGTACTCAAAGCTAAAGTTTCATAGATGCACGAGACGGATCTGATGGTAGTGTCGTAAACCATTCAAAATTAATGAAGTTCTACAAATACTTTGAAGTATAATAATTAATCCTTCCTACAAAGAGTATAAAGTTGTTAACTGATTTCAATAACTTAGATAGCCAAACTGAGAATTTTCATTGATTTTCTAAAATAATGAAACTAAAGAAGAAAAATATAATATGCAATAGGGGAAACGATGTCTCATGGTTGCATAAATGATTTGTTCGCCGATCGCTTAATAGTTACACGATCCCTATATGGTTAATGGTTCACCAGAATTCAGTTTTTCATTATTTTGTTGTATAATGTTTTGTTTTGTAGCTTTTTAGTAGTTGACTTTATAGTGATGACAATGAATGGTCCACCGATCAGTTAGTCATTTAATGGTTGGTCGAGTTCAACATTGCGTCATCGGTGAAAGAAACATTGATCGCTGGAGTGTTCCCCAATTGCAAACTAGATCGGTGAGTGATTCACCGATTACTTTATAATTCACCTGTTGTTTGATCCTTAATGATGGTTAATTGTTTAACTGTCTTCCTTAAGTCCTCTATCCCTTTCTGAATTTTCCATATGTTGGATACGGAATTAGGGTTTAGGGGAATTTCCCACACCTTAAGAGATGGCTTTTCCCCTATATAGACGTACAAGTCCCTCATTGAATATGAAGGTCTATCAACATTAAAAACTATGAAATAGGATAATCAATGTAATGAAAATACCCAAGTAATTTCTTCAACAAAGGCCACATTTTACATACAATTACTTGTTGCTATCACTAATTTTAACAATCACATTATGCTACTTGCAACTAGGGGTTAGTGACGATTTCTTATCTCTAAACCTTAGTATAGACTTAGATATAAATTCGTATTTATTCAATTTGCAACTTAAACAAATAAGAAGATAATCATATAAAAATTATATGTAGTAAAACATTAATGGTAAGAATTGTTAAACCTGATATAATCAAGTCACGCTGCTTCCTGAATATAATTTGAATCCTCAAAGGGCTACAAATTCGAGTATGTTCTACGACCATAATTCTTTTGTGAATACAATATGAGTATTCACCGTTTTCCATCTTTCGAAATTTTAGTTTTTAGGAGAACTATAGGAAGGCAGATCCAGGTTGTGTTGAAAAAGTGAAAAGACTTTACAAAGATCTTGAGGCGAGGATTTTTCCCTTTTTTTTTTTTTTAAAGAATTAGACTTCATTAGTGTGGGGAATTGATATAAGCTAGCAGGCTTTTTTCCGTTAGATTATCAAAATTCGTATCTCTAGGAGAAAGATACATCTTGTAGTAAAGTTAATTATTAACTGGTCCTCCAAATTGATAAAATCAATTCATCTTTATAATATCTTCTGGACTTTATTTCAACTATTTTGTTCATCTTCTAGATCTGTTTCATGTTTGTATCAACTCTGCAAATCAGAGTATCAGATTGTTTGTTTACATACGAAACAAATATCCTTGAGTTTTAAAAGGCTTTCTACTTCCCTTCTTTATGCTCGTTCTCTCTGAATATGGTTTAGTTAAACTAAAAGGTACTAAATTTGATATTGTAGATGAGGCTAGTGGCTTGCTAATGATGCTGGATTTGGGTCGTGCTCTTCCTTGAATCTCTTCAAAAAAATCATGGCTAATTCCATCAATACTTTTTTATTTCACTTTTATGACTTTTTAAATAACAATTTCTCATTGATCATAAAATTGAGAGCTTTTTAGTCCATGATTTGACATTAGGGGTTTCGATTTCTTATGATGAACATCCTAAATTACAACAAAAAGAATAAGTTCTGTAAGCATCAGAAAGATTAAATGATCACTATTATTTTACACATTAAGACTCAGAGCTTTGAAGTTTTAAGTAACCACTGGACCTAAATAGTAATATAATTGTACCAAATACTAAATATGAAATATAATATAGGATCAGTTTATGATTAAATTTCTATGATAGCTGTAATAAATTAGAAAATGATCAATGTATAATGCCGCCCGTTAGATGCAAAATCCAGCGATGATGAAGTTGCTAGCTTATATTGCTTTCATGCGTTGTCGCGCGGGAGAGCACGACCCTTATAAAAAGACCAAAGATTAAACAAGCCTAGTTACCATGTTGTTTTCCCATATCCTTAACAAGGCTTTCTCCTCGGGAACATTACAATGATTTGCATTCGAAAATAAGTGTTTCCTATCTAAAGAAATAATAATGAAAATATAATTTGTCACCATGAGCCATTGTTGCTTGAGAAAACCCTGTTTAATTGCATTTTGTGCTAAATTGTCCGCTATTTTGTTGCCTTGTCCGTGAGTAAACAAAAAACTCAAAAAAATTGACCAGTTCGTTAAGACTTACAAAGCTTCAGATATAATGGATTGATTTATCCATTGAACAACATTTGATTTCTCTTCTACAAACTCAATAATCCTTTTACAATCTCCCCCAATCCAGAAATCCTTAACGTTCATGTCTCGTGCACTTTCCTGCTTCAGAACCAACTGCATGGAAGATCCCAAATCTAGTTTAGAGAGTTGTACTCGTGTATAGCGAAGTATTAGTCCAAATCCTGCATTTGTATTAGCATCAATCCAAAAGGCATCAGAGTTTAATTTAAGCCGATTCTTAATGGAGCCTTCCACTCTTGGTTTGTTTTAGTATTTGTTATGGAGTTATCATTAGTTCTTTAACTAGAGTCATTTGAACCTCCCAAAAGATTACTTGTCTAGAATTGTAGATGCCTTGGACTGCTAAAGCTACCTGCAAACTAGAATTGGCATTTTTCTGAAAAATGCTCATACACCTTTCCTTAAATATCATCTAACTGAAAAATGCTCATACACCTTTCCTTATATATCATCTAACTTTTAGTATCTACATTTTCAATTGTATTGTTGTTGTTTGTTCCTGCAATCCAGTTAGAGTACAATTTTAGAAAAAGAGATTCTGAATTTAAATCTTTTTGCTTTTCTTTTTTCTTCCATTTAAGAACTTTTTTTGTTGTTGTTGGTTATATTTTTATCATATGACAAATTGCCAACAATCTATTGTACGCGAAAAAATCTGGGCGTTGGCATTTGAACAAGTAATTTCCTTGTAGCTTCATTTTTTTTTTATTTTTTTTATTTTGCTCAATACTTATTTTATAAGATGTTTTTGCTGAGTACGCGTTCAACAATTATGAAAAGTTGAACTCCTCAATTGAAGCTCACCCAAGCATAGTTGTTCAAGAAGTTTTGTAGTCCTTTTTAGCGAAGATATATAAGCATCAGAAGTAAGAAACTTAAGCAGTTTGACATTTAAAAAATGAATAAGGAATGACATTAGCAAATTAGAGTTGATCGTAAATTACAACAAAAAAACTTTATTCCCCACGCTAAATGAAAATGAAACTTCTTCTTTTAAGGTTAATCTTGATTCAATTTGGACATTTGAATTCGATTTTATTTTTACGTTAGATCTTGAGTCAAGTCGTTTGTTTGGTCAAGCGATTGCCAATTACAACAAGTCTCCAATAGTAAAAAAAAAGGGGTTAAGTGACAGGTGAGAAAACTAAAATAACCTATGTAATTCGTCAAAATCAAGGGAAAAAAGGTGAATACAACCCCAAACACATAAATCCATCAAAACCTTAATCTACTCCAAAAATATAAAGAATATAGTAGTATAAGAAACTATTTGTCTCTATCCTCGAGTTGAAATCAATTTTTTTTTCGTTCTAAGGATTCTCCCGCAATCCAGAAATCCTTAATGTTCATGTCTTGTGCGCACTTTGCAGCTTCATAACTGACTGCATGGAAGATCCCAAATCTTGTTTAGAGAGCTGTACTTGTGTCATAGCGAAGTATTAGTCCAAATCCTGCATTTGTATTAGCATCAATCTAAAAGGCATCAAAGTTTAATTTAAGATGATTCTTGGTGGATCCTTCCACTCTTGGTTTGTTTTAGTATTTGTTATGGAGCTATTATTAGTTCTTTAACCAGAGTCATTAGAACCTCCCAAAAGATTGCATGTCTAGAATTGTAGATGCCTTGGACTTCTAAAGCTACCTGCAAACTAGAATTGGCCTTGTTTTGAAAAATGCTCATAGACCTTTCCTTTTATATCATCAAACTTTTAGTATCTACATTTTTAATTGTATTGTTGTTGCTTGTTCTTGCAATCCAGTTAGAGTACAGTTTTAGAAAAAGAGATTTTGAATTTAAATGTTTTTGCTTTTCCTTTTGCTTCCATTTAAGAACTTTTTTTTTTGTTGGTTATATTTTATTATATGCTAAATTGCCAACAATCTATTGTACGCGTAAAAATCTGGGTGTTGGCATTTGAACAAGTAATTTCTTTGTAGCTTCATTTTTTTTTATTTTTTTTTCTGCTCAATACTTATTTTATAAGATGTTTTTGTTGAGTACGCGCGCAACAACTATGAAAAGTTGAAATCCTCAATTGAAGCTCAACCAAGCATAGTTGTTTAAGCAGTTTTGAAGTCCCTTTTAACGAAGATATATAAGCGTCAGAAGTATGAAACTTAAGCAGTTTGACAATTAAAAAATGAATAAGGAATGACATTAGCAAATTAAAGTTGATCGTAAATCACAACAAAAAAACTTCTTTCCCCACGCTAAACGAATATGAAATTAACTTCTTCTTTTAAGTTTAATCTTGATTCAATTTGGACATTTGAATTTGATTTTATTTTTGCGTTAGATCTTGAGTCAAGTCATTTGTTTGGTCAAGAGATTACCAATTACAACAAGTTTCCAATAGTAAGAAAAAGGTTAAGTGACAGGTGAGAAAACTAAAATAACCTATGTAATTCGTCAAAATCAATGGGAAAAGGGTGAATACAACCCCAAACACGTAAATCCATCAAAACCTTAATCTACTCCAAAAATATAAAATAATATAGTAGTATAAGAAACTATTTGCCTTGATCCTCGAGTTGAAATCGAAGTTTCTTCGTTCTAAGGCTTCCTCTTGCGCAATGACCTAAATTTTCTAGCCAGCCTCATCCCAAGATAGACAACGGTAGTTCCTGTGCATCCAATAACAACTGTTGCTCCTATACTACCAACTATAAATGCCTTCACAAGTTGTACACCGAGATCATGCATAATATCATCTATACGCTGGTTAAGATCTTCTGTACTTACATTAATGGTTGTATCTGTTGAAGTTTGTACAACATCACTTGGTATGTCTTTAAAAGGCTCACCACCTAAAAATTTCTTCCAAAATTTATCGTTAACCATTAGGGTCACTTAAGTACTTGCTTAAGGAGAGAAATATCAATGCAATGTAAATTGTATTCATAATAACTTGTTAACAAAATCAACTGGGAAATTTCACATAACCTTGGTAGTTTCAAAAAATTGGTAAATTAGTTTCACAATCATACACTTGGTAAATTTTAAAAACAGTGTCATTATCCACAATGATTTCTCTGGGCACAATTTCGGATCAGTATGCTATTCTTCGATGTACTCCATTGTAATGGAAATGGGCGTATCTGCGGGGGCTTATTTCATCTTGCTACGCTTTTCTTATTTATCCATGACTTTATAAAACATAGCTCATATGAGTTTGGTTAGCACCAAAATATTAATTTTTCCTTTTTATTAGTCGAAAATATGCTTCATAAAAAAAAATCAACTAAAAATTCTATAGTCAAGGCTGTTTGGTAACCATTATGCAACTCATAATAGATTCTATATGTGTTTGGTAACCATTATAATAATTGATAATTTTAATCATAATTGAAAAAATCCATTACTTTCATAAATAGAAAAAAGTTATTTTTAAAACATTATCACAATTAATTAGTTATTTTTGAAACATTGTCATCAAACTCGAGCATATCTTCAAATGAGATTTTTTCTTCTTATTTTATCTAAAGTATCAAGAGAGAGACAAAAAAACAATAACGGACTAATCATTACTTTTTCCTCTCCTTCATCGTTATTCAACAACTCCACGCTGCAAATTTTATCACACATGAATTTCTCAATCTTTTATGTTTTCCTTCGCTAAGATCAACCTATCGTCTCTATCTTTGTGACCGAAGCAAGACGTGAACGACTATTTATTAGTTTAGGCTCGTCTTGTATGATTTTGATTTCTCTAACATAAAGAAATACTTTCACAATACATTGTTTTTCACCTAAATAAAATTGGCGATCACTGTGGGAGATCAACCTCTCGGTTAAAAAGTCAATCCTTTAATTAATCAAAATGGTTGTCCTTAGGCTAGATCTCACGATTATTTATCCAAACACCAATCCTCCTAATGCAAATGGTAGTACTCTTGGTATCCCTCTTTCGACCACTAATGGCGTCAACAACACTCTGCCTTCTGATAATGAAGAAGGGGTCAGAAGTGTTCAGACTCCACCCACCATGGCTGAACTAGCAAAGGAAAGAAATCCTGACAAGAATCCTTGCAAAGTTAGAAGATGCACAAAGGGAGGTTGTTATATTCCTTCAAACGTTGGCGTAGTAAATGGAACGTCATGGTGTTTTAGGAGAAAACTCGGAGTTCCTCGAGCAGGGAACTTTCACCAAAACAGATACTCCTCCCATCATCATATCAGGAGTCTCATTACTTTTGAGAAACCAGTGAGTTAAGAAGCCACTTTCCTGATCAAAAGTTTATGTGAGCTTCTGTACTTTTCAAGAGACCAACGTGTAGATGCATTCGCTGCTCAACCGTGATGCCACATATGCACATATGACACCGTCCCCGACGATAATATCAGAGGTATCCATGGTGTCCGACCCTAATGCGTAGGAGATTCTAGTTGAGTACGTGGCCTAGTCCGTCCGATTCAGTTAATAAATTATTTGACTATTAAGGATATGTCATCCATTTTACTATATAACTGGATTCCCTAATTGTCAACGCGGTCGACTGCGGTCCTGAAACCTAAACTCTAATTTCAATTTTTTTGAGACTCAAACGCAATTTTTGTCACTTTTTTGAGATCCAAAGTCAAAATAACACTTTCTATTTTCTGGAGAACTATGGGAAGGAAAATCCAGGTTGTGTTGAAAAAGTGAAAAGATTTTATAAAGATCTTGATCTTGAGGTCAGAACTTCAATTCTTTTGTTGGCTTAAAAATCTAGCCTTTGGTAGTTCACATTCATTTGAACAAATAATTTCCTTGTATCTTCACTTTCTTATTGTTTTCTTAATGTTTCGTTTGTACTAATCCTGTAGGGTGTATTTGCTGAGTACGAGCGCAACAACTATAAAAAGCTCATCTCCTCAATTGAAGCTCACCCAAGTAAAGCTGTTAGAGCAGTTGTTGAAGTTTTTTTAGCGAGGATATATAAGTGTCAAAAGTAGGAAACATTAGCAGTTTGACATGTAAAAAATGAACAAGGAATTGCAGTTATACAATTATCTATTGTATTTTAATGGACTATCAACAATGGGAACGTCGGAAATGATTTGTTTACCGCAGGAAATCCCGGGAGAGAACTTTAACCGACCCCCTAAAACTCCCTGGTGGGCCCCCCACGTAGCATCACTCTTAGAACATATGCAGTTTGATAACATTATAAATAAAATATTCTTTCTTCACGTAGAACGAAAACAAAATTTCTTCTTTTAATTTGATCTTGATTCAATTAGGAAGTTTGAAATAATTTTATTTTTGTGTTTGATCATGCAGTTGGCAGTCGACCAATTGTCTTGTCGTAAAAAAATTCAAAAAAAAAAAAAGTGACAGGTGAGAAAAGTAAAGTAGCCTTTGTAATTTGCAAAAATCTAGGGAAAAAAAAGTGCACACAACCCAAACTCATTAAGGTTATAAAGCCATCAAAACCTTTAATCTACTCCAAAAGGATAAAAGTACAGGACTAGTTTTCTTTTTTCGTAAAACAGGCAAGCCCCATAATTCATTAACATTGATAATACCACGATTCCAAATCGGGAAGGTTACAATACAGATAATAGAGTTTTCAACAGACTCAAAGTAATCACCCATACAACATAGGTTTTCTAGACACTTAACAGCATAGAACCATGTCAAATTCTGAAGATTAAATCTAACCATTCCGCACCAATTCCTTAGTAACTGGACAAGTTTAAATGGACTTGTTTGAACTAGAAGTAACACATTCAAACCAAATAACAAGTCTACTAAAAGCAGAGATGTTAGGATCCGAAGATCCAACCACTTCTCAAGGGTTTTTGCATAATATCAGTAACATACATAACTAAGGGATAAAAGGATCCATAAATCCAACCCTTTGTCACGAAAATTTTCAAACACAAAGTAACATAGGTGAAAAAGATAATCAAAATCGGTTATCTTTGGACGGGATCGGTCGGAGGCGGTCTGAATTATCATCGAATCGGTCTGCTGTTTCATTGTTGCTGCTGGTGTCTTTTGTGTCCTTATTTCTTCTGGTGTCTTTGGAAGCTTTGAAGAGGTTGCTGAATGAGTTTTTGTTGCTGTTGTAACCAGTGCTCTTTTGGAGAGAACACCATCTGCCTGGAAAGATTTCATCTACGGGGAAATCAAAGCAATAAGAAGATTCTAATAAAATCCCTTAAAAACGAAACCCTATATATACTAAGATAAGAAATTATCTAGATCTAAACTGAAAAAAATAAACAACAAACTTTGATTTGAATCAGAATCGAAGTAGACCTTAACCCCTGCTGGAATCACACAACCACTTTGAACTGAACTCAAAAATTGAAATCAAAGCTATTACCGAGAAAACCCAAATCTAAGACACCAAGATCAGTAATCAAAGGAGATACTGAACTAGCAATTAAACCCAAATCTAAGACAAAAAGATCAGTAATCAAAGGAGATACTGAACCAGCAACTAGAGGGGAGATAGATCGGGAAAACAAATCTGAAAAACTAAAAAGATTAGAAAATAAAATATGACCGTAAGAAGACTGAAGCTAAAAAAAACAGGCTGGGGAAGAGATTAAACAGGAGAGTTAGGATTATTTGAGGAGATCTGCTCCGATCTGTGCCCATGGGAACAGATCGGAACAGGCGGCGGTTTTAGGTTTTGAAGTTTTCTATCGCAGGAGAAGGAGATAGAGGAGAAAGTTGTAAAATGAGGATTCTGATTTCTATCGCAGGAGAAGGAGATAGAGGAGAAAGTTGTACAGGACTAGTTACTCCAGTACAAGAAACATTTATTCAAGCTATTGATGTTTCTTCATTCTAAGGCTTCGGCTTGCGCATAGACCTAAAATTTCCAGCCAGCCTTATTCCTAGATACCCAACACCGGTTGCTGTGCAGCAAAAAAAAACAGCTGCCCCTATACTACCGACTATAAATTCCTTCACAAGTTGTACACCGAGATCCTGACAAATATCATCTATAAATTTGTTAAGGTCTTTCGTACTTGTATTAGTGGTTGTATCTGTGGAAGCTTGTGGTATGTCTTTACTGCACTTAAAAGGCACGCCACCAAATAATTTCTTCCAAAAATTGTCATCCGCCATTAGGCCCGGTCACTGAAGTACCTGTAGAGGGAGAGAATACTAATGGAATGTAAATTATATTCATAGTAACTTGTTAACAAAACAACTGGGAAATTTCACAAGATCTGAGTAGGGTTTTTTTACGACTACTACCACTTTTTTTTTCACTGATTGATTACCAACTAAAGCAATCAGAAACTAGAATTTTGAGGAGTTGCGGAATACCTGATTTGCTTCCAAAAAAACAATGTTACTGGAGATTAAGAATAAACAACTATCCGAAATTGCACCCAATCGTAACACCTATATCAAAAAAGATAATATCTGTACTCCAGAAAAGACACCCCCACCCCCCAAGGGTTAATGTGTTCGATCCAATGGCTCACTTAATATTTTATTATAAGAACTAGGTATCACCGGGACCTTACGGTCCCGGCTCAACCTGTCATTTTAGTTTTAAGTGTGCATACTTTATTTCGCTGTAACAATACGTACATTGTAGTTTTGAGTGTGCATACTTTATTTCGCTGTAACAATACATACATTGAGGAATATTAACTTAGATAGTGTATCTAAATTATTTAAAAATACTACAATTTAGTCAATTGCATAATAGATAACTTATATCATTATAGAGTACCTGTACTTCTATAATATCGGTACTAATAGAATCAGTCTATATTTAGGCATATAGTTCCAGCAAAGATATTTTTCGAAAAAAAATATCAGTCACTTGATTTAATTTTCATCAATATTTATCCCTGGTTAGTTTTAAATCCAATCATCGTTACTGAAGACCGAAATAGAGAAATCAAAAAAACAAATGGATCCATGTTGGAAACTAATTCAGAACAAAGGTAATTCCACCAAAAGGTCTTTTCTTACCCCTAATATCATGATATGTTTGATCTACTGCTTCAACGCAGAATCTATGTTGCGTGGATGTGGATCTTGTTTTTTGAATCCATAAACATTGTTCCCAGATATTTCTTATGGGAATCTTAAACATTGGATGTGTTGTAGGTCCTCCGACCAAAAGAAGTGAAGCAATTCCAAACGGAACAGCAGTCAGAACTATGTGCCCATCTCGGCGGAGCTTGATGTCATTGTGTTCTTTTTTATTGTCTTACCACTTCCTTGCACTTCCATTGAGGAAAAACATTTTATCATCACCATATCTCATGGAACCAACCACGACATTGTACGCCGATGATTTACCCAAATTCAACTTTCTGTTACTTTCTTCGACTTTGGAATCGTGCACTGCGAGGTGAATGTTATATTTCATGTGCAGTTTTAAATGTGAACTATCACATATGAATAGTCTAAATTTTTACCACAAAATGTCATACTAAATTGGATTACAATCGCAAAGAATAACTTTGAAATTTTTTCTTAACTGGATTCCGATCTGCATCACTGATGCCTTCTGTAGACACTTAAGTCATTCCCCATCATCTCCTAAAATTCCAAGCGCAATGCATGCTTCTTTAAACATACTGGGATGACGAAGTATATCCTTGCAATAGCAAAACCATGTTTACCTCCTTTCATTTTTTTTTCTTGTCCCATACAGAAATGTTGTGGAAATTCTTGATAAATATATTGTTTAGCAGTGGGATTCTTAGAATCATGCTCTAAGTATGCCATCGATGTTGACCTACGTATAGATCTCTCAGTGCCTAGGGGGTTCAAGCAACATAGGTAAGTATTACTTTTCCCTGGTGATAACATTTTCCAAATTTTGGGTTCTGCTTGGATGATCTGTACAACCTCTCATCGATCCAATGTATCACTCCCCATAGTTGACATTTAATAATCAAGTTTTCCAAGATAACGTGGAACCAATAAGTATAAATAAACTTTCTGAGTTACAATGCTCTTTGTACCAGCGTTATAATTCTTCATCATCTGATAGACCACATAATTCATCTGAATCATCCGATACAAAATCTTTGGCGGCAATTGATCGGTACACAATAGCAGATATCTAGATAGTCTATGCCAGATGTATATAGACGAATGTAAAAAAGTACAACGCCAAGGAATTTAAGAGTTATAGGTTATGTTTGACTATATATTTAACCCAAAGTACTAATAAATGAATCCACATTTGACATGCTAGCGTCAACAATCACATTGTCGCCTGTTATGCTTGAATTCCTTAGTACTTCGGTCCACAATCAAACAAATATTTTAGATCCCTAGACATGTGAAAATGACAAATTCCATACATATAATTTATTCAGATTCTTACCAGACTTTCTGGGAAAATACTCTTATTCAAATTGTTTGATAGTATGTACGTGTTTGGTTAGAATTGGGAGCCTTTAATATAGAAAAATATATTTTCTCAAGAACACATGAACTAAGAATTCATTGCAATAATTACAACATCCAGTTTTGACAGTAAACGTTAGTGCATGTTGTCTACTTCTTTGGTAGATGCATTTCTCTTACGTAGGTCTTCCTTCAGACGATGTGCTTGCTGGGGAACTTGTCGATTCTAATATATTGACAAACAAAATATTTTAGCTGCTGATAGTTGTTAGGTGGGTTTAGATAATTATAATCTACCTATATTTCTAAGATAATCAACATAGAATTATACATTAAACCATGTCACCCAGCAATTACAACAATAAACTACAGGACACATATATCTCAATTACATACATATCAACGTATTTATATAAAAACAACAAAATTATACATTAAGAGTGGGAGATGAGACATGTAGATTTGGGTATCCATTTCTTTAGAGGTTGCATTAGATTCAAGATGTCCAATCGTTGTTGTCTTTGTCTCTTCCATCATTTTCATTATCATTTTCGTTGTCCAGTTGACCTTTTATTACAGAGGTAAGGGAAGCATTTTCTCTCTGCCAACGTTTCCATTATCCTATCGACCTTTTATTACATAAGTTAAGATAATCATGTTTTGGCGGCAAGTCTGTCACATGAACTGATGGAAAGAAACATGATGCTTAACTAACATAATATAAAGGCAGAATACACTTACATGGATAATATATACATATCAATCTCGGGAAAACGGTCGACCAAAATTTATGCCTTTGTTGTGTTGTTCTCGTTAAAGTGGTATGCCCTTTCGCATATAAGCACACATATCTCTTGTTATGCTTGTTATATATCTATTTGTGGTATGTCTAGAAATAAAAAAAATACACCCTCATAGGCAAAATAAAAATAAAAAATGGTCCCCAAAACATGCAAAGTTACAACCTTATGTACATGCCATTATCAGTATTTCGGCCCAACAGGGCATTATCTGTTTTTCGGCCCAAAAACGCGTGCATGAGCAAACAACCGCATTTCTTGTAATCTTAGATAGGGGTGAGCAACAGATGGGTGAATGCAGATTTGGTATCACTTGCGTATGATCCATTCAAATGACCGATATTAAAACTGTACCGTGCCCAATCCATTACCCGACGGGTACAATATCCACGGATGAACGGATGAACCGGGTAGTTACGGAATTTTTTTCTTATCGGCGTCGCAAAATGATGATGTTGATGTAAACTGTAAACGGGAGCGAATTTGTGAGCTTTAGTAAAAAAAATCAATATGAATAGCATGTTGCCGGTGGGTTCCATGAAGTTGAAAATCTAGTCATGATAAGTAACACTTCCAATAATATCAATCCAAGCATGTATGTTTAAGCGGCGAAATCCAGGATTGTACTTGTGTTTTGAGCGAGGTGCAACTGAGCAAATACTATGGCACTTGTTTGTCCAAATTCTCTGCTCTACTGAATCACTTTTTTTTCTTCTCTTTTTTATCACTTCTATTTAGAAGTCCTTTTATCAAAAGCTTTTCGTGCTGGTTCAAATTGTAAGGCTGAACTTGTACCCAATTTGACGTAGTAGATTCCTATTTGTGGGCAGAATAATCAGCTGAGGTAATTGCCATTGAAATTGGAAGTTTATTATTGGTGTTTTTATCGACCGCAAAAATACTTATTCTAGGGGTCGGGTGTATAATGAACGGGTGAAAAATACTTATTCTAGGGGTCGGGTGTATAATGAACGGGTGATGTTCCATCCACGTCCAATCAATGAAAATGACGGGTGTAAAAATTTACCCACGTCCAGTCCACTAAAATGCAGGTCGGGTTTCCACCTGCTAGAATGCGGATTGGGCCGAAATCCGCGGATATGGTTGTTTTGCTCCCCCTAATAGCGGATTGGGCCGGATGAAATCCGCGGGTATGGTTGTTTTGCTCCCCCTAATTTTAGAACATATCAGATATTTTAAAAGTCTAAAATTAAAGAGTTCTGGCTAAATCCAGATGTAATAAACACCATCTCGGATTCATATTCCCAAACCCAGATTCTGTAGTTCTCATTTGATACATTAGGATGATTACCCATAAACACCATCCCAGATTCCATAGTTCTCACCTACAGAAACTCAACACACAACAAAAGCCGAGAAAATATATAGATGTCATCGATTTATCTATAAATGTGGTGTTTGAAAGAAAAGAATACCGAAACAGAAAAGGAAAAAAAAATAACAAAATTTAAAAGATAAATACACATGGTCTAAAAAACTGAAAGAAAAACCTAATAGTTATGTTTTAGAAATCACATAATCTTCAAAAATGATGAATAAACATACTAAAACCCCACATTGTGCATTACATTCAGTTTAGCATTAGCCCGATATCAAGTTATTCTCTTTCTTACAACACTGATTAACATGTCAATTACAATGAAGCCCAGAACCACTTAATCAAATTTTATTAGAAAATTACCCATACTTAGGGGAGTATCTCTCTATAGGGGAGTCTGTCGAGGAATCGTTGTATTTTCCATGGTGCTTAGATCTCCAGAATTGAATTAACAAATGATTGATTCATGAAGTTGAAAATACACCTGGGGAAGGCTTGTGTTCTGCTGTGTAGCTAACGGTACCATGAGTGCAATTGTGCTTCTTGACAATGGTTTAGGGTTTTTGAAACTCTTAGGATGTTGAGGGTTTGTAACAATGTCAAGGGTTTCTGATAATGGTTGAGGGTTTCTTAAACTCTTAGGAGGTCTACATTTCAAGGTTCCGCAAAAAAGTTAAATTCATACTCAACCTGTGTGCAGCTTAAGTTCGGTATGATTGGCGAAGTAGTTGTTATCCCGAGCATCCTGCGATTGGTGAAGTAGTTATTATCTTGAGTATCCTGCGGTATGAATCTTGAGCATCCTGCGGTATGATGTTCCTTGCTTAATTGTGTACGTCAGCGTCCTCTTAGCTTTACTTTCCGCATGGGGATTGTTAAATTGCATCCATTTGCTATTGCTATATGCGTATAGATGGTTGTATACACATGTACACATGTTGCTGTATGCGGACGGTTGTAGCTTGCCATATCGAGGCATTTACCGTGCATGGTTGTATGAAGATATGTACGGACTCAGTATTGTAAGGCTGCTTTCAAAAAACAAAAAAAAACACAAAATTTTTAGAACAGATGTGGTATGAGCCGAGACCATACAATAAGATAGAAGTAACAAACATTGCAAGAACATTTCTTTTTATAGTCGTGCTTATTTCAAGGAAGAAACTTGGAACCATACAAAATAAAGATCAAATATTGTTTGTCATCCAACTGAATGGATACCATAAAGCAAATCACAACACTACGGAAGAACCGGAAGTTTCATTGCTTGCACAACTAAAAGGTCCAGCGAGAAAGCAACTGGGTTTTCTTGATTATTTCTAATTCCCAACTGTACGAGTGGTATCCCTACTAAGAAACATATTTTACAATTACTCGTTTATTCTCTCCTATTTTAAGGAAGAAACTTGAGACCATACAAAATAAAAAGATTATTGATGATAAATTTCACAAAATTAAAGTGGATGTAAGTATCGGTTGTTGTCGAAATGACAGACTACCATCTTTAAATTTAAACCAATAATTCACAGAAACAAAAATGAATAAAAAAATATTTGGATGAAAACCATAAAATTTTCACATGGTTACCGTAACAAAATGAAGAACAACCTTTGATGTACACAGGTTTGGCGCTGGTATACCTCAACTCCTAGGTAAGTCCCATTGGTTCTGACCACATTTATTAGCAGCGGCTAGCTTGCGTTCTCCCCCTGAGGTTGGTGGTGTTCCGACTGCGCTTGATACCAATTTTATTTGGTTTTACTGCTGCAGTCGATGAACAAACATAATATGGATTATTATACTTAAGCAACAAAACTCCTGCAAAACAAAACCAATGAATTATATTGACCGCTTGGTATAAACCTCTGAGAAAACCAGGATTAGTAAAACCTATGCTTCACCCATTTCCCCCCATTGCTTTTCTTTTTGATTCTTGTTTACACACTGGTCCATGATTAATGCAGTGGTTCTACCACACAAAGAGGAAGATCAGAGATATATGATAAACTCTTAACAATCTAATAGTTAAATGACCAAGTTAGTAATCAAGAAAGATGACCATCTTTAGGCTGCTAAGTGTTAGTAATCAAGTTAAGATCCATTTAATGTTGGTCCATTGGCGCCTATTGTTAAACATAACTACACAAACATAAATGAACGCTTATCTTTCTATAGTTAAATGAGGGTGTTCAATCAGTACTATGACAACTTATAGATAATTACAAACAAATGAGCTTAGATAATTTAGTATACACCTCGCATCTGCAAAAGAAAATTACCAAAATCAGCGAAAGACCAACCCATAATCTAAAGAGTAACAATTCCTATAATATTATCCCAAATTCACTGAAAAAAACACCAAGAAAAGAATTGTTACTATAGGCCCATCTTGTAGTGTAAATCAAGATTAGACAATGTAGAAAAGATACATGCATTTTGAATTTTACTAATGGGTTTCTTCATCCTAATTTATTCA
The DNA here is from genome assembly GCA_023531105.1 of Papaver atlanticum. NCBI lineage: Eukaryota > Viridiplantae > Streptophyta > Magnoliopsida > Ranunculales > Papaveraceae > Papaver > Papaver atlanticum. Next base: position 26,526,944 of record JAJJMB010007708.1, on the reverse strand, counting down.
AGACTTCATTCTAAATGCAGCTATTAGATAAAAAATATCAAGAAAATTATTTTATGGTGATTATTTGCTGTCATTTTCAATTCTGTTTTAGACTATCCATGATCCAGCGTTAAGGAATGCGGTATCCTTGCATAACACACAATAAGCCTATGGTACTCCTTTAGTAGCCGTAGGAGTGAAAAAATTAAACATCAGTCGCCTCACCAATATATCAAAGCAGAGGAACCTTAAGATTTGATATGCATAGTTCTGTAAGTCTAATTCATATTTCGGCAGAGCCGTGTTGACTTGTTTAATGAAATTAACCCCTTCCTTTGATAGGTAACCTCATGTTCTTGTCTATGTATATTACCTTCATACAGTCGTTATAAACCAAGTTTACCAATGTTTGAATCAACAACTGAAGCATACCTAGGGCTTTACAGATCTACAATCTACAATAAGAAAAAACAAAGGAAGTGATATGTAGTGATCATTGATAATGTTAGCCAGAAGAAGAAAGACGACCAACAGATATTGAAGACCAATTGTACACTTCGCAACGATTGAATGAATAATCATTTTTCAGGGACAATTCTGCAAAGTGTTACCCAGAATTGGTTAATAACTTAAACTGTTTTGCAGCCGAAAAGTATGACGTAAACACCAGCTAAGCTAAGGATTCCGGCACTTCGCCCAGATGGTTTCCTTTAATACATCCAACGAATTAGTTAAGCATCGACTAAGAAAAACATTCCATCCACAAATCTAGTTGTTGTGTACTTGATTTTCTCTTCTAATATCAATTCAGAGAGTGGGATCATCTTAATAGGATTTGTAGAGCATCTTGCAAGGCGTAGTGGTGGTATTGATATGGATGGAGAAATTGTCCAATCTATAACATAGTCAGGGTGGTGGTGTTAAGGTATCTCCCGAATTCATCTGAACCCTTACTATAACATAATCCAATTCAGACCGAATTAAGTTCCACTTAAAACATAATGTTACATTCGTGTTTGCAAGAACCGCACTAACCGGTATCACTCCACCTAGTGCTTTCCTTGGTGTTTGAAGGTGATTAACATGAAAATTTATACCATATATTACCTGGCACATTGATATAGCAACAGGTAACATAACACTTTAGGCATATGCCAGATGCTAAAGGAGAAGAGCTTGTTATTTTCAGATGCTAAGAAAGTTAAACCATACAATACTGATTGTATTTGCATCAATAAGTGGAACTTACAGATTTCATAGAGACTGTCCAGTAACAAATAGCTCGACCCTGCCACCAAAAAGAACCACCGTCAAAATGAAACATCGAGAATCACTAATACAAAGTTACACAATATAAACTAAACTGCTTCCATCAGCAGTACTACCACTTACTCTATAGACATGACACTTAAACCCGAATCATTATCGATTGACTCGATTCTTCTTGCAGCATCATACTAATTGGTGATCATTACCTAGCTACTAATCAACATAGAATACAGAGCTATCAATCAAAATATTGACAGTGGACACTAATCAACATATACCTGAATAACTGATAATGTGTACAATATAAAGAACCATAAAACTCTTACAATTTAGGTTACCTTAATCAAACAATATCTTCATCTCTACCAACCAAATTCTATGAACTCCTAAAGATATTAAGGTATGACCAAATTGCAGAAAATGGGAAAGCTTGATTTCAAGCCTTCTCTTTCCTTTTGTCTACTGGGGAAAAGCAACAAAGTTATGCTTGTTTACAGAATGGATCAATCATGTGTGCTTAATGAATAGGAAAAACAATCAGACATTTTAAGTTCGCTTGCTGAAACTCTCAATGGCTTCCTTATCTCCACTCTACAAAGATCAAGTCATGCAAATATACTACAGTACCAAAAAATAAAACGAATCATTTACATACATAAAAATACAACATTCCCCTTAGTTTGCTAAGAGATACGATATCTACAACTCAATTGATGCGGCAAAATTCTAAATAGCATCGGACCTCATTAAGAGTCATTTTAATAAAATTAAATATCCACCATTCATTTCATGGCATCATCTCAAAAAAACGTTTATGCATGGCTGCCACATATAAAAAAGCATGACTATATTTACCTTTATTTGAAGCTAGCCGAGAAGCATAACAAACTGGAAGAGTAGCATTAGTTTCCCTAGCTTGAATTAGGTTAGCATTAATACACCTAACAGGATATGCTTTACATTGCAACAGACTTTAGATGCATAAATGCTAACCAAGTTCAGCTAGGAACGGCATTTTCTCCCTCGGCAGTTGACACTCTGACAGTGTTGTGCATCATTTAGAAATGTATTATATCAAAGAGACCAAATGTAATACAAAATATAAGAAACCACAAATCTTAAAGCGTGACTCTTACTATTAAAGCAGAATGCCTGTTACGAAGCAAGTCGAATCTTAAGTGTTTTAACTACACAACTCAAGCTAATTTGAAGTTCAAGTTCAAGTTCAGTTCAATTCAGAAGTAACCAAACAACAACCCAATCCAGAAGCTCCCAAACTATCAAAATTCAAGTATAATTTTGGAGTTAATCTCCATAATTCAAAATTTAGCACCCAAATTTAATGTTATTAGATCTGTTCAAACAATTTAGAATTACGTGCAGGAATACAATGAATATAAGGAACAACTTATGACGATTATCTTGCAATCGTACTTGGATATTCTTGATGTTTTCCTGAAAATATGGCAAGTACCCGAGTTTGAAACTCATAATATAACTAAAATTACTTTGTGACTATAAAACTGAAAAGATGGATTGATCAGACGGAAAAAAATCAAATACTCACTGTTTCCCTAACATTGAGCATATTAGCTGCTGCAAGTAATTTGTTCTCATTTTAGCTTCTTCCGTTCTAAGGAAGGTGTCATTTTTGTACAGACAACAACTTACTTCAATTAGCAGTTTAAGTGGGTGAGCTGTGATTTGAGTTTAGTCTTCTGCTAATGATTAAGCTTCAAGTCAAAGTGAAAGGAGCTGAACATAGAAAAAACCGAGCTGCATAATCAATTATATACGCCTTTTTAATCAAATTGTTTAAAGCTTGACAAATAATCCCCTACTGGTCTACTAAGTTTAAAAATAAATTATAAACAAACTCATAATTGATTTATCGTCATCGAGAACATGAACTATGCTCTTATATTAGCCTCTGAAGACCTGCAATAGTGCAACATGCAAGACTTTGTGTTTCAAAAAAAGTTTTTTTCATTAGGTTAATGAGCTCCAGCCAAAAGGGATTTGGAAATTCAAACTTACCTTGATTTTTTAGTGCAGAAGAAAGTCTTGAGGACAACTGACGAAGGGGCATAAGAAACGCATCAACAACATAACGAAAATAATTACTCCGAAAATATAGCAGAAACACTGGAGGCAATCATGTCTGGAGGACAAACTATAAGGGTGATGATACATTCTGAATGAGCATATAAGCGCCCCATGAATAAATAGAGGAGGGGTGCAGTGGATCCCACATTCACACCATCCTTAGAACTGAAGAAGAACCATGCTGGTCTGCATAATCCTATACGTACAAAATATACAACATAAGCACGGAATTAAAATCCTTCCCTAGACAGTAAACTATTGACATTGTAATTCAATAGTAATAGATATATCGCAACATTCATAAACAGGCTCCACAATAAGTCTAAGGAAAACCTGAGCTTTAGTTTATAGGAATTGTCAAAGAATCAGATAAGCACCATAGTGTATGAAGAATGAGGGGGGAAATGCATAAGGTCTGGAACTCAGGATTTTGCAAACAAAAGCTCATAGTACAGATTTCTCCTACAACATCAACAGATGCAACACCGACGACTTTCCTAGTGAAAGAGTTATTAGAACATAATGAACATACTGTCACATAATATACATACCAACACTTGCATAGGTCTCCAGGACAGAATGTGGTAGTACATATCCAACACTGGGAGGAAAAATCGCAATGCATTAAAAGACACCATTGCAATGAAAGGGGAAGAAATTTATATATTTAAACCTTCCCTAATGTAGGTCACTTAATTTAATTGCACAGATTCAAGTTCAGGTTTTTTTTACAGGGGCAAAGTAGAATCATATGTGCAGGGATGTTGTATCCATTTCAGAAAACATTTTCAGGTGTTAGCTAAGAAAACAGCCATATCGTTCTGTTTTGATGGCAAATTAGGTTATATCAAACTCTATATTAATTATATTAACTAATTTAGAGATAGGATAGTTGATGGCTTCATGCAATCCCACTTGATTTGTATTCGCGAAAGAAAGGGTTCCAAAAGAAAGCTCCAATAGCTGCTCCTCCAATAGTATTGATGGTTATCACAACTTCTTTCAAGCAAAGAACCATGAACCCCTCTTTTTGATTCAGCATCAACCCTTACGGTGAATAAGATGAAACAATCGAAACAAAATAACACGGAAACAACTGATATTAGGGTTGGAAAAAAAAATAACCGAAATTCGTTGACCCACATACACACGCGTAACAGTACTGAAAATTTGTGGCCGTCGAGTCCAAAAACACGATCCGGATGTAAGTGACCGCAGGATGGCCCTCCCGAATCAATCCTATCCGTTCAATGACTTTTTGATCAAGGAGTCAAAGACCACCTTTTTTTTATAACAGTGATAAGAATTTTCTTTATCCTTACGCCCAAGATAAGAGAGAAGGCTAGCTAAGCTATAGAGCATCCCAGTCATGACCACATCTTTATTCACTGGACCCACAGTGCTCATCGCACAGCCGACTTGGAGAGCTTATTTTCATCTCTTGCTATTTGTTTTCTTTTGTACCTCTCTGCTTAATATTTGTTGGAGAAAGAACTATTAAGTTCGATAATTATTCTAATTGATCAATAAAGAAGATGGAGCCTTTTCAGATTATGCCATGTCTCATTCGCTAATCTTTTTCGGAGGCAAAGGAATCTTAATAACCATTCTTTTGATGATAATCTTACTTTTGTTTTCTCTCTTTTCAGACTTATCTTAATGGGTAAACATCCATGCATTGCTTGGCTTCCAATCCTTTGGGTCAAGTGTCGTGATTTATTTACAAAACATAATAAAGGGAAGGATAATGCACCTCCTCTTGTAGAGTTATCAGAAGTCGATGAAGAGATTAAGGAGGGTCCTATACCTGATCTTCCTTTTGATATCATCACCAACATACTTACTAGACTACCAGCAAAGTGCATCTTCCGTCTGTGGCACCAAACTAATTCAAACGACGACCACGTATTATACAACTTAACCACGGATCCGTACTTTATACGTACGCACCTAGACCGAGGCCAAGCTACTCCAACCATTGCTGTGAAATCTCTTGCGCAGTCTGTTGACAATGACATCAAACTTTTTATTTTTGATGATAAAGGTGAGAACGTTGAGGCAACAAGCTTAGATCTTAGTTCTTGGAATGCATATTGCAAGGGGCACCCAATTGATCTCTGGGGTTCATACGACGGGTTTCTTTTATTCAGAAGCAGGATCGGTCCAGCGCATTTCAGTATCTGGAATCCGGTTACAAAAGAACAAGTAACTGTAACTTCCCCGCATAGTCTTTTATATGTATGTGGATTTTACTTCCATCCACGTAAAAAGGAGTGCGAAGTGGTTTCTGCATGTACATGTTACTACAATGGATCGTGTGCACGAAACGACTTTCAGATTCTCAGTTTAAGAACTAAGCATAGAAGAAGTATTGGTAGCCCTTATCCTCCATGTACAAAAAAATCACCTGTATTTATTAACGGAATTTTTTACTGGATGGTTGATTGTTTCGGGTATTTGATGCAGAATGGTGTTCGCCCTAGCCTATCGGACTCAATATTGTCATTCAATATAGCAACCGAGGAATTTAACACCATAGAAGCTGTTGCCCCATCTAATGATGACCCGCATAAAAGATACCCTGGAAATGTGTTTCAACTTTTTGAATCGGAAGGCGATTTATTCCTATTTGATCCTTCGTCTTCTACTGAAGTGGTCATATGGGTGTATAACCACAGCACCAAACGTTGGGATAAAAAACACTCGGTGACCTCTCCGTGGTATCTCAAAAAGCACCATTGGGATTTCTACTCGCACTTCACCGAAATTGAATATATTAATATGATAGGAGAATTCCTGGCATATGATTTCCACAGTACAGGTAGACCATATATTTACAATCTGCGTTCAAGCACTTGGAAGTTGCTTGAAAAGAAGGGATTTGAAAAGGATAGATTCACAGCAACAATGCATACTCATGGTCTTGTCTCTTTGGATGCTGCAAGTTCAGTTATATCACTAGTTGAAAACTAGTAAAACTCAGATCTCTATAATACGACATATTGATATACAAATGTGATCCTTTGTCTGGGTTTTCTTATCAAATGTCTACGTACCTAATGACTTTTCTGTAAAATTTAGTCAATTTATAAACATCTGATTAACCAGGTAAAGAGTAGCTGTCTAGAACTCAAATTCTGACATTAATCAAATGTCATATCCAGTTAGAAAGCAGCAGTGTCTGATATCCAGTTAAAAGACGCATGATATAGCACCCATACAAAAATACATTATTTACCAAGATGGGTGCAACCTGTCTATAATACTGTTTTCCTAGTTTTCAAGTAGTCACCCGTTAAAAAGGAAAGACAAAAAGTGTACCCCAGAACCATGCTCTGTAAGTATCTAAAAGTTGTAGCTTGCAACTTCTTCATCCTCATCATCGTCACCTGTTTCTTCATCATCAGTAATCGTACCAAAGTCGTCCTCAATATCATCTTCCCAATCTTCATCTTCCTCGTCTTCATCCATCATGCTCTTGCTAGTGCTTGATTTGTCCTTCAACCCAGTACTCAGAACCACGGATTCGCCACCAGATTTCTCCATGTCCTTCCTTAGCTTATCCATATTCTGTCGCCTGCGTTCCTCTTCCAACCGCTGCTTCTCTTCCCGTCTCTTGTCAAGATCTTTCCTGAAACCAACACAAGAGAAAACAAAAAGAAATGACATGAGCACCTACACAATTTTTACGAGAAATCAGTCCAAATTAGTGTTAAGAGTAAAAGAAGCATTACTTATAGGTCTCCATATACTCATCAGCACTTGCGTCTATGGTCTTGAAGAAAGCATCCATACCAGCTCCAGTAACTGCAGATACACCAACTGAGCGGAGATTGTTGTAGAATTCGTCCAGGACAAGTGAGAGGCTTCTTGTTAAGGTTGATGTGTACGAGTTGTCAGAATCCAGTGCTGCTTGGAATACCTCAAAATCTTTCATCCACTATTTACATGACAACAAGATTCCAGTATAGTTAAAAAAACAGCATGACTGACTAAGTACGTGGCAAATAAAAGTCACATATGCGGCAAGGAACAAAGTAAAAATGGCAAACAATAGTAAAACAAGGTCCTGCAGTAACTCGATCCAGACAAACCCCTAAGGTCCTGCCCAAGAATCAATTCCTTCAGTGTCTGTCATCCTGATTATAGAACTAAAGGGTTTGCAAGTGTAAGAAAACAGACACAACGAAAATATTCATGTGGCTATGGGTTCATGAGACTAAGAGGAAAAAATGGCTTCAGATCCCTCGCGTCTTTAGATGTTTTTTATTTAAGCATTTATTTTCCTAAGGACAAATCAAAAGGATGTAGTCATCAAAGAGTGCCACTTTCTGGACATCCTTAAGCTTTGAATTTCAACCATGAACCTTGATGCATCACTCGAGAGCCCAAGAAGTTGTTAATAGACTTAATCGTAACAAGTATTTACTTGCATGAGACAAGTGGGAGGTAATTTCAAATTCGCTTAACAGAGGTTCCTTACCATTTATTCACTACAAGTTCTCATAGTCTGTTGAGAGAAGGCATTACAGAATTGCATCAATGTAGTCAAACTTATATGTGGAGCATATAACAGAACAGTAAAATACAGTTAACCAGTCCAGATTGAGACAAACAAAGCATTTGAAGAAAAGAAGAACCAGACTATGTGAATCAGAGATTTTACCAGTTAAAAAACTTACCTCCAAAGCAAACTCATGCTGAGCCACATCAATCTTGTTGAAGGCCAAAATCAAAGGCAATCGTGTCTTGTAGAGTATGCTGCAGGCATAGAGCATATTACTCATGAATGTAACTGGGCTTGATGAACGAGGTGTATCAACCACATAGGCAATCACAGTGGGGAAAGTGGAAGCAAAAGCTTCAGTAATAATCGATCCTGAAGCTGACCAAGTAAATATTTCAATCTGACCAGGAGTATCCACAAGTACATAATCGAGCTGCTCAGCACGTTTCTCAATGACTGATACAACCTGAAGAAGAAAAACAAACAGACACACAGACCTATAAAACAAGCCAAAAAACATTGTATAATTAAAGTACCACAGTCAAAACCCCATATCTTAATTTCATCTGTATATCATTACCTCGTCGAATTTAGTCGCAAACAAGTTAAGTGATGTCAAAATCCCACCATTAGGCCCGAGATTATACTGTTTCATGACTTCTTTGTATTTGACAGTATCTCTTATATCAATATTTGCACCATATGGAAGTGTCATAACTGCTGGATCAAGATTAACAACATATCCTCGTATGTTTGATCCTCTTGTATGACAAACCAATCGATTCATAAACGTTGTTTTCCCACTACCTATATACAAACACAAAAAATACAACTTATAATCACATTTTTACACACAGACCTCAAAATTTCGAAGAAGTAGTAGTACATACCTGCCATTCCAACTACAATGATAATAACAGGCTTCTTCTTAAAAGTAGCAGTTTCATCAATCGCAAGTTTCCCCATTGTATTCAAAAGAACATCTTCACTCTCTTTCCCCTTATTAGACTAGAATAAAAACCAAAAAACTCTATTATCATCAAAACGCACTATTCAGTTTATAAATAGGGCAAAGTAACAATGGAAGAGAAAGGAGAGGGGGAAGGGTTTACCTGAGTGTTGGAAGATTCAGCAGAATCAGTCTGCATCAATACAGGTTCCTCCACTGGCTTAGACTCAGAATCTATCTCCATTCTTTCTCAATCTTGAGAGTTTTCCCCTTTCTACACAAGAACACTTGAGAAATTCAGAAATTTCCAACATGGGTTTTCTTCTGAATACGAGTAAAATTAGAAAACCTAGATTATCAAATAGTATGTTTACCTGTTATACACTGTAAACCTTGATTAGGGTTTTGAAACGAATAAATTTGATGGAACCCTAGTTTTACAGTGTGTATAGAGAGAGAGGAGAGAGAGAACTCCGTTAATGGAAGAAACGAAGAAGAAAATGGAAGGTCCTTCCGAGCAGAAGTGTTATTAAACCCTACACTACTTGACTTGAGACTTGAGGAGATTTTGTAGTGAAATGTCGCGGTTGGACTTTTTTCGTGGACTCCGTCACCTTTTGTTTGTTTGGGCCTATTCCTATGCACCGTGTCCAAATATTCTATTTGACATACTAGGTGGCATGGCAAATGACTTGTGTTACTATGGTAAACGAGTCAAGCGAAGGAATCCCTAGCGTCAGCGATAAAGACTTCATCGCTGGATATAATGTTAATATCGCTCGATCTAATGACTAGTGCCAACGGTTAGTTCTTTCTCGAATATAAATAAGTAATTTTCAGATAAAATTTTTAGACAATTTTTTTCTCTATTTCTCTCTTTCTCAATTTTTTTTTTAAATTTCTCAAATGAAAATTTTTAAACCCCAACTTGATCCGGCAACGCAGCTTGACTTTTCTAGAGTAGTACTTGAAGGTGTTGTTAAGAAGATATGTGACAGTTATACAGAAATAGGTAAAAAACAACGAGGTCTTCAAGTTTTGGATTTTAACCAACTCAAACCTGCAGCTAAGAAAATGCAAAGAAGAATTCAAAGCAAGATGTTAGAGCATTGCTCGGTTAAACCCACAAGTTTTGTTATCTCAATCTTGTAGTGAATGTTAGGTGATCAAAACTATATCTTGATTTCTAGTCTACTAAATTAAGTTTCAGATAGGTTAGAATTGTAGTTGAGTATCATAGATCACCCTTGAAGACTGAAGATCGACGAAGACATTTGGAGAACTTCTGTATCGAGTATGTGCAAACTGATCCATTCTATTTTACTCACTATACCATCATTTTATCTATTGAGACTATGTCGTATGAATTACAGTATGTTTACAAAGAAGATGTTTCGAGTCAAGCTTGTCTTGTGAAAAATCTCGAAATATGATTTAACGATTAGATGTTTAAAGGTCCTTAACAATATTGGTTCTATGAATTAATTTGTGGATCAATTGAAACTGCCCGTGCAAATAATTATATCACTTGGGAATGTTTCAAACATCATAAGAGATAAATATGAACTTACTGAAATTTCTACTCAGGGTAGGTTGGCGAACCAGTTCGCAAACCGCAAATTCAGTTGGGAACAGTTCACGAACCCGGTTGGCGAACCGTGGTGAACTGATTTTTGTAAGTTGGATAAATTGGCTAGCAGTTGGCAAACCCAGTTTACGAACCGTGGACAACTGAGTTCGGTAGTTTAGTAGGGTTGGCAAACTTGGTTCACGAACCCTAATACCCTGACTCGTGAACAAGCCCCACGGTTGGCAAACCGTTGTACCAACTGTCTCGATAATGTTTAGCAGATGCTTAAAGACTTACTACTTTAATATGTTTAGCATTGCTAGAATTCTCTTAAACACTTCTAAGACTTCATTGATCACTTAAACACTTATGTGCGTGAATCATGATTAATTTCTTAAGTGTTTAAATGAACATCAAATAGCTTTTAGTTCTTTGGATAACTTGCCAAACCGAACAATTATTATACACGGTTATATAACCGAACCTACGTGTATAGTATTTTATTGTAGTTTGAAGACCTAATTTGTTTGCTTGATTTTCAAGTTATCTTAGCTTGAATTCTAAGCTAAACCTAATTTTTGAAAACTATAAATAGAGCATCTCTGTTAACTGGGAAATTCAATCCCTGGCATGTTGTGTCCTAGTTGATTATAGAGTCGTCTTCTATTGACCTTTTAGGTCTATGACTAAAAGACTTCGCTTGGGGAGTCGTGAATCCAGGTATGACTATCTTTACCATGATAGTTCGTGAATCACGATCTTGCTTTTCTGTTATCAAGGTTCTCGTAATCTCTTTCAGGCAAGATAGATAGTAATCGCAAAGTTCTTTTCGTCTTAGACTTTGTGATTCATCAAGGTAAATATCTAAAGACTAATCTTAGTTGATCTTTCGACGATTGTTCTTGAGAGGAGGTCAAGAATCTAGGCTACTCTCCGGGAGTCGTAAGTTCCCGATTTGTGAGGTTTGATAGCTTTGTCTATTGCGAACATATTTCCACACCTTGATTTAAATAGAAATCAAATATGGCTTATTTGTTAGAGGAAGATTGGTATCAAAAGTCGGCCGAAGCAACTCTTGGGCTGTAAAGTACGTCGGCTAAAGGAATTAGGTACGTAGGACCTTGTGAGGTTCAAGAGACGTAAGGAACGCGACTGTAACTGAATCGCTTGAGGGTGAATTCGGTCCCAGCTACATTCCGGTACGAAGTCTGATAGTAGGCTAGTGTCTGTAGCGGCTTAATACAGTGTGGTGTTCAATCTGGACGAGGTCCCAGGGTTTTTCTGCTATTGCGGTTTACTCGTTAACAAAATTTCTGGTATCTTGTGTTTTCCTTTCTGCATTATATTTTTTATCTTTATAATTGGATTTACACAGGTTTGCACGTATTAAATCTAAGTAGATACCTCCGTTTAATTGTAATCAATTAGGAGACTAGTTTCTTGTAGAATTCGTATCTTGAAAGATACATAACAATTTTAATCACTTGGCAGAATTCCGATCGAATTATTTGGATACGACTAAATTGATCTTGGATATTGATTTTTGAGATCGTCCAAGTATTCTGCTTAACAATCAGGTTCACGGACCTTGTATCTATATACATACTTATTGAGTAGCGGGTTGAGATATTAACTCTATATACATATTGTCAAGGATTATTAAGTTGGTCTAATTGCAATTGTATTAAGTTTTGTCTATACAGGTTGTCGAACGAAAAAGTTGGGTGTATTTGGTATCCTTTGCATTTTCAATTGGTATCAGAGCAAGCAAACATTGTTGACCTAATAAGTCTGTGTTTGTATAGATCCTTTAAAAAGTATATCATATGGGGAACAACTATGGAAGGTTTCTTTTGTTCACCTGTAACGTACACCAGAGTTTCTTAGAAATTCTTCAAAGACTCCTTTGTAGAAAATCGTCATCGATTTGTTTAGAGAGTTGCAATTCCATTGAGACCTCCAATCTCGGAACTAAGTCTAAAGAATTCAAAGGAAAAATAATTGTTCCCCAGGCAAGAGCTAAAATCAAGAATACGTTTATCAAGAGTGTTAGGTTACGCAGTCTTAAAAAATTGTATATCAATCTTTTCAAGGAATGTAACAAAGGAAGATCTATTGACGAAGATCTCTTTTCGGCTATAAGGGATACTCTTCAATTCTTACACTGTCTTGCTATGATCATGAACAATGCAAATTCATCTCATTGTTCATACTTTATTAGTTGTGTTTCAATTGTGGACAATCTAGACATGTCAAAATATCTTGCACTTTCCCTAAAAGGGAAGTTGCAAAGATGGTGACAACTTCTATTGTAAAGAAACCAAATATGTTGATCAATTCAAAAGGGGAACTAGAATTAAAAACAACTACGTGATCAAAAATTCTAACTTGTTTAATCCACAGGTACAAAAGATGATGACTATCATTCTTAGATGATTCGTGAGCATTATTTTGCTCACACAACTTCTTTGTAATAAGAATCGGAATCACCCCATCATGTATATAGCTTGAGATGGGGCAAGCATCAGATAAGTAATTTCTTGTGTATTTGCCTTTACTTGTGATCTCTCATTGCCTCTTCAATATTTTGTGTTATTTACTAATACCTTATGGATAATTTTAAAAATATGACTATTTTAATTATATTGAGTTTTACTCCATAATAATTGTCCATACAGGAGTAAAGCCGTCAGGGGTATCATGGTTTATCTAATTGAGGTATTTTGTAATTTATAACTCATTTGATAAGACATTAGAGTATGTATCAGTTCACATTTCTTTAAATTTTTTTTTTACTTCATAGTGGTTCGGAAATGGTTCAAGCCCATCTATGCCTTATAACATTTGGGTCACGAACTTCCTATCTTCTCCAACTGTTCACGAACGGGTAAATATAAAAAGCTAGGGTTACATAACCAACTTTCTTTCTTGTACCTTCTGGTTAAGTTTTTCTCTATAAATCCATGATTCAAGGAAGCTAGAGATTCAATTGAGAAAGGGTTATCATTCAAGGTGTTTTTAAGTAAGTTCTCTTACTCATCTTCTTCAATTTTACTATTTTAGTAAATCATGGTTAGGGTTTGAGATAGTGGAAAATCTAAGAAAAATCCTAAGGAATTGTCTCAAGTTATTAAAAAGCATGGACACAAGGAGATTTGTGAATTTAGTAATTGATCTTCTTGTAGAATAGTCTTTGTGAATAATGATTGTTCTAATGCTTATTCTAAAATTCTTTCAAGAGGATTTGTTCTGGAAAAGAAGTTGGTCAATGATCAATTGCATGCTAGAGAATTATCTTGTTTTGAAAAGTATAATCTTGGTGACATCTTTGATGGTCATGGTGAAGGATTTGATGTTCTCACAAGAGTGTTTTATGCAAATGTCCATGATTTGAACTTTGAGAAATTCTCCTTTAAAACCATGATTGGAAGAGATGTGATTAAAGTGAATAAAGAAGTTTTGGCTAGCATTACTAATCTTTCTATGGGAGATTTTACCTTTCCTAGACCAAAGGAAGAAAAGCCATCTTGTGAAACTATCTCTAATCAACTAAGTGGAAGAGGTCTAAGTTGGAAGAATTGGAAATTTCCTGCCAAGGATCTTTCTATTGCTTTGAAAGTTTTGGAAAAATTGGTATTCCAAATATTTTTCCTTCTACTATTGAGCATGATCGTTGGGTTCGTGAATTTGCGGAATTTGTGTATTTTCTTGATGTGGGAGCTCGTGGTCTTGATGTTTGTGGATGGGTCATACAATAAATGGTGACTATGAAACTCTATAACAATAAGTTAGGTTTTCCTTGTCTTGTTTATAGGATTTGTAACCATTTTGGAATTGATCCTATTGGGACTTCTATTGGAACTCCCAATCCATTCTCAAAAATTCACTCAAACGAATGAGAGGTAGTTATCTCAAATGAAGAAGAAGTCCTTCTCATCCCTTAATCGGTACTTGTGATTCTATTCCCTTGGAACTTTCATATAAAATTCTTGAAAGGGTTGAAAAAGTAGACAACAAGGTAAAATGTGTGCGTGAACAAATGTGTTTACTTGCTACAAAATTTCCCGAGATTAAGGATGATATGGAGAAAATTCAAGCTTCTTGGAGTGATTCGGAAAATGATGATGAAGATGATGCATAGCTCCTTCATATATTTACTAGTTAACTCCTTATAGGAATTTTTTTCTTATTATTTAAGGAGGAACATTAGTTTTTGGAGTATTTTTTATGTGTTACATTAGCTATTCTAAATATTACCATCTTGCATAGTTAAAGTTTATTACTTAAATTTTATTTCGTAAGATGACTTGCAATACCTAATCTTCGTGGTTATCTATATGTATTGCTTATTTTGTGAAAAAACGGGGGTACAACAACCACACCCAATATTTCGTTTGGCAATCTGAATAGACAAACTCCAATATACTTTCAAGAGAATCAACTAGACAGTTAGACTCAATCTAGAGAAAAGTATATCAAAGAGTTTTATATCTCTATCTCTCAATTCAATCTGCAATCAGCAAATAAGAATTTACGAGCCCGATTGAATATAAGAAAAATAACTTGAACGGTACCAAAGACCAATGTTCAAGGATCAATCAACAACCAAAGGTTGGATTTCCCAATTGATCGACTCAACGCACAACCTGTGATATTTCAATTATATAACAAAATATAACACGAAAAAGAAATAACACAGACACCAGAATTTTGTTAACGAGGAAAAATGCAAATGCAGAAAAACCCCGGGACCTAGTCCAGATTTGAACACCACACTGTATTAAGCCGCTACAGACACTAGCCTACTACCAATGAACTTCGGACTAGACTATAGTTGAACCCTAATCAATCTCATACTGATTCAAGGTACAGTTGTGCTCCTTACGTCTCTGATCCCAGCAGGATACTACGCACTTGATTCCCTTAGCTGATCTCACCCACAACCAAGAGTTGCTACGACCCAAAGTCGAAGACTTGACAAACAAATCTGTCTCACACAGAAAAGTCTATTGGAATAGATAAATCTGTCTCCCATAAAAATACCTATGATTTTTGTTCCTTCTTTTGATAAATCAAGGTGAACAGGAACCAATTGATATACCGGACTTATATTCCCGAAGAACAGCCTAGAAATATCAATCACCTCACAATAATGTTAATCGTATGATAGCGAAACAAGATATTGTGGAATCACAAACGATGAGACGAAGATGTTTGTGACTACTTTTTATCTTTCCTATCGGAGATTAAATCTCGAGCCAATGTTAGAGAAGATAGTACTCAAATACGATAGAAACAGCAAGATCAGATCACGCAACTACAGAGAAAATAGTTGGGTCTGGCTTCAAAATCCCAATGAAGTCTTTAAGTCGTTAACCTACAGGGTTTCGTGAAAAACCTCAGGTTAAAGGAGAATCGACTCTAGCTTATACAACTAATATCACGCAGGAGGTGTGGGGAATAGGTTTCCCAGTTGATAGAGTTCTCCTTTATATAGTTTTCAAATCAGGGTTTGCAATCTAAGTTACCTTGGTAACAAAGCATTCAATATTCACCGTTAGATGAAAACCTGATTAGATTTAAGCTAATATCTTTCAATCGTTAGATAGAACTTAGCTTGTTATACATAAATGAAATGTACCCTCATTAAGGTTTAATAACCGTACCTAAACGGGTACACCATGTTGGCTCAACCGTACACTCTCATATCAATCTAATTCATCTTGACCATTATAGATAGGGAAAAACGGTTCGCTGGTTTTTTAGGAAAGTGAAGAGACGATCGTTCAGACGAGACTCCTCAACCGAGCAAACTGCCTAACCTAAAACAAATGCACTGCACGGGAGTGCTTTGAGTTCGAGAGATCAATCTGTAGGATTCCGGCCTAAACCAAGTCAATGGTCGTTCCAGAGTCAATTCAGTCACAAAGAGGGAGATAGGTTGATCTGTAGGAGGGAAGCTGAGAATTGTGGGATCAATGATGATCAAGGATTGTGGATGTGTTGAAGGTTTCTACAAGTATATGAACTATCGAGTTCTAAAATAAGTTTCGATCGAGAGAGTTGTTGTTCTTTAGTCATCGATTTTAGACTTATTTATATTGTCAAAATAGTAAACACATTGATCCCAGTAAGTGTGACGGTTTCTTGAGTGAAAGAGTGGGAAAATGGGAGATCGTGGTAAGATCAGTTTCATGTCGTGTGGAGGCTTGGTTAATCGTCCACCCACTACTTTGCTAACTCCCTCAACCGCTTGCACAACTTACTCACATTTCTCATCGTGGATGAACACACGTACCGTAGGCCGCAAGACCAAAACCCTAATTAATATCCCCCATGTGATGTGATTAATGTCTCACAAATGTGGAGTCTGCAAGGCAGACGTGTATTTAATTAGTCAGTTGTTGACTTGATTAGACGGTGAGTCTAAGTTTTATTAAATTGAGCATGATTAACGAATGCTCAGCGATTCATGGATTGAGCATGTTTGTTGAGACGTATAGTTCTTGAATCAACATGATGATAGTTTGAGTAAATATTGCTCGTCTGAGCAAATATTGCTCTATAATAAATCGTTGAATATTGATAGTTGAATCAATATTACCACTCTGAGCAATGTTGCTCGTGTCTGAGTAAATTATTGAATATTGACAGTTAAATCAATATTCCTCGTTTGAGCAAATATTGCTCGTCTGAGCGAATATTGCTCGTTTGATGAATTATTGGCAGCATGACCAAATAAAATATTAATTAAAATATTGGTAGATGGACCGAATATTATATAATTAATTAAGATGTTGATTGCTTGATCAACATAAAATTATTAGTGTTTAAACTTGCTCAAAATGATGATTTGCAGAGCATTCAGTTCAAAACCCTAATTTTGATCGATTGCTGATCAGTTGGTGATTTATTGAAAATCAATCACTAAAGGAGGGACCGGATACATGGGATGATGGAAAACCATGTAGTGCCCAAGTGCTCGTGTGAGCATGTACCAGAGTCCTTTGTTGACCAGTTGGTGAAAGGTTGATTAAATGCTGGTTTAATCATTTATTAAAATAGTTCCCATCTGAGCATTAGGTAATAAAACCTAATTATGGAGAAGTGAGGGACCGACCAAGAGAGCATAGAACCGTCCCTTGGTGGTGTGGGACCAGCTGACGGTCGATTGAGCAAATTCCAAGTTGGTTGGAAAGGGTTTGGACCCAATATGAGCAATTGAGCAAATTAGGTCAAAATTATAAAGATGTGTGGGACCGGCTCCTTGCAAGCTTTAGGGCCGGCCTTGGTCGATCAAGGAAGCATGCCCGTATCACCATAATGTCCGTGTCTCAGTCCTAAGAGTTTTAGTATTCTTTGGTGTGCGTTTGATCAATATTTTGGATTTTCAGAAGAGTTTGATCTTTGACTGAAATTCTTGATTTTGCTCGAATGAGAAAGTATAACTTTGCCCATTTGATCAATACTTTGAGAATATTAAAATAATAATATTTTTTTTGAGTAGCCTAGTCGGTCATGTGACCATTTAACTTTTTGCTTTTTCACCGTTTGAGCAATATTCGAGAAAATATGGAAAAACCAGGGTTTTTGCTCAAACGGAGGAGTTTCATGAGATGAGGGAAATATTAATTATGAAAACAAGGGATTGGAAGGTCTGGGACCGGCCATGGATAGGGCATGGCCGGCCGGCTAGGTTGCCCGATCCCGTGACACCTTCCCCTATTTTTATTATTTTTCATCTTTGAAGGAAAATATGGAGAAATCGTGAGTTTTGCTCAAACAAGGAAAGTTGCTCGCATGAAGGAGTCTTCATGAGATCATGAAAATAATAAAGTAAGAAAAAATAAAGGAAGAGGCGTGGGGGACCGGCCACGGCGGCATGACCGGCCGGCCGGTGGGCCCGGTCCCTAGGCGCCTCTTTTATATTTTTATTATTATTTCCTCTCTCCTATTTTGCGTGGGTTTCCTCGTTTGTCCATATTTTTGAATGCTCGTTCGTGCATTTGGGTGCTCGTTCGTGCATCATCGTTGAGTACACTTGCACCATTTTCTTGGGGCTTACTCGGTGATAGTCCAGACGCCCGATTGTTGGATATTTATTACTAATCCATGAAATTCAGCTGAGAGTGATTCATGAAACGGAGTAATAAAATGAATTGAGTATCTATTACTAATCCATGGAATTCAGCCGGGGAATTCAAGGAGCGGAGTAATGAGATATAATAGATTATTTTCTAGGAATTCAGTTGGCGAATGACACTAGAGTTAATCTATGTGCAGAATCAAGATATGAGATAGTTGAAGCATCATATTCGTTCTGAGGGGTGTATAGTCAGAGAACAACGAATGGCGTGACGTCCTGAAGGCGTTCATCTCTCTAACAAACAATTATGTCTAGAGAACCGCCCAATCATCAAGATTCTATACACGGTCTCTCTACATAGTCAGGGAACAACATGCAGCGTGACGTCCTAAAGGCGTTCAGCTCTCTAACAAACAATTATGTCTAGAGAACTGCCCAATCATGAAGATTCTATGTAGAGGTGGGTCTCTCTATATAGCCAGGGAACAACGAACGACGTGACGTCATGAAGGCGTTAACCTCTCTAACAAACAATTATGTCTAGAGAACCGCCCAATCATTAAGATTCTACATAGAGGTGATGATGAAATGTGTGAAGCATCGAACGCTCAGCCGGGGAGGCCTTTCGAGAAACATATTCATCATAAGTCTCTGAGAGGAACGCTCACTCAGTCAGAGATCGTGAAACGGTTCACGGATCGTAAAATATGAATCATCAGATGCGTTCCTGAAGCCGGGTTAGAAACATGCAGTATCATGATTTTACGATTTTGGCCCTTGCCAAAAATCCACCATCAACATTAAGTACCCTTCTTAGTGAGGGACAATCATGTTCCGCAGTAAGCAATAGATGGTGATTTTCCAGTAGACGAGATAAGTAGTTCTTAGTCGTACAAAGGCCTTTTCAGAATCCCCAATTTCCCCCAATGATGTCATGTACGAGCAAATGCCCAGATAAGGACTCTGTCAGTATAATAGAGTGTCATCTCATGAGTACGGAGAGACAAGGCACTGCTGATTTGGTCGGTCAGATGTCCAGTTTTGGTCGGTTTAGTGTTTACGGGTCCGGCCCAAAAAAGGAAATCCTTGTTTTATTAGGTTTTTGGAAATAAAATTGA
Organism: Papaver atlanticum; assembly: GCA_023531105.1. Lineage (NCBI taxonomy): Eukaryota > Viridiplantae > Streptophyta > Magnoliopsida > Ranunculales > Papaveraceae > Papaver > Papaver atlanticum. The sequence continues at coordinate 26,507,360 of JAJJMB010007708.1, read as the reverse complement.
TATAAAAGGGAAGAATCCCTAATTTTTTTTATTTTTCCTTGATTAACCGACCAGTTCTTCCCTTCACCCTTTCACGTCCGAGCAGAGGAGGAAGATTTTCCACCGGAGCTATTACCGCCGGTCACCGTCGGCAAACTTCCGGCCGATCAAAGGTGAGTTTTTTTTTGTATGTTTGTTTATGAGTTGTTCAAAACCTATGTGTTTATGAATGCGTAAATTTTCATAAAAATTTGTTTTAGAATAAGAACATACGTCCGTCCGTTAGTATAAGAAACGAACAATAATCCCTAATATGAAAGAGATATGTATATATTTTTTGAATAGATATGATCTAGTTGCAGTAGAGAAAATTTTGTCTATGAGTTTTCATAAAAATCAAAATTTTATTTTCAAAGTGTGAACTTTCACACAAATACTTTTTAGGAACGTTCGTTCGTAGTTAAAGTAACAAATATTTTCAAAAATTTATTTGGAATATGTGGCCTTTTACAAAGATAGAAAAAAAACCCTCGTTTCATAGACGAACGCTCGTTTGAGAAAAACAATTTATTTATTTTTTGTGTACGTGAGTCATTCACGTAAAAAAATAATATTATAATTTACATGAGTTATTCACATAAAAATATATATTTTTATTTGCGTGAGGTATTTACTCATGTCAAAGATTTTTGTAAAATCAAAATTTTGATTTTTAGCAATTGTTAGAAGCAAATAATTTTTGATAAAATATTGTTTGCATGAATTTTGTGATTTGATAGTGTATGCACAAAATCAATGAATGTTCACTCGGTGGGAATTGTTCACACAGTGTAAATTATGCGAGTTGTTCACAGTTTTGTGAAAAGTTAAGTTATAACCTTAAGTAATGAATTTTGCTCGTCTTTGCATGTTTGAAGGAGCGAGCAAGTTTTCGAAGTTTTACGTTACTATCACTACAACTAGTGAAACCGTAAATAGGTAAGAGTTGAGAATTACCATTTTTGTAAACGCTAATGTGAGCATTCTAATTACTCTGTCATGCTTTAATTTCATTGTGTTGATGAAACTTGTATATGGATGTCACAGCAACTTTGCAGAGATGACTGATTCCCATGATGACACTTCCGGAGATGATATTTCTAGAGAGGATGCTTCTACAGACGCGTCTTCCAGAAGTGATGATTCCGGGACTTCCAGAGAAGAAGAAGAAACTCATAGAATTAAGAACATTCCGAATACTGATGATGAATTTTTTGTGTTTCAGTATAAACCCGAAAAACGTCCCTCATGTTCCTTATTTCGGCTGCTCATAAATCCCAGAATTACTACTCAGAACAAATTGGTATCTCCTCAAGCGGTAACTCGATTCTGGCTGCAAGGGAAACATTATTCGGCTTCGCACGTAGAATTCAAGCTTTCCCGAAAACCTTTGACGTATTTTTCTGGATGGGAAAGACATATGTTGGGTTACAGCCGTGTAAGGACCATGCTGGATCGTGCACAGGTGACACGGGCTATTCAAGCAGCTGGGGATTTAATCATTCATCATGATATACGAGGTATGGTGGCTTTGCTCGCTCGTTGGTGCATTCCTACTCATACTTTCATATGCATATGGGGAGAATTCACCATTACTTTGGAAGATGTAGTCGCTTTATTGCATCTCCCGATTACTGGTAATTTCCCTGAAAAGCCCTCGGCAGAGGAGACTGCAATGTCTGACGTATTGAAAGCTACGATGCATGATTCCAACAAGTCACCCAAATTTTTCTATGCTCGATGGTTAAAGCACTGGTGGCCGAGAGATAGAGTTCCTGAAGAACCTGTTGATGATACATTAACCATTGCTGCTTTCTTATGCTCGTGGCTCTCCATAGACGTTCTTGAGGATAGTGGACATTTGTTTAAGCCATTTGTGATTCCTTTTGCCATTAAGATAGCTAAAGGTGAGAAACTTCCTATCGGTAGTCTGTTCTTGGGTTCACTGTTTTCCAATTTAGACTCCTTAGTCATAGACTCCAGTGTTTCTAACGGCTTCATGAAAATTGAAACATATGCTAATACAATGTTCCTTCAATCTTTGATGTGGGATCATTTTGAGAATTATGCTCCAATTCCTCGTAGCGTCTTGTAAGGACCAAATGTGTACACTCGTCATGCTTTCCTTGAGAAAGATAATGCCGGGATTATGCATTGGTCCACAAAGCATCCACGACATAAGACACGTCTCACCAGTGTTTTAGACACCGAGTCTGAGTTTACTTTTCACCCCTGGGTATCTGTTCCTCATTTCTTCTCACAATTGATCACTTTCAATGCTGCTAAAGAAAATGTCACGTTGAAGTATGGTATCGTCCTGAGTGATGGAGAGAAATCTTTCATACTGAGTTGCACTCCTGGTTATTTAGTGTCAGTATTACAAGGAGAGTTCCAGGTGGAAGAATATAACATCGACAGAGTAGCTCGACAGATGGGTCTCGATCAGTGTACTCCAGGTCATCGAATGAATAAGCCATCGGTTGAGTATCTGAAGGCTCATTTAGATTGCACACATGTGGAAGGAAATGATTACTTGTTTCCTTGCTACGACCGAGGTACCTACGTAACTCCAGGTTATATAGACTTCTGGCATCAACAACTTGGGCGCTTGCATTGGTTTGCGTGCGATGGATGTTGAGTCTCTGTTATGAGAGTTCTCTTCCGCTGACATGCTTGCTAATCGACCAAGATTGAAACATCTTTCCAGTGGTGATAAAATAAAAACGCCTCTGGGATGTTCACAGGTAAGTATTCTCCTTATGATTTTGGTAAATGCATGATAATCACATCTTAATTATTTTATTAACTTTGCTATAGGATGGCCGTGTTGTGAGATCTCGAATTCATGTAGACTTCTCGGAAGTGCAAGACAGTCCCCAGGGTGGAGAAGGCAGAAGCAGGAAGAATTATAAGATGATACCAAATAATGTGAAATCCCCAGTCGTTTCTTTGGTGAGTTGTTAATATTCCTTCTACCATGACTTTTTCCTTGTCCGCATAATTAGGATCATGAAACCAATGTTTGTTGTGTGTTCAAGAATTTTGCTCCATCAAGTATTGACGGTCTCCGTCTTGCTTCAATCGAGCCAGAGTCCAGTGATGAAGATGATGTCGATGTAACTATTTCTTCGTACAATCAATCATGACACTTCTTGAGTAAAATAATAATGATTGTTGCCGATATATCCAGGAGGAGATTGTCGTGGAAAACCAGCATGGACATGCTGTTCATTCATCTTCGAACGGTGGTGAGAAAGAGAATCCTCAAGAACCGGGACTGAATGAAGGCAATAAGGCTCCCAATGTTGATGCCAACCATATTAATCTCTCGAACAACTTGGATACCCGTCAAGTAAGTATCCATTTTGTATTCTCTTCGTAGAAGTATAATATTGATGATTTGTTGACGAATGGATGAGAATTCTCATGAATAAGTGAAAAGTTTTACCGAAATACGTCACCAGAAAATTCAGAACTCAGTCTTTTAGCAAAAACACCATAAAATCTTCATCCGCTGTCGTATTTTCGCGATCTACCCATGTATTCTCATTCCAAGGAGATTTCCAAGCTTATATGTTGAAGCTTTTTAAGCTTTGAGCACGTTTAGGGGTCGAAATCTGTGAAACAGTAAATTTCCAGGAGACTTTCAGAAATTTCTCAGCTTGCATGTAGTCCAATATTTTGGCACATCTCTTTGCTCATTCATCCAATTGTTATGAAATTTTGATATGTCGTAGAGGACATCCATACGAAGAGAATGGTATATGACTCAACCTTAGATTCCTTACCAATTGCTCCCAGTTCGTCTTCTTATACAGGGAAGTGTAAAATCCCTTTAGACGAGCTTGTTGAAAAACGTGTTTTTATGACTTTCATGTTGGAAATATGTGTATAAATGCAATAAAACAAACAGAGAAGAAAAGATATGCAAACCCAATTAGAAGAAACCAAAGTCGAGGCAAGGATTATATCCTATAGCCTTAAGACATATTCACCCCGCACTGGTGCTTACGGACTATCGATGTCTGTCTCCCAGGATACAACGACTATCTTCTCGATGTAGTAGCACTCCAAACTTCGAGAAACGGCGAACCAAACTTAAAGTGATGAACTCTCTCTTTGGCACAAACTTAAAGATGATTTTAGAAAACAGTAGGAAGATTATGAGGTTTCTAGTTGATTGATCTTTTCTAAGTGTGTGCAGGGTTTATATAAAAATTACTAGTACCTCTTCAATGAAGAATCACGATGCTTCAAATACCTCTTCATTGAATAATCATGATGCTTCAAGGATTTCACCAAGGGATGTGTCTCCTGAATTCTAAATAGAATTCCCATTTACGTTTGGGTTTTAGGTTTCGTTTATTTTCAAACTTGAAACCGAAACTGACTTAACTTAATGGACATCCAATATTACGATTAAGCCCAACCATTTTGTACAACCCAACATCCAAATCCAAACCGGAACCAGACCAAGGACTTTTCCATTCATATACGAAAATCGAGTTCAATTTTCCAACAATCCCCCACATGAATGAAAATTCATTGACTAACTATGAAAATGCAGACAGACACTAAAGAGAGTTCAAACGGAATTAAATTGCATGGGGATAGGTAGCTTTCGCCTTGAACCTTCCTTAGTGAGTAGCTATCGGGCTTACTACTGGGTCAGTGTGCCAAAGGCTTTGAACTATCAGTTTTTTAATGTAAACCAAGACAACAACTATCACACAATTTAGTTCCTCACCAAGTTGGTTCTCATGGTTGTGTTCATTTCGGCCCTGAACAATTCCCTGAATTCATGAAGCGCTTTTAGATGAACCTAGCCTATCAAAGGTTCTCACGGAAACGGCCACACTTCTCACTTCATATAGGTGATTTCCTATTAAGAGTATCCTGCCATACCCTATTTGGAATTTCCAAATCTTAGGAATCATTAAAAGCAATGCTTATCCAAAACTATGCGACAGGCTGCACTGTTTCATCATAGTAATGGGTAGAAACATATCTAGAGTTATGTTCCCAAGTGCTTCACGTGTGAATCGTTCTTAATTTCTGTTGTCCCGTTGAACCTAGATCTTGGGATCTCCAGTCAACTAGGTTGGGTTTCCCTTAATACGATTCGGTAGATGTGGGCTTTAAGCTCATTCCCTTCGATGATGCAATTATAAGCTCTCTCTAGAATTATATCCTTTGTCGACTTGATATAATTCTCAAACACTATTTCTTTTAGATGCGCGCATTTGAGAGCAATTGCGTTATGGTTCTATGTCTTCGATTTATGTTTTGAGACGTACCATAATATCTCAAACTATGTGTTGTTTTAAATTTATCTTTAACTCATTTATCTCGTACAACCAACCGTGTCCGGTCTGGTACATTCAATTTCCAACTAGCAACCCTCACATTTTGGAAGAGTTTACTTGTTATTCTTTAACAACTATCTTCCCATACTAGTGTCACGAACCATCTTGAGATTTCACTATATTGTTGGAATTTTTGATTAAAATTATTTTATGTGAGTGAAAAATGATTTCAAATATTAAACTCCAAGAGATATGTTTGGGTTATGCCCTTTCACTATAAGACACCTAGTCATGAATATGTGTTATGGAGAGTCATCATTGGCCATGGTGAGTCACCTATGGGTGAAAAGACATCTTGTAGAGTCACCATTGACTCTATATAAACCCATCTCTTGTTTTAGTTTTACATGGTTTTTTAACATGTTTTTGAGAAGCAGAAAACAAGTATTTATGTCAAGAGTCAGAGTCATTTAAGAGCACAGTAATCGTTAACATTCACTGGCCTAATAGTATTGTAGTGCTACTTACTATAAGGCGTGATCGTTGTATTTTGAAAGGCGACATCCGTAAAACCGTGAGCACCGTATGCGGGGATGAATTGTCTTTAAGGAAAGAGGATTACCTCGCCTCGATCAACCAATCCGATAAGTCTTTCTAACTCTCTTCTTATTAGTATTTTGTTTGTCACATGAACAGGATTTCCGAGAAACCGAAACCGCATATATTTTCCAACAATCTTAAAGACAATTCAGTTCTTTGTAATTTTGGTTTCTCAGAATTTTTTTGATGGTAGGCAATTCTGTTTGTTTAGTGTTTTAGCATAACATGCATTTGATAAGAAACCCCCCACTGGGAAATTTTCGTGTGCATGTGACTACAGTATGCACTTAGGAAGAATTCTGAAAGTCGCATGTACATTACTGTCTATGTTTCTCTGCTTCTTTATGTCATGCATACTTGTACTCTTCGGGTTAAATTAATTACCTACTGTATGTTAGTTTGGCGTCAGTATGCGGTTCCATCATTTGCATTAATGGATGGATAGTTTTATGTTCATGATATATATTATCATCCTGCCTTACGCACTGTATTCAATATATTTTGTGTTGTATCTTAACACCATCAGAAAGCATGATTGGTTAAAGTATCTTTAGAATTATTTCCCGTTCAAGTGGCTGATCACGATAACTTCCCTTGGGAACGATAAGTGGGACATATCAATGACCTGTGATTCATGGATCAACCATAATTCCAACTTCTGCTCTGGGAAATTTCTGTATGTTGTTGCATGTGTAAGCTGCGATTTCATGGTGTATGCGTCTAATATTCTTGGAATGTAAGTTTGGTTTGTATATACAGGTTCTACAACATTTGGAAAGTTCAAAATCTTGAGATGCCATGCGAACCAGGATTTCGAAACGGTGTCTATTTAATGCGTCGGTTCATTTCAAATATGAACACATTAAATTTCCAGTTATGCATTCTGACTATGTGAAGAATCTTCTACCGGAAGGGTGACTCCCTTTTTAAATGAGCCAACACCATTTTTTTAATGGTGGTTTTTGTCAGTACTTCTCTCTGTTTGAAGTATTTGATAATTAAGCAACTCCAACTGATCTCTTTCCTAATACTTGTCTTCCTTGGAATTTCCCAGACTTGCATCTGCTGGTCTGAAAGGATGCAATCGTTCTCCCTAAATATGTGGATTTGATTTGTCGAGTCTCAGGAATTCTAGATTTGGGTCAATTCACGGAAAGGTTGACATTAATAAGATTTCATTGTCGACGACCCTAGGAGAATAGACAAATCAATTCTCAACGGTGCTGGTGGTTTCATGACATTTATGATGATCATGAAATGTGGGGGAGAAGGGGTTGGAATAGTTTCCATGGATTTCAGTTTAATTAACTGTTTGTGAGTTTGATCAGTATATGTGGGAGTTAGAGGGTACAATCTAAGATTTTTGGTAAAGCGTTTCATTATATTAATGAAATCTTGGATGAGCGGTCTGCTATTGTTCCTACAAGGATGAACATAATTAGCATTAGTCCAAAGACTTGCGTACCCTGTACATATATTTCTTTCCATGATTGCTTTGGATAAGAATAGTTTTCCATCATCAGAAGATAACCCAGCCAGGTGGAAGGTGGTTGTTGATTATGGAGCTTTAGAGATTTAAATCCAAATCCTTCACAGTATGCAGTAAACATGTTTACGAGGGTCCTGAACAGTCACGGGCATACAAAAGTAGTATATGTTTCCCTTTGTATGTTAATTGTACTACAGTAATTAATTTGTACCGCATAAGATGCACATACCCTTTTGGTGGGTATAAAAGTGCAAATGAAGATAACGACAGCAACTAGCTTCATGAAATTGTTATAAACCTTTGGTATATGGCTGTGTAGTTCTGGCTAACTATCAAAAAGTTTGAGAGTCTCTACATGCCAATACGCTTCAAGTGGGGCTATGGATTCCATAGTACTTTGATCAAATCAGATTTTCAATTGCTTGAAAGATTGTTTGAATTGAAATATTGATCATGACTTGGAGAGATGTAAAGGAAGATCGAAGTTGTTCGATTGACTTGTTTGTAACGCATTGGAAATTGGGTGGCTGGCCTAATATTCAAAGGTAAGCTGTTACAAATAGAACTGTGTAGGCTCTTGTTTGAATAACAAAACGGAACCATGGTTTAGAAGAGAATAACCATATAGAACTTATTGTTGATAAATAAGTGTTCTGCCTACAAAGTACACATTTAATCTCTAGTGAATAGTCTTGTATGACCGCGCGAAAAGAGAAGTAGACTAGAGATAAATGAATTATCGAGGGGAATGGGCTTATAGCCTTACTAAAGAGTAAGTTGCAGCGGTAACCCAACCCTAAGCGATTGGAGATCCCATGATCTAGGTTCAAAAGGGCAAACTAAGTTGTGACGAACTCGCCAGATAACACTGAAAGAGATTTTAATAATATATGCGGAAAATATATGTCTCCCAGGATACAACGATCTTTCTTCCTCGAGTAGAAGCACTCCAAACTCATTAGCACCGGACTGGGGCGAATTTCGTCTTAAGGACAGAGTATCCAATACTCGACTCGATCTATACTTATTTATTTTAATCTTCTTGTTTCTTTGATTGTCGTAATGCACGTCAACATCGGTTGCATAGAAGAGAATATCCAACAATCTTAAGACGAAATCTTTTCTTTCAATAGGCCACCGGCCGGGCTTAATCATAGACAAAGACCAATTGGGACCCCACTCACTGCCATAGCAGATTGATAAAAAAGAATTGAATTGCAGCAGAAAAATAATTTAAGGAAATAACAGAGGAAAGTAACGAAATTAACAAGTCAAAACTTCCGGTGGAAAGTGTGACTTTTTAAAACAAACCCAAAGTGTCGGACACTTATAATTTTACTGACTTCACTAACTTGCTTCCTTAGAAATTAACTCCAACGCAACTATTCAGTATTTCAAACTTGATCTGAACGCACTACGTTTAATCTTCTAGAAGCATGGTACTGACATCAATTCAATATGACCTTAACCTGTAAATGTCGCGTAACTCAACAGACATAAAACACCGAAGAAAGAAAAGATTTCGTCTTAAGATTGTTGGATATTCTCTTCTATGCAACCGATGTTGACCTGCATTACGACAATCAAAGAAATAAGAAGATTAAAATAACTAAGTATAGATCGAGTCGAGTATTGGATACTCTGTCCTTAAGAAGAAATTCGCCCCACTCCGGTGCTAATGGGTTTTAGTTGCGAAACGTCTCCGAGGATACAAATATCTTTCTTCCTCGAGTAGAAGCACTCCAAACTCAAGGAAACAGCGAACCAAATTTAGTGTTTATCTCTCAATACTATGACAACAATGAATGCAAGTGAAATCAGATTTTGGTGTGTGCTTTTCTTGTCTCTAGAATGAAACATGAGTGGGGTTGATATATTTGATTGGTGTCTCTTGGGAAAGGACATAGTGTCTCTTCACGGAGAGTCACATCTCTTGTAAGAGTCCCTTCATGGAGAGTCACATCTGTAATAGACACAACACTTCACAATTTAGGAATTGTAACTATCCTAATTTCTATTCAAAATTTCTAACAATCCCCCACGTTTGAATAGAATTTCAAAGAATGCAAAAGTTATGCAGACACTAAAGAGAGATAAAGTGAAAGTCATTGCATGGGGATAGGTAGCTTTTGGCTTTTAACCTTCCTTAGTGAATAACTATCGGATTTACTCACTAACCAGTGAACGTGATGTGTTGAACTGTTCAGTTTTTAATGTAAACCAAGACAATAGTTATCACACAATGCCTTTTCTCACTAATTTGGTTCTACGGTTGTGTTCATTTCGGCCCTGAACAAATCCCGGATTCATGAGTGCTTTAGAAAATTAAGCCTTATAAATTTTCCATAGAATCGGCCACAATTCTACACTCACATTGGTGATGTCCCATTAAGAATACCCTGTAATATCCCACTTGTAAATACAACATATAGGCATCATTAAAAGCATAGCTTATCCTAAAACACATTTCAGGAAATACACTGTCTCATCATAGGAATAGGATGGAGTTTTATCTCCACAATGTTTACTTCGAGTTACACATAACTTAGTTGTCCATTTTGAACCTAGATCTTGGGATCTCCAGTCAACTAGGTTGGGTTACCATTATCTTCACTCATAATTAGTAGGCTTTAGATTAACCTATTCCCCTCGATGAACACATTATCTCTAGTCATCAAAAATATTTTCACACGCGCGGTCTTTTGTGACTATTTACTAGAGACTCATCATTATTTGTAGCACTATTACAAATCTTTTTAATTTCTTTTCTTATTGTGTCTGCTACAAATGATATCCAAAAATCATGTCTTTAAGGATTCAGTCCATGTGTGCATGCACTAGTGATTATGTAACTACCCTCTCTTGATGTTAGGTTGGCCACCCCTAATCATCTTAGAAACATATCACTATTAATCCAATTAATTACGTAGCTATTTACACGACATGATTTACTGGACTTAAAAATCACACGCCCCCACATTTCATGTGGTGCTAGAATTTTTCATCAAGATAGTTGTCATCTAATTGATCAACTGTTTTTATCAGGAGATATGCCCAATCTCGTAATAGATGTACAAACTAGAATCCTTTAGTTCACGGTTAAACTCTCGTCCCAGTAGGATTTTGGACTCAAAACACCCTCAGTTTTGTTCAGTCTTGAATCATATTCTTGACCAAGAAGATTCATGTCATACTTCATCAGTATAACCAAAACCAAAGAGCATATCTATTATAGGTTTCGACAAGAGGGTATGTTACAGATTATGAAGGATCGCGTTCTTTCAAACTTCCTTTACTAATCCATTCAACGTTTGATTAGTATACCATTAATCATGGCTCCGGTCAGAGAACAATATGTTCCTCGATTCATTTGACCAGAAGATCAAATTAAATAAAACAATTCATCTGTACGTAGCCAAGTCACGGATTCTACAACAAACCCTCCGAGTCAGTAACGGAGATTATTTACTTTCAAATCCTCTTAAGGTCAAACGTCAGTCATTAGAATCTCTTTCTAATCCTCTATCCAGTTCTTCCCATGACATTTTACACATGCCATGAGACATCACTATGTTTATGTATCACTTATTTGATTCCCATCAGATTTGATACACTAATCTGATCCTAATTGGTGATCGAGGCGAGGTTAATATCTGATGGATCATGCTTGTGCTCAAGCAGATGGCGAGATTAATATCTGATGAATTATTTACTTATAACTTTTAAGAGCACAAGCAGGTTTCTTGCTCGGTTAATATCCAACATTGGTTGACCATGCATTGGTTGATCGAGGCGAGGTTAATATCTTAAAGACAATTCATTTCCTTTATATTTTGGTTTCTTAGAAATGCATATTTCTTAATGCGACTGAGTTCGGCACGTTCTTTAGTAAAACTTACCAATCTGGGCATACGTACCATTGTCTATCTATTTCTCTGTTCGGTTGGATATACATATCTAATATATTATGATAATGACTTCGATAGTTGGATGCATGCGTGAATCACTTGTGATTTTCTTCTCTGTGATAATTCGTTCGTTTTATGCTTGGTGGATCGTATTGTACGCAAATCTATTATACTGACATAATAGATGCGTCTTTTCACCATTTGATGAACGGTTAGTATGGGGGACTTTCTCCCACAGGCGACCTCTTTTTAACAGTTTAAAGTCTACCCAACTTCACAAAGCCTTTGAAAGAATAGGTTATCATAATTATTCCCTGGATACATGCAATAAAGAACATGCTATTTTATTTGTTTTCTGTAACCTTCTTGGTTGGGTGTTAAGTAAGATAGCATGATAGAATTGGCATCATTTCTGTTTTATAATTCTTAGCGTTGAACTAATAGAAATGTTTGTCTGCCTTTAACTTGTGTAACCGTTAGCAATAGCATAATGCTTGAACGGACATGACCCTTGGAAAGAGTTACATCTCTAGTTCCTTTTTCCTTTTAAGAGTTTGAGATGTTTATTCCAAGGGTGTATGTTAAGTTGTTAACTGTCTTAATTTGATCACATGAAGGTTTAACCATTAGTTTTAAAAATGGTTGCCAGAGCCCAAGTAAGTGGATCGCAAAAGTTAGAGAAATGAAATTAAAATTTTCATTCCGTTACAGAGTTATTGTTCAGTTACAATTTGAAATTCATGAATGGTGTCTCTTTAAAAAATAGACACGGATGAATCATAGATTGATTCACTTGGAGGTTAGATCATTCTCTGGTTTTTCTCCTATAATGACGGCAATCGTTTCATGATGCTTTGATGATCATGTAATGTGGAGGATGGAGTAGGCAGATTGTTCAAGACGATCAATCATGCCCTAATGTCATTAGGAAAAGCCTTCATGTATTGGTAAGAATTGAGTTTCTTGGCATGGCATATGATCATCCATGTCCACCCATGGTTTAACCAGTGAGTTTAAAATCCAGGCGTTGGACTCGGAAACAGCATGGTTGTACATGAACCATTCATGTATAAATTCTTCTCACAGTTTGGAGAATTTTGGTATCTGTGTTTGACGGTTTTGGTGTTCCAAAAACCTTGAAGTTCAAATCACCTTTTCCCAATTTTGCAGTTTCATGACATTTGAGAATGACATGAAGTGGGGAGAAATATTATTTGAAACTGTCAATAATCATACATAACACCATGAATACAAAGAGAGTTCAGAGAATGCGAATGGATAATTCTCTTATATCCTTGGTTTGTATCAGTACTGTAACTACACCGGTGTACAAACTTTGGGTATAATGGAGTTTGTTTCTGATTACTGGTCATAGACAGTAACAAGAATTTTGAAGACCCCTTCAGTTATGCGTACAATTTCTGGTCATTGCTTTTGATTTCATGATTATTAGACAGAGTCATGAAATGTGGGGGAGAACTGAAGTTTCGGTAGTTCATGCAGTGACCTTCCTATGTGGGGGTTAGGGATTCCAAGATATCTTTATCAGTTGATTAAGGGAATCATTTGGAATATTTGGAATCTGTATTTCTCACAACTCAGTGAGCATTATAAGAATCGGATAATTTGGCACCTAGCTAAGTAAGAAAACTATTGATGAATATTTTGAGCCAGTGCACCACAGAATTGTGGGGGTGGTTGTCATATAACAAGGGTGTTATAATGACAAGTTCATCAAAATGAGGGGTGCTAAAAGAAGGTGTTTATGGTACGTTCCTTCAAATACAAGGTCAACGATAAAGCAATTGCTCTCAAATGCGCGCATATAAAAGAAATAGTGTATGTGAATCGTATCAAGCCGGCAAATGATACAAATTCTAGAGAGAACTTATAATTGCATAATCGAGGGGAATGGGCTTATAGCCTTACTAAAGAGTAAGTTGCAGCGGTAACCCAACCTAAGCGATTGGAGATCCCATGGTCTAGGTTCAAAAGGGCAAACTAAGTTGTGACGGACTCGCCAGATAACACTGAAAGAGATTTTCTCTTTCCCATTCCAATGATAAGAGTCAGTGTTGCCTGTCACGTAAGAGGTTGAGATTTTCTCTTAATGATTCGTATAGCTTAGTCTAACTAAGAAAAGTATGGCAGGATACTTTCAAATAGGAGATCACCTATATGAGTGAGAAGTGGGGCCGCTTCTATGATAAGTTTAAAGGCTAGGTTAATCTAGAGCACTCATAGAATTCCAAGAACGTTCAGGGCCGAAATGAACACAACCGAGAATTTGACGATTATAAGGAGATATAATGTGTGAGATTTATTGTATCGATTTACACCAACGGATGACAGTTCAACGACATCGCGTCCACTGATTGGCAAGTAAATCCGGTAGATTTTCACTAGGTTTGGTTCAAAGCCAAAAGCTACCATTTACCGATGCATTATATTTTCTGCTTGTGCTCTTAAAAGTTTTTAAGTTTTGTTGAGTCAGTATTTTCACTCATGTGGGGGATTGTTGGAATTTATTGTTAAAATTATTAAGTGAGTGAAAATTGGTTTTGAAAGTTTAAACTCCAAGAGATGTGTCTGGGTTATGCCCTTTCACCATAAGGCACCTAGTCATGAATAGGTGTTATGGAGGGTCACCATTGGCCATGGTGAGTCACCTATTGGTGAAAAGACACCTTGTAGAGTCACCATTAACTCTATATAAGCCCATCTCTTAGAGTTGTTTTCATAAGTTAAAATGAGTTTTTACAAGCTTTTATGTGAAGTAGAAAACAAGTTTTGAAGTCAAGAGTCAGAGTCATTAAGAGCACAGTAATTGTCAACATTCGCTGGCCTAAAAGTATTGTAGTGCTACTTACTATAAGCCGTGATCGTTGTATCTTGGAAGGCGACATCCGTAGAACCGTGAGCACCGTATGCGGGAATGAATTGTCTTTAAGGAAAGAGGATTACCTCGCCTCGATCAACCAGTGTATGGTCACTACAGTAACCAGGACGTATGACTATGGTGGCAAATCAGTGCTGGTGATACTTCATGACAATTAGAGATTGTGAATAATTGTTGTGAGAGGTGCTAGGAATTCCATACGCAAGTTATCTTGATGATCAGTTGATCAGAAGAAGTTACTTGGAGACCAGTGGAATCAAGATTTCTCATAAATTAGTGTAGTATGAGAATTGAATTTTAGTCTGGCACCCTGTTGCTAAGTAAAACGCAAAGCAATGTTATATAACAACCACCCCCACAATTCTGTGGTGCACTGGTTTTAGAAATTCATCACTGCTTTTCTATATAACGGTATTATAATGATAAATTCATCGAGATGTGGGGGTGTCTAAAATGGTGTTATGGTAAGTTCCTTTGAATACAAGGTCAACGTAATACCATAAAGCAATTGCTCTCAAGTGCACGCATCTAAAAGAAATAGTGTATGAGAATTGTATCAAGCCGGCAAACCGATACGAATTCTATAGAGCTTATAATTGCATTATCGAGGGGAATGGGCTTATAGCCTTACTAAAGAGTACTAAGTTGCAGCGGTAACCCAACCTAAGCGATTGGAGATCCCATAACTAAGAAAAGTATGACAGGATACTTTCAAATAGGAGATCACCTATATGAGTGAGAAGTGGGGACGCTTCTATGATAACTATAAGGCTAGGTTAATCTAGAGCACTCATAGAATTCCAAGAACGTTCAGGGCCGAAATGAACACAACAGAGAATTTGACGATTATAAGGAGATATAATGTGTGAGATTTATTGTATTGATTTACACCAACGGCTGACAGTTCAACGACATCGCGTCCACTGATTGGCTAGTAAATCCGGTAGATTTTCACTATATTTGGTTCAAAGACACAAGCTACCATTTACCGATGCATTATATTTTCTGCTTGTGCTCTTAAAAGTTTTTAAGTTTTGTTGAGTCAGTATTTTCACTCATGTGGGGGATTGTTGGAATTTTTGGGTCAAAAATTATTATGTGAGTGAAAATTGGTTTTGGAAGTTTAAATTTCAAGAGGTGTGGTTAAGGGTCATGCCTTTTCACCATAAGACACTTAGTGCACAAGTGTTATGGAAAGTCACCATTAGACATGGTGAGTCACCTATGGATGAAAAGACACCTTGTAGAGTCACCATTGACTCTATATAAATCATCTCTTAGTTTTGTTTTTATATAAGTTTTGAAGAGATTAAAAACTAGTTTTGGAGTCATGAGTCAGAGTCATTTAAGAGCACAGTAATCCTCAACATTCGCCGGCCTAATGGTATTGTAGTGCACTTACTATAAAGCGTGATCGGTGTATCTTGGAAGGCGACATTCGTAGAACCGTGAGCACCGTATGCGGGGATGAATTGTCTTTAAGGAAAGAGGATTACCTCGCCTCGATCAACCAATCCGAAAAGTCTTTCTAACACTTTTCTTTATTAGTATTTTGTTTGTAGCATGAACATGATTTCCGAGAAACCGAAACCGCACATATTTTTCCAATATCATGATAAGTCTGCCAAGTTTTTGTCTGTTTCAATGGTCAACTGCAATTACTCCTTTCTTGAGTAATTGACTTACCGTTCAATGTACAAGACTTGTATGTTTTGACTTTTCATTATAAGTCTTTGTTAGAGACGTTATAGATCATAGCCTGATTCACAATTAATCAAGACCGCTTGAGATGGCTTCTTCCAAAAATGGGATCTCTACCAGTTAGGTTCTAAGTCATTCCTCCTCATTAATTGCATCTAATCATGCAATCAATTCTGAAAACATTATTAAAAAATGTTCCTATTTGATTTTACAAAATAATTGTAACTTCTCTATTGATCCTAATTAACATTTACGGTTAATTCACAAGTAGTCATTAGAGACTTGCATACACTAGAGGCATAGAAAATTTGTAGTCAATTTACTTGCTATTTCAACAAGCACATCGGTAATATCGTAACACCTCATCATGGGATATTTGGTCGGCCGCCCAATCTTCCGGTACGTTACACATTAGCCGGTATTCCACTTTTTCTACCAATGTCATTTAAGACATACCAATTTCCAGATTTGGAACCATGTAATTCTTAATGCAAGAATTATGTTCACATCTAAATGTTTCTCAACATTTATTGATGATTTCATACTTCTAAATTTATAACTTTTATAACTTCTACCGCAAGAATTATACCCGTACCAAAAATTGTAGTCTCAACAATCATTGATGATCTCTATTGGTTCTCTAATATTAGAGCATTCATGACAATACTCCTATTAATGTCATGCGAGAAAAAGTGTGTTATTTAACACTTCTTCTACTCATGTCAAGTACTGTACATGGGACATAAATTCCTCAAATGGAAATCTTCAAATCCATACCGGTAGGGGCATTATTATTATGGATTTGGCATTCTTGCAAACATTCCAATTAATGCCTGCACGTATCCAATTAATACAATTTTTTTATATTTTTTTTGCATTCATGGATCAAAGATTCTAGTCTCATGTACCCAAAACAAAAACCATCTGCACATCAAAGAGATAATCATAACAACTTACAATGCCCACATAATTCCTTAACAAAGAAAAGGAACCTTCAAAACCAATATTCCCTGCCGACAAAAACTCTCGCAGTTGGCATTGGATTTGGCTCTCTTGAGCATTATAATGGTGGCAATTGGTGAATTTTCACTAGGTTTGGTTTTGAAATTCATAATAATCAAGAAAGTTACTAGTAACCCATTAGAAACCAAACACAATCAATGAGTTTGTGTTCACAGTAGTATACACACGGTGATTAAACATCTGTCTTAAGATTGTTGGCAATCTTGTGTATAAACTGCAATAAAACAAACAGATACGAAGAGATGTGCAAACCCAATTAGGCGAAACCAAAGTCGAGGCAAGGATTATATCCTCTAGCCTTAAGACAGATTCACCCCGCACTGGTGCTTACGGACTATCGATGTCTGGCTCCCAGGATACAACGACTATCTTCTCGATGTAGTAGCACTCCAAACTTCGAGAAACGGCGAACCAATACGTAAAGTGATGAACTCTCTCTTTGACACAAACTTAAAGATGATTTTTTTTTAGTGAATGCAATAGAATAGTAACTAGTTTTCTGATTGATTATTTCTAACCTAATTATGCAAGGTATTTATAGATGTCAGTAATACCTTTTCTTGAACCATTGTGATTCTTCATGGAGTCTCTTCAAGGGTTTTCCTGAAAGGTTGTTTCCTTTCACGAACAGGATATGTTTCTTTTGAAACTCAAAGGAAATTACCCAACTTACTGGACCGGTTCTTAATAGGCCCAATCCTATTAATCCCAACCCCAACTCCAATAGGTATTACATGAATTTTCCATTCATATGAAATTGTAACTAAATTTCCAACAATCCCCCACATGAATGAAAATTCTGTGACCAACAATGCAATAATGCAGACAGACACTAAAGAGAGTTCAAACGGAAATAAATTGCATGGGGATAGGTAGCTTTCGCCTTGAACCTTCCTTAGTGAATAGCTATCGGGATTACTACTGGGTCAGTGTACCATAGGCTTTGAACTGTCAGTTTTTAAGTGTAAATCAAGACAATAACTATCACACAATTTATTTTCTCACCAAGTTGGTTCTCATGGTTGTGTTCATTTCGTCCCTGAACAATTCCCGGAATTCATGAAGCGCTTTTAGATGAACCTAGCCTATTAGAGGTTCTCACGGAAGCAGCCACATTTCTCACTTCATATAGGTGATTTCCTATTAAGAGTATCCTGCCATACCGTATTTGGAGTTTCCAAATCTTAGGAATCAGTAAAAGCAATGCTTATCCTTAACTACGCGACAGGCTGCAATGTTTCATCATAGGAATGGGTAGAAACATATCTAGAGTTATGTTCCCCAGTGCTTCACATGTGAATCGTTCTTAATTTCTGTTGTCCCGTTGAACCTAGATCTTGGGATCTCCAGTCAACTAGGCTGGGTTTCCCTTAATACGATTCGTTAAATGTAGGCTTTAAGCCCATTCCCCTCGATGATGCAATTATAAGTTCTCTCTTGAATTTGTATCCTCTGACGACTTGATACAATTCCCAAACACTATTATTTTAGATGCGCGCATTTGAGAGAGCAATTGCTTTATGGTCTTTGTCGTCGATTTATTTATCGAGACGAACCATAATATCTCAAACTATGTGTTTAATCCAAACAATTGTTTGATCAGAACAAAATATTTGGCCATAAGTATCAATTCAAGGAAATTCTGAAGTCATTCTCACTTCTTCTCCGACTTTGCGTCCAAAGTTAGGGAGCCAACCGTTGATCTTTCCATCAACTTTAATTAATTTCCATGATACTGCACGTCTTCAAAATTAACACATAGCTTCTTCTATATCCATTCAACATTTTAGATATGTCACCTTCATATTACTTAGAGTTCACTTAAATGCGAGTGCCCAGTAAATTTACTTAACTCAGCTAACCAACCACATCTGTCAGGCACATTCTCTGCCTAGGCAACCCCCCCAATTCTGTGGTAACTACTTCTAGAAATCCATCATCGATATACATATGTATACCATGTATCTCATCAGTACTACTAC
Source organism: Papaver atlanticum (assembly GCA_023531105.1). NCBI lineage: Eukaryota > Viridiplantae > Streptophyta > Magnoliopsida > Ranunculales > Papaveraceae > Papaver > Papaver atlanticum. The sequence continues at coordinate 26,488,434 of JAJJMB010007708.1, read as the reverse complement.
TTTGCTTTTACTTAGCGAAGTGGTGCCAACAAAATTCCGAACTTGTTTCGTACTGTAACTAACAGTTGTTGGCTTATCACCAGAAGAACTCACGAGGATGCGATACAAATATCAAACTTTGAAATTTAGAATTTCCAAGTTTTATCCGGAGACACATTTGACTTAGGTTTTTCATTGGATTACATACTTTCCAAATCCCTTGTATCAGTAGTCAATGTATCCGAGTATGAGAATCATTTTTCAATTTGGAAAACCAAAACTTTTGACTACCAAAATTACCATTCATTCCCATGTTTCCACTAAGACTAATTTGGATTTTAAACTGTCACTGTGTCACCAAGATTCCTGTATACGGTAATCTATGATAATTCATGGCTCTTATTTAATTAGTCATGAAACCAATGGATGGTTGACAGTTCCAAATCCAAATTTTATGTCATTCTCAAATGTCATGAAACCACCAGAAATGAATAACCACTCTCCATTTCAAATTTAGTAGATCCCTTCAAAATTCCAAAGAATGAAAGAACGACTATACATTGTGTTAGTAATTTCTTATACTAATTAACTTGTAATTGAAAGAGTTATGTCTCTGGAAGCGGTTATACAATATCAAGGAACAGAAAGGGAGATTCAACTGTGTTCCATTTCATTTTCTTAATTCACCCAATCAAGAAAAGTCTCAGAAATATAATGATCGATATGGATACATTTATGTTCTCATGCCTAAAGGAGTTGGATGATCTTACTTTGTTTAGTTAGCAAATTACTTTGCAATTACATGATCACGACGTTTCAAGTTCAAAAGTAGGACCCAAAACACAACAACGTTTCATGTAGCCACCCAATCATCTTGATAATTTTAAGAACTTCAACCCAAGTTGCTTGTTCCTGTATCTTAACCTCGTTATCGAACCATGTTCCCCACATTTCATGGCTCTCCGCAAATGTCATGAAATCATAGTTTAATATACAGGGAAGATTTGTAGCCAATAAGAGACGGAACACATTGTGGGTTTTAGACTCGGTTCCCTGTCTCCGTGGCCAAGACAATTCTTGTCCCATCACCTCAAGCAACCAATTGAGAGGAGATTCGAAACATCAACCGCATCCTTTCTCCTTTTCTGATCTATTCAGTATTAAATCCACGCTTAAATACCCACTTAACTGGATTATGACCAACCGGTTAATCCTTGGACTCACAATCTTATGTGTCATAAGAGTTGTGTCCTGCGTGCAACAAGATCAAAGAGGAGAGAGACGAGAGAAAAAGCCGATAACGATATTATCATCCATCATGTGAATTAATGCATAGATTCACTTGTGTCTCTACAAAGAGACACCATTTCTAAACATGGATTTCAAATCGTAACCAATTAGTAACCGAACAAACACAGGACCTCTCACACCCGAAGCGAGAATCATACCGCTAGCCAACGCCCAAGTTATTACCAACGGAACCCACACACATTTCCCTCAGCTTTCATGTGATTTTCAAATGTCATCATGAAACAACAAAATTGGGCCAGTGAAAGTTGGAAATTTGATAGAAATGCAATGATAAATTTTTTTTTGGGTGTCTTAAGATTGTTGGCAATCTTGTGAATATACTATAATAGAAAAAAGGAAAAGAAGAAGGATGCAAACCCAATTAGACAAACCAAAGTCGAGGCAAGGATTATATCCTCTAGCCTTAAGACAGATTCACCCTACACTGGTGCTTACGGATTATCGATGTCTGTCTCCCAGGATACAACGACTATCTTCTCGATGTAGTAGCACTCCAAACTTCGAGAAACGGCGAACCAAACTTAAAGTGACGAACTCTCTCTATTTGACACAAACTAAATAGATGATTTTAGATTGCAGTAGGATGATAATTAGGTTTCTAATTGATGTTCTTTTCTAAGTGTGTGCAGGGTATTTATAGGGATTACTAGTACCTCTTCAATGAAGAATCATGATGCTTCAAGTACCTCTTCAACGAAGAATCATGATGCTTCAAGGATTTCTTCAAGGGTTGTGTCTTTAGAATTCCAATTTGAATTCTCAAAGGGTTGTGTCCCTTCACGTATTTAGGTTTCTCTTTGTTTCAAACCTGAAACACTTAACCTAACTAACAAGACAAATTAAGATTAATTAAGCCCACTGGTACAACCCAATCCAATACGTACTAGTTAGATGATTTTCCATTCATAAAGGAAATCTGGATTTGATTTTCCAACAATCCCCCACATGAATGAAAATTCACTTACTTAAATACAGTTGACAATGCAGGAAGACATTAAAGAGAGTTCAAACGGAAATAAATTGCATGGGGATAGGTAGCTTTCTCCTTGAACCTTCCTTAGTGAATAGCTATCGGGCTTACTACTGGGTCAGTGTGCCAAAGGCTTTGAACTGTCAGTTTTTAAATGTAAACCAAGACAATAACTATCACACAATTTGTTTCCTCACCAAGTTGGTTCTCATGGTTGTGTTCATTTCGGCCCTGAACATCCCGGAATTCATGAAGCGCTTTTAGATGAACCTAGCCTATCAAAGGTTCTCACAGAAGCGGCCACACTTCTCACTTCATATAGGTGATTTCCTATTGAGAGTATCCTGCCATACCCTATTTGGAATTCCCAAATCTTAGGAATCATTAAAGCAATGCTTATCCTTAACTACGCGACAGGCTGCACTGTTTCATCATAGGAATGGGTAGAAACATATCTAGAGTTAGGTCACCCAGTGCTTCAGGTGAATCGTTCTTAATTTATGTTGTCCCGTTGAACCTAGATCTTGGGATCTCCAGTCAACTAGGTTGGGTTTTCGTTAATACTATTCGTTAGATGTAGGCTTTAAGCCCATTCCCCTCGATAATGCAATTATAAGCTCTCTCCAGAATTTGTATCGTTTGTCGACTTGATACAATTTTCAACCACTATTTCTTTTAGATGCGCGCATTTGAGAGAGCAATTGCTTTATGGCCTTTTTCATCGATTTATTTGTCAAGACGTACCATAATATCTCAAACTATGTGTTTATACCCAAATAATTATATTATTTGATCATAACAATATATTTATTTAACATGTATAAGGAAATTCCAAAGTCACTTTACTTCTTTTCCGACTTTGCGTCCAAAGCTCTAGAGCCATAGTTGATCTCGATATCAACATTTACTTAAAAGATTTCCTTGCTACCGTATTTCTTTTAACAGTAAACACACAGTTTTTTCCTTGATTACTTTGAATCACTACTTACTATGCACATAACCATGTCTAAGCTAGACAACGAGTACAATTTTATTTGGAGCAGAACTCTTATGTACAAATGATCTCCTATAATTTTTAAATAATTATAAGATTCGTATTTGTACTGGCTCTTTTGTCATAGACTCCCACTGTTCTGAGGTGTACATAACGTTTAAAAGATTTGTCTTCTGTGGTTGCCCAAAACCAAATTGTACGTACGAAAACAAAATTTCATTCCCCAAAAAAATGAAATCAGTTTGTTGTTAGGATAGACTTTCCCCCACAATTCTGGGGTATACTGTGCATATCTTTTTTAACGGTCCAAACTCTTCTTTTGATTAACAACATTTTTGTTAATCTCTGCCGAAGATCAAAATTACAGTGGGCTAAAGCATAATTCAAAACTTGCATATTCCATTGTGCTTTATTACCATTGGTGGCGATGTTTACCAATCCGTGCCAAAGAAAATTTCAAAACTAAATTTTGAACTGGCAGGTGTATAAAACATCTTGTACTTGATTGCACCTTAAGTGACAATTCAAACTAGTTTAACCGATTTATTAGCAGCCAATCTTATTAGCACCCAATCCAATAAGGTGGTACCAATTGCAATCTGTACCAACTTGGAGATGTTTTATAAATGATGCCATCTCTCAACTTGTGATCTCCTAAATCAAAGGGAATCTACACATCAAGGCAGACTCTACCACTTTTATGTCCAGTGCCAATCTGCTAGTTAAATTTTATTTATAAAACCAGAACTAATTACCAAACTAACACACGACCACATGTGTACACATGTTCAGGGATTTAGAAGTACTTGTAACCTTTTCCCACATGTCCACCATTTTTGTTTTTGGAGATTTGATGTCACTCAATCTGAATTCACTTACGTAGCAGATTCATGATTATGCATTATCACCATATACAAGCCATACTAGCCGATCTAACACAAGCTTCTACAATGATTGTGAATGGTTGTGACTTTTCAAAACTGCATCTTTCAATTTTGAAATTCAAATCCAGATTCAACTGCCACTTACAAAGGGAAATGAAATCACCAGTTGGAACATCCATTTCATGTACATCAATCTTTTTTCTAATTTTGTAGCAACACGTTTGCTAATCACTGTCCAAGACAGTTTTATCGGGGTCACAAACACAAAAGATGAATCTTCGCTTCGAGATTATGTGTTTTTCCGCATGACACATTATGTACTGGTATGTTTACAAAGAGGTTGCTAAGAATACCGTCATGAACCGTCATGCACCCTTTCACAAAGAGGTGTCTCTTAGCATACAAGAGAAGCATTCAAAAACCACTAAAATGATGAATGAATGTGCGGAACACCTTGTTCAAGAAACAAATGGTTCTCTTCCCAAAGCTAAATTCAAACCGAGGTTTCGATTATCCCAGGAATTGAAATTTCAATTTGGAATGTCAAAACTACTGACATTTTCTCAACAGGTATATTCCAAAACTTGCAATGATGCCATCTCCAGAATTCAATCTGTCATGTGATAAACCATGAAGATATACCACAAAATTAGATTTCAAGAGGCATGCATCATTATTTGCCCCCACATTTCATCATCATTGTACCAATGTCATGAACAACAAGAACAGACAAGCCGTTCTCAACTTCAAGATATTGGAATACCAAAAATTTGGATCCGATCATGCCGTTATCAAACTCAACTAATTTGGAAAAGTTGGCCGCAACTCCAAATCCACAGTATCGACAATAATATTCATGAGAATCAATATGTCAATACTCCCAATATGCTTGGCGCTGTCATGAATTGGATGTTAATTCTTAAATTAATTAACTGTCATTATTCATGTCAAAACTTTTACTTGGTTGTGACTCTTGTGTACGGTCGACCCACTGATTAGTGCAACACTGATAGGTGTCATAAACACCTTGATATTTATCTATAGTTTATGCTTTCTTTGCGAGTTTTTGTGTGAATTATGTATCTTATGTTTACTTTTGAGTGTTTAGGTACTTTGGAGTCATTATGAGCAAAAGAAGGAGAAATCATTCAATTGGAGCTAAAAGGAGCAAGAAGATCAATTCATAGGCGAGTTACATTTGGAGTCGGCTAGGTTGCACAAGGAGGAGGTGAAAAATGAACTGTCAGTTCCCCATAACTGATAGTTGAGTTGAATAGAGATTTAGGCTGTCGGTTATTCGCAACAGACAAGCCATTTATGGACTGGGTGGCCCTTATCCTATTTCTGGGTGCTAGAGTAATCACGTTTCCTACATACCATCTAGAATTCAGAGAGGAAATTATTTCTCTCATCATTACCATCTATGTCTGATGGCGGCAGCGTTATTAAGAGAGGAAGGAACCCTTAGAGATTGAAGAGATGAACTGAGATGGAAGAGATTTCGATCAAAGTAATTCAAGCTGCTGCCATCGTCAACAGCGACAATTTGAAGAAGATTCAAAGAAAATTGATATGGAAACTAGGGTTTGTTGGTACAGTCGATTCAAGCAGAGAAGAGGGGTTTCTGATGAATTAGGAATTTGGGTTTTGCTGCCATGGATGTTACAAGGGTTTGAGGACAAGATTACAAGGAAATCAGGGTTCGAGTGAAATGGATTTGATCTATGAGAAGAGAAGAATTCTCCGTTGTTGCTGCTGCTGTCGAGTTGAAATTCAAGGGTTTCATGGCTGAAAAGAAGGAGATTATGGAGCTGTGAATGATTTACAGGCTAAGTGAAGAAGAGATCGATGGGTTTTTTTACCAGGAACTGATGTTGCTTATAATGGTTGAATCAGGGAAGAAGATGGAGGTGGTCTGAGTTTGAATGGGTACAGGTTGATGGTTCTGGCGATACTGGACTCGATGGAGGATTTGATGTGCTGTGATTTTGGTGGTCCTGCAATGGTTGTGCAGGCATGAACTGAAATGGGTATATCTATTTGTTGTGCTGGAATTGAGAAATTACAGGGAAGAACAAAGTGTTGCTGCTATACAAATCACAAAGAAGATGGAGTTTTGCTGTAGCCATGGGTCTGAGATGAAATGAATGGAATTGTGCTGCTGGTGCAGTGAAGGGTTGAGTTGATGCTGCAATGAATAAGCTGACTGGAAGGAGGTTGAGTTGCAGGTATGAAATGATTGTGTTGGTAAGAAGTGTAGCTGGAATTGGGAGCTGCAATGTTTGTGGATCTGAGAAAAGTCATGTGTAGTTAATGAGCTGAACTGCAGGAAGTGATAGAAGACAAATGTGCCATGGAATTTGTTGGTTCGAGTTATGGTGGTTTCGCAGTCGATGGAGTGGAAGCAATTGCAGGTTATGAAGTTGGCCTTGAGGTGCTGTTGTGATGTTTTGAGCAGAGTTTAAGAAAGTTTTGATGCTCGGAAGTTGTGACAAGATAGTGGTGCTGTTCCTTTGCAGCTGGTGATGGGCAGAGATGGGGATGATGCTGTTGGTTGAATGATTGTGCAACTGCAGTTGAATATGGAGATGGTGGTACTGCCATGGTCACAATGGCTGTGTTTGTCGGCAGTCAGAATGGAGAGGAAGAACAAGCATGCACATAACACTTCCAAAATTAGTTCCGTTGATAAGCAAGATAAAAGACAAAAACAATGGAGATCGACAGTTTTGTTAACTGAGGTGAGACAAAATACAAACACTACGCCTGTCAAGTATGTTTGTAGACGTCCAACTATATATACATCAAATTGGATTCTTATTCCAGAAATGAGACATGTTGGAAATTATGTGCGGTTTCGGTTTCTTGGAAATCCTATTCATGCGACAAACAAAATAATAAGAAGAAGAGAGTTAGAAAGACTTATCGAATTGGTTGATCGAGGCGAGGTAATCCTCTTTTCTTAAAGACAAATTCATTTCTTGTTTCGGTCTCTTTGGAAATTTGATGAAAATGCAATACAAGAAATGTATAGAAGTATGTTCTTACATTTGAGATACAATCCGTAATGGATTTAATTGTACGGAAAGCGAGATGAATTCTATGTACCATCAGTAGGTGGTATATGAGAAGGCTTGTGTATACAGTTACTTACGTAAGCGAAATAAGTAAAAACAATTAATGCAGCGCTTCCCCTTGGATGTGCAAGCGCAATTCTGCTTGTGCAAAGCACCAGTGATAATGGTAGTTTCATAACATAGAAAATGTCATGAAATGTGGGGGAGAAGACTAAGAGTACTCCGTACAAGTTAGTACCTCTAAATGTGGGGGTTGAGAGACTCCGAGACATTTCTCATAAATGGGTGACTATGAGAATCGGATCTCGATTTTGGCACCAATTTTGCTAAGGAAAAAGCAAAGCAGTGTTGGACAAACTGAAATTATATGATGAGTATCTAAAACCAGTAAGCCACAGGATTGTGGGGGTGGCCATACAACAAGAGTGTTATATTGATAAATTCATCAAAATATGGGGTGCCTAGAATGGTGTTATGGAAGGTTCCTATAATTATGAGGTCAACGCAACACCATAAAACAATTGCTCTCAAATGTGTGCACATCTAAAGAAATAAAAATAAATAGTATATGAGAATTGTATCAAGTCGACAAGGGATACAAATTCTAGAGAGAGTTTATGATTGCATCATCGAGGGGAATGGGCTTATAGCCTTACTAAAGAGTAAGTTGCAGCGGTAACCCAACCTAAGCGATTGGAGATCCCATGGTCTAGGTTCAAAAGGGCAAACTAAGTTGTGACGGACTCGCCAGATAACACTGAAAGAGATTTTCTCTTTCCCATTACTATGATAAGAGTCAGTGTTGCCTATCGCGTAACAGGTTGAGATTTCCTCTTAATGATTCCTATAGCTTAGTCTAACTAAGAAAAGTATGGCAGGATACTTTCAAATAAGAGATCACCTATATGAGTGAGAAGTGGGGCCGCTTCTATGATAACTATAAGGCTAAGTTAATCTAGAGCACTCATAGAATTCCAAGAACGTTCAGAGCTGAAATGAACACAACCGAGAATTTGACGATTATAAGGAGATATAATGTGTGAGATTTATTGTATTGATTTACACCAACGGCTGACAGTTTAACGACATCGCGTCCACTGATTGGCTAGTAAATCCGGTAGATTTTCACTATGTTTGGTTCAAAGCCACAAGCTACCATTTACCGATGCATTATATTTTCTGCTTGTGCTCTTAAAAGTTTGTAAGTTTTGTTGAGTCAGTATTTTCACTCATGTGGGGGATTGTTGGAATTTTTAGTTAAAATTATTAAGCGAGTGAAAATTAGTTTTCAAGATTTAAACTCCAAGAGATGTGTTTGGGTTATGCCTTTTCACCATAAGACACCTAGTCATGAATAGGTGTTATGGAGAGTCACCATTGGCCATGGTGAGTCACCTATGGGTGAAAAGACATCTTGTAGAGTCACCATTGACTCTATATAAACCCATCTCTTGTTTTAGTTTTATATGGTTTTTTAACATGTTTTTGAGAAGCAGAAAACATTTATGTCAAGAGTCAGAGTCATTTAAGAGCACAGTAATCGTTAACATTCGCTGGCCTAATAGTATTGTAGTGCTACTTACTATAAGGAGTGATCGTTGTATCTTGAAAGGCGACATCCGTAGAACCGTGAGCACCGTTTGCGGGGATGAATTGTCTTTAAAGAAAGAGGATTACCTCACCTCGATCAATCCGATAAGTCTTTCTAACTCTTTTCTTATTAGTATTTTGTTTGTCACATGAACAGGATTTCCGAGAAACCGAAACTGCATATATTTTCCAACATTGGTTGATATGACTGCCGTCAATTCATACAACTCTTAAGATCCATTGTTAACTGTATTAAAACTTCCAAGATAATTCCGTTAGCAAACAGGAACCAAAACAAGAAACCAAAGAAAATTAGATTCTGTTAATAAGCAAGGAACAAAACAGAAATAATGGAGATCGAAAGTTCTGCTGACGAAGGGGATATAAATGAATTGGGTTATTTAATGTTTGGTACCCAGTAAATGTCCAACACCTAGCTTTGGTACCCAACATTGAAAATATTAAGGGTTGGTACCTTGACCCGTCACAGACTGTGAAGTCAAACCATTGACCAAACGAAGTTACTATTTCTATAACAGATCATGCACTATTACATTATTTATCCCTAACAATGGTAACATTGACCCTAGAAGTCCAAACGCCTGGTTAGAGTTTAGATTACACGTGTACCAACATATCCCATTTCGTCTTTATCGTTCTATTAGAAAACCAAAATGGTCGTCATTTTCATTTCCTTTTCTTCTTCTTCTTGTCTCTCTGCAACTGCAACTCCAAGAACAGGATAACAAAACGAGATTCCTCATCACTTCGCGAACCAGATATGGTTATAAATTCCCTCTTTCTACGTTCCTTTCTAAATTCTCACCCAATTCTAGGATTCCTGATTCCATTCTAATTCTAAATATTGATTCTCATAAATAAATAAATTAGATTTCTAATTCAGAATAGGAAAAAGAAGAAAAAGAAGGGAGAAAACTATCACTTGAGGATTTATGATTGGTAGTGTTTTCTTCTAGGTTTTGATTAGATTTGATTTGTTGAATCTTCTCAGGGTTCAATTGAGGAGGAAATTAGGTTTTGAAGATTTTGGATTGTTGATTTGTTGTATCTGTGTGTAAGATTGATTGAATTCTGATTAAAATAGGGCTTCTTTTTGATTGGAGATGGTGATAAAAGGTTCTAGTTTTTTGATTTGATTGTTGATGGGGGTTTTAGATTAGGTGTGATTATGTGAAATTGAGGATGATTTTCCCCTGGATTTGATTTGTTGATTGTGATGGTGGAGGCAGTGGTGAGTGTTGCTGGTTTTGATGAATATTAGTGGTGGTGGTGGTGGAAACGAGTGGAATTCTAAATTTGATTGTTGAAATATCGAAAACCAAGACTTGTTGCTAGTGGTGTGAAAGTGGAGGAGTTGAAGGTGCTGTTTAGGTTGCTACTCGAGTTGTTGATGTAGTTGAAAACGGATGGAATTTTGGTGAGTTAGTGACTGCGAACTGGTTGGGTAATCTTGTCAAGCACTTTGCAGGCACCTTTCTGGTGATGGACATATTCTCTCAGCTGCATTTTCTCCCCCTTTTATAGCTCCTTCCCTGCAGTTTATAAGCCTCAAAACCCGATTTAGGTAAGTACCCAACCTTGTTAAACCATTCAAGACCCTAAACATTCAACAATTTAAGCCGCAAATCATTGGAAAACCAATGCCAGAGCTCGTCTTCTTTGTTGTTGTATAGCTGCTCAAATCAACCCAAATCACTATAAAACGAGCATACCATTACTTGTTTTCCTTAACTGCATTGAACCCTTCGTGAAACTAAACCGACAACAAGCACAACAGTTTTCTTCCTCTAATTTTTAGGTGCAAAACTACACAGTTTTATTGCTTAAATTTTAGTGAGAACCTAACCCAAAACCATAAGTAAGTCGACCAATAAATTTCTTTCTATTATATTTCATTTTCTTGAAAGATTTGTTATTGCTAAAAATGGGCAGTGACTGTTGGTTCAGTGGAGAAGAAGAAATGGTGGTAGAAAGGATGAAGGAGAAGAGTATATATGGCTCTAATTTAGTATAGCCGTTGGATTAATTATTTTGAAACCGTTAGATGAAATTAGAGCAGGTCACATGTTTTTCTAGAACTCACGTGTTAACGGTGATTTAACCCCGTTATGTAAAATTTATAGATAGCATACGGTGTTTGGTCAATGATTTGACTTGACAGTCTTTGACGGGTCCAGGTACCAACCCTTAATATTTTAATTGTTGAGTACCAAACCTAGATATTGGACATTTACTGGGTACCAAACATTAAATAACCCAAATGAATTCGCTTTGTAAAACGTCTTCCAAGTATGCTGCAGGTTAATGTAAAAAAGGCAAAACGTACAAAGTACAATGCATATAGTCTGACGTCTAACCTATATAATTCATAAACTAAAGACGAAAACTGAAAAGGTACAGTGACCAAAATTCAATTTTAAATTCCCCAAACAAATATGATTAGTTTGTCAAACCACTGCACAATCAATCCAATAGGATTTTAGTTTGCCCAGCAATGTCAAACGTAACCTGTACTAAATTGAACCAAGTTTCTGCCGACCTGTAGTTCTAAACTAAACAAACTGATTTTATTAGCATTAGGTCGGAAACAGAAAGAAATCAACTAAACTGTATAAAACTATACACAAGACAATAAAAGTAATATGTCTTAAGATTGTTGGCAATCTTGTGTATAAACTGCAATAAAACAAACAAAGAAGAAGAGATATGCAAACCCAATTAGAAGAAACCAAAGTCGAGGCAAGGATTATATCCTCTAGCCTTAAGACAGATTCACCCCGCACCGGTGCTTACGGACTATCGATGTCTGTCTCTCAGGATACAACGACTATCTTCTCGATGTAATAGCACTCCAAACTTCGAGAAACGGCGAACCAAACTTAAAGTGATGAACTCTCTCTTTGACACAAACTTAAAGATGATTTTAGAAAACAGTAGGAAGATTATGAGGTTTCTAGTTAATTAATCTTTTCTAAGTGTGTGCAGGGTTTATTTAAAAATTACTAGTACCTCTTCAATGAAGAATCACGATGCTTCAAATACCTCTTCATTGAATAATAATGATGCTTCAAGGATTTCACCAAGGGATGTGTCTCCTGAATTCTAAATAGAATTCCCATTCACGTTTGGGTTTTAGGTTTCATTTAGTTTCAAACTTGAAACCGAAACTGACTTAACTTAATGGACATCCAATATTACGATTAAGCCCAACCATTTTGTATAACCCAACATCCAAATCCAAACCAGTACAAGACCAAGGACTTTTCCATTCATATATGAAAATCGAGTTCAATTTTCCAACATTTCACACTATTTGCTCATGTCTTGGATGTATAGTAAAGAACTTAGATAGTGTTAATTCACTTACATGCTGGATTTTATGATTTCCTTTGGTTTCCATGCTTGGATCGCTCTAATATCATGTAATCTTCGTATTAGGTGCCAAATGCCGAAGTTGAGAATAATGGAACCAGTGATGATGATTTGAATAATATGGCGAATGGTGACATTATCAGCTCTGCACTTCAGGGTCATGAGGATGTTGCTACCGAAGTTGTTGAAGAGAATGATGCTCAAGTTGTTATCAATCCAGGGATAGAAGAAACCGGACCCATAATGGAAGAAACTGCTCCAACAATAGAAGAAACTGCTCCTACGACTGCTGAAGTTATTCCAATGATTGAGAACCGCATAATAGTGCACGAATACCCTAATGTAGGGGTTGCTTTCGATCCTTCGTTCGGTGAGTCACTCCCATATTATACACTAGTTGGTGGATTTAGTGTTCCCATAGGGTATGCTGCTATGTATGAGAAACTATGGAAGATGTACAGTCACATTGTTGTTACAAAAGATCTGAAACGCAGTTATTTCCTCACAATGCAAGTAGGAGCTATTTTGCGTGTCATAGATGATATACAGACAAGAGCCAGAAGTACTGTTACTCAAGATGTATTATTTGATTGGGAGTACAACTTGAAGAGATCTGAAGAACTCGGTTTTAACTTAAAGTGGCTTCGTCAAAAGATCAACACCATCAAGGATGCAGTAGTGAATAATATACCTTTTACCAGTGATGCTGTGGTGGAGAAAATGGCCAAGATTGCTGAATTGACTGAAAAGATGGAGTTGGAGAAAGCGTCCTTGCAAGTCTTGGATAATGCAGAGAAGAAGAAATCTTACTTTGCCGGCTTCCTTTAGTTTTCTTTTCCATAATCTCTTAAACCTTGAACTTCTGAGAGATGTGAGGTTTTACTTTGGTTTTGATTTTTGATTGATTTTGGATAGTGGGTGATTGAGGATTTTCTTTTGGATTTGATAGAGATTTTTCTTTCAAGTAAAAGAATTTTGATAAATTACTGAATTCAAATACTGGATGCACGTATTGCAAACGTTTTAGAGGAATTGAAAATACAGGTGAAAGAAAATCCTAAAAACGAATTAGGTGTCTCGAGCGTTCGTTCGTCCATGTCTTGAAAAGATAGCACCTCAGAACGTTGAATACCTAAGGCGTCAAAAGTTTTGAGCCAATTCTCGTGAATCACTGGTATACTTGTTTTGCCCTTCATATCAGCCAATTTGTAATATCCTCCAACTGCCGACTTATCAATCATAAAAGGCCCTTCCCAGTTAGAGCTCCTTGTGGAATGGAGATTACGTTTAGTTGCCTTAAGAACTAAATCCCCTTCATGAAATTTGTTAGGCTTGGTTGCTCATGCCCTCAATATTTTCTGCTGGTTTGGAATTCCTCGTACAGTAGGATTCCATGTCTGTGGAGCTTTCCAATCCTGCGGCACATGTGGACACTCACGCAAGGGAGAGTACCTAGGATATTGATTGTCGTGCTTGGTCATTATTCTAGCAATGACTGTATTAGTGAGACGCTGGATTCAGAAAGGCTTTACGTCCAACCACTTGGTGAAATATTGTTGAGGCGAGACTAACCACTCATAACGTTTGGTGATAGCTAAGTTGTGAGTAAGGTCAAGTCCCGGACCAGAGTAGCATATTTGAAAGTTGATAATATGGACGCATGAGCGGGAATAAGACTTGCCTGAGTATGGAACCTTTTGACGAATTCATGCGCGCTCTCTTCAGGTTTTTTTGTGAGTTCCATCAAGGCTTCAACTTCCCCAGATGTTCGAATGGCGGAGCGTCCTCTATTTCTTCCGAATCAGATCTTTCTTCAATAGAGAAATGTGCAATTGAAGGTGTTGTAGTTACCTTTCCAGCATGAATCCACGTCCGCCCGAGGATCATGTCATAACTTGGATCTTCCCTGATTATATGAAATTTGGTTTCCGCCCAGGTTGAATCAACTTTCATCTTGAGAAAGATGTAACCATACACATCTCTGGATATTCATTCGTGATCTCTGACTGAGACAAGAGCATGAGTGGCTTCTTATCGAGTGATGCCTGCAGCTCTGAGAGTCTTCAAAGGAATAATGTTAATAGCTGTGCCAACATCGATAAGCACTCTTTTTAATTCATTTCCTTTGAGGTGTACTGTGGTGAGCAGTCCCCAGTCGTACATCTCTTTGTCAGTGGTTGGAGGTTGAGGGAGCGTTTCTGGAATGGATAGTCGTTTCCCAGACACTATGTGGTTCAAAGCCGTGAACATGTCTCCCCTTTGAGATTTTGACAGATAAAGCAATTCACAGACATGCTCGATCAATGATTGAACTGCTTCTTTGACTGGTTGTTCAGAGAGCGTAAAGGTTCTAATTGGGAGAGGATTCTTATGTACCCCTTCAGTCCCCAGTTCTCCTGAATCGGCGTTTTCCTTGAATATGCGCTTCAAAGTTTTGCAATCACTTGTCGAATGATTGACATACCTATGAAAGCGGCAGTAGCGCGGATTCTCCACTTTCTCCTCTGTCGGCTCTCTCCTGACGGGAGGTAGTTTGATCGCACCATCTTTGATCCAGACTTCCAATAGCTCGATCACCTCTTCAATGGGGAAAGAAAAGTATGGTTCTTCCTGGTCATTCTGCTGACGCTAAGCTGGTGCTTGTGTGTTTCGAGTTTGATTGTCCTTCCTTGGTGATAGACGCATTTATGTGTCTATTTTCATCTCTTTTATGTATAGTGTTAGTACCCATTTCTGTACTAATTTTGGTATTTTACCCCCTTGTAGGTGTTTTTGGAAAAATGGGCTCTTGCGGGAAAATTGGCTCGAAAAGTTGTTAAAGGCTCCTGGGAGGACATTTGCTATTCGGACTCTCATTTTGGATAAGGGGTAACCCATTTTCAGGCAGCTGCTAAGCACAGACCGAGACTGGATAGGGGGAGGTCACATTTCTTTACGTTTTCAAAAAAAAACAGAAAATGGCGGGAATTCTCTTCACACACAGGCGATTTTTTGGATGGATTTTTGATCGATTTTTAGGGAGATTAAAGGGCTGAATTTGATTGGGTTTGTTCCTATGGACCTAACAGGCAAGGTAAGGGTGTTGGAATGGATCCAAAGTGGCTAGAACTCGAATTGGAAGCGAAAACTTTCCAAAAATATCATGGTTTATTTTGGGCAAGTTTCTTGGTTTATTCTTGGAAACTTACGTGTAGAAGTGGAAGGAAACTCTTCTTAAAGACTTGTTTCTATCAAGGGAGGAGTTTGGAGAGCTTTTATTGATCGAATGCACGTGAAACAGAAAAAAAAGAAGGAAATATCGAAACTTGCTGTGGAGGAAAAAACCAAGTTTATTCTCGAATTTTCTTTGCTCTACTATGTATAAAAGGGTTGGTTAGGGTCCTATGAAGGAAAGGAAGAAGTTAGGGGAAGTTTAGAGCCTTAGAGAAGCTAGAAAAACCATTGGAAGAAATCACGTTTCTGCTGGTGCAAGCCGTGGCCGGAGAAGAAGAAGAACATAAACAGCAGAAAAAGAAAGTCGCAGATTCTGTGACCGTAACTTTCAAATTTTAAACCTTTTGTAACAATTTTTGCAACAGTTATCTTCGCTTCGCAACAGTTCCGCTGTAGAAATAGGTTTCGTAACAATTATATTCGTTACAGAACCCGCTGTTCAGAACTTTTCACTCTTTTAATCAACTTTTGAACACCAAAGATGTATTTTGAGCAAGAGATTAATATGAGGAGCTAAACCCCTTAGCCGAGGCGACGGAGGAAGCCATTGTTCCATGAAAAGTGGTATAATTCTATTTTTATTATTTATTGCAATTATTTTACATGATTTTTTGCATAGAACTTAAAAGAAAAATTGGTTTTTATTGAGTAGTTGTGAAGTGTTTTGATGGGATATGCTTGGTTTTAATACTTTTGATGTTTCATACTTCGTGCTTACAATTATTACTTCAAGAACCAAATTAGAGGCAAATATTAGAATCACTTTAAAGAAAAATATTGCATGAATATTGATTAGAATTTATCAAATAATTGGTCAATGGTGGAATCCAGAGTCTTGGTACTTTCTTATTATTATTGAAACAATTTTATTTAATTCTAAAAAATCCTTCACAAGCCCGAGTTGAACGAACTTTACTCACCACTTTCACTACAACTTTAAAACCACATCACTTGGCGCCTTTGTAGGATGAGATATTGGAGGAACGTTCTTATGTTGTTGTACCTCAGCTTTCCTCTTGCTTCCTTCAGCAACATTCATGGAAGTTGAACATTGTATTGTTTGTTAATCATGCGCCTGGCACTGCCTCGAGTGTCTCACGGCTCCTCGACTTTTGCAGCTTTTGTTCTTTCCAGTAGGGATGGAGCAGTAATTGTTGATCGCTTGGCCGCTTCGTGAAGTTCCGAGAAAGTTTGGAACCGGAGATTTTCCAGCAAGGCTTTGTAGACCGGGATCATTCCGTTGATGCACAAATCCACCAGTTGCTGCTCAGTGACATTTGGGTCATGACAATCCAAAGCCTGGAAACTGAACCTTTTTACATAGTCGTTCGGATGTTCAGTATTCTTCTGAGCCATTCTTCCTAAGTCAAAGAGAGTAATCTGCTCTGAGACGAAGAAGTATTTCCTTTAGAAGGCTTTAACCATTTCTCTCCATCTAGCGATGCTCCAAGGTGCAATGTTGTTGTACCATGTGTATGCTTGGCCTGTCAGAGATTTCGAGAATTCCTTCAGACGGACGACATGGTTGTGTTCGTGCTCACCTAGTGCCTCCAGGAATCGAGAGACATGTTCTCGAGCATTCCCTGTTCCGTTGTATAGCGTAAACGTTGGAGAGGTGTAGCCCTTCGGGAGAGGAATTCTTTGCGTAGCAGCAGGATACGGAGGTTGATGACGGTGAACAGATGTTGTTTTGTCTTTTCCTCGGTCCTTCATGAAGCGTTCCAGGTCGTCACGAGTGATGAATCCTGCAGGTTCCTTTGTTGGTGGGTTTTCTGCATCCTTGTGGACTTCATCATCATCTACTACATGGATCGGAGCGACTTCAGGATCAGTGAGAGTCTTGAGATAATTGTATAACTCCTTCCGAGTGTTAGCCATATCAATCTGATTTTTGGCAAGAGTTTCTTGCACCTTCATGAGATCACCTATGGTAGGTGGATTTCTTCTGATTTCTTCAGGAGACCTGTCGAATAGAGGATTGTCTCCGATGTTGGCTTGCGGAGGAGTGGTATCTCCAGTGCCATTGTTGGAAACAAGAGTAGTTTCTGGAGTACCACCAATGTTGCTAGTACTAGTGTTGTTTGGGTTAGGATTTATGACTGAACCTGACCTAAGATCAACCATTTTTGTGAAAATTCGAGATTGCAACCGAGAGATTAATCTCCCACTGTGGTCGCCAATCTGTAGATGGGGAAAAACGGTTCACTGGTTTTTTAGGAAAGTGAAGAGACGACGGACGAAGCTCCTCAACCGAGCAAACTGCCTAACCTCAAACAGATGCACTGCACATGAGTGCTTTGAGTTCGAGAGATCAATCCGTAGGACTCCGGCCTAAACCAAGTCAATGGTCGTTCCAGAGTCAATTCGGTCACAAAGAGGGAGATGGGTTGATCTGTAGGAGGGAAGCTGAGAAATGTGGGATCAATGATGATCAAGGATTGTGGATGTGTTGAAGATTTCTGCAAGTATATGAACTATCGAGTTCTGTAAATAAGTTTCGATCAAGAGAGTTGTTGTTCTTCAGTCATCGATTTTAGACTTATTTATATTATCAGAATAGTATACACATTGATCCCAGTAAGTGTGACGGTTTCTTGAGTGAAATAGTGGGAAAGTGGGAGATCGTGGTAACATCAGTTCCATGTCATGTGGAGACTTGGTTAATCGTCCACCCACTACTTTTCTAACTCCCTCAATCGTTTGCACAACTTAATCACATTTCTCATCGTGGATGAACACACGTGTTGTAGGCCGCCAGACCAAAACCCTAATTAATATCCCCCATGTGACGTGATTGATGTCTCACGAACATGGAGTCTGCAAGGCAAACGTGTATTTAATTAGTCAGTTGTTGACTTGATTAGACGATGAGTCTCAGTTTTGTTGAATCGAGCATGATTGACGAATGATCAGCGATTCATGGATTGAGCATGTCTGTTGAGACGTATAGTTCTTGAATCAACATGATGATAGTTTGAGCAAATATTGCTCTATGATAAATCATTGATTATTGATAGTTGAATCAATATTACCACTCTGAGCAACGTTGCTCGCATCTGAGTAAATTATTGAATATTGACAGTTAAATCAATATTCCTCGTTTGAGCAAATATTGCTCGTCTGAGCGAATATTGCTCGTTTGATGAATTATTGGTAGCATGACCAAATAAAATATTAATTAAAATATTGGTAGCTGGACCGAATATTATATAATTAATTAAGATGTTGATTGTTGGATCAACATAAAAATTATTAGTGTTTAAACTTGCTCAAAATGATGATTTGCAGAGCATTCAGTTCAAAACCCTAATTTTGATCGATTGCTGATCAGTTGGTGATTTATTGAAAATCAATCACTGAAGGAGGGACCGGCTACATGGGATGATAGACAACCATGTAGTGCCCGAGTGCTCGTGTGAGCATGTACCAGAGTCCTTTGTTGACCAGTTGGTGAAAGGTTGATTAAATGCTGGTTTAATCATTTATTAAAATAGTTCCCATCTGAGCATTAGGTAATAAAACCCAATTATAGAGAAGTGAGGGACCGACCAAAAGAGCATAGAACCGTCCCATGATGGTGTGGGACCAGTTGACGGTCGATTGAGCAAATTCCAAGTTGGTTGGAAAGAGTTTGGACCCAATATGAGCAATTGAGCAAATTAGGTCAAAATTATAAAGATGTGTGGCACCGGCTCCTTGCAAGCCTTAGGGCCGGCCTTGGTCGATCAAGGAAGCATGCCCGTGTCACCATAATGTCTGTGTCTCAGTCCTTAGAGTTTTAGTATTTTTTTGTGTGTGTTTGTAATTTAAGTTACCTTGGTAACAAAGCATTCAATATTCACCGTTAGATGAAAACCTGATTAGATTCAAGATAATATCTTTCAACCGTTAGATCGAACTTAGCTTGTTATACACAAATGAAATGTACCCTCATTTAGGTTTAGTAACCGTACCTAAACGTTTACACCATGTTGGCTCAACCGTAGTTAACCGAGGTTAGCTATATGCACACTCTCATATCAATCTTATTCATCTTAACCATAACTAGCTCAAATGACTCAAATGAAACTAGTTAAAGAGTTGTTCAGTTGCTATATTCTCATAGAAGTATACAAGAACACAATTGAAGCAAAATCGGTTTGATTCACTCGAATCAATTCATGAACATTATAGCCACGGTTTGCAAATAATGCATTCCTTAATATATAAATGTATTAGTTCATGAGCCAACCGATTTTAGAACTTTAACCACCCAGGTATGAAAACGGGTACGCGTACTTAAGTAGCTGGTCTGAGTTTGGGTTCGCCAGTATGCAAATGGGTACGCATACTTAATACACTTCCAAAACCCATAAGAAATTCCTGGACCTATACATTACGCAAGTATGCGTACCGGTATGTGTACTTGGTACACGGAATTTCACAACTACGAATACGCATACGGGTATGCATACTTTAGTTCCGGTCATGGATCGCATACATGCAAGAATGCACACTATGTTTATAATCCAATGATGGTTAAGTATTCTAAACTCTTATTTCAATCATTGAAACTTTCTTAGAGGATGACAATAGCCGTTTTCACACACTATTAGCATCAAAGCAATTTTCAAGTTATTGAAATAATCATAACGAAACATTCCAAGTCTACACCAAATGATTGTATCACACAAACCATGTAAGATGTTACTCGGCGATTTTCACATGATCATCTTTTGACTTTCATCAAGAATATAAGATGAACTTGGTTGAAGCGAAAGCTTACCAACACATATTCAGAGAAATATGTAAGCGAGTTAAACTCATCTCGAAATCTCAAATGTGTATAATCGACAACTATATAGTAATACGACTTTTGTCTCAATATAGGAGATATAGTAGAAATAGACTTTCCAAGTGATAGATGAGTTTTAGTCTCCATATACCTTTTGTTGATGAAGTTCCACAGGCTCTCCTTAGTAGTTCTTCGTCTTCAATTGATGAACGCCGTGAAGTCTAATGCTCAACTACACAATCTATCCTAGTCCGAGACATTACTATAAGTAGACTAGAAATCAAGACTTATAGTTTTGATCACTAATATTGACAAACAAGCTTGAGATGGCAACGCTTGCGAGTTCGGCCGAGCTGTGCTCTAACAATCTCCCCCTTTTTCAATTTTAGTGACAAACTATCAATACATATGGATTACAAAATAAACTAGATGGCCGCTGTCACGGTGGGACGGCCGACCGAAGAAATCGATACGAAAGTATATTTTTTTTTTAAACAGAGGAGTACATCGTTTTTATTAGTTGCAACGGAAAATAAGTTGATGCATAAACCAAAATATGGCTACATAAAGTATTATGTATTCTTTTGTGGTGGTTTGCATAATGGATATACATTTAATTTTCGAAAATTGTGCATAAAATGATAAACACCTCCGAATTTTTGGTAAAAACTCTAAATTTGATATTGTTGTTTGTACTCATTGCGTAGAGTTTTGTAAGACCTTTCCAACGAGATAAAATTTATAAAATTCCAAGGCACGGATTTTTAGATATGTTATATTAAAGTTTGGTTGCCAATTATACCCCTGAAAAAATAGGATATATAAGGAGTCATAGTAATAATTGGAATAAAAGGGAGGGACAATTTGGAAATTTCCAGGGTATGACACCAAACCACCCAATCCAATATTTTTGTGTTAAATTGGGAAAAAATGTCATGCTTCACATTGACACAAAATCACCATACATAGAGTCCTCCCTCGCTTCGCTCGGTCGTCCTAATAAACTTTGTAGCTTCTCATCCAAATGCTTGATCTCCTTGGTTCTTCAACATTACTCGAAATCTTCGTCACTTCCAAGTACTCCAATGATTCCAAATGTGTTCAACTACGCATCATTGTTGTTGAAGATCCGTAGCTATAACAATGGAAAACAATTGCTCTCAATCATTGTTATACAGTATCATAGTATCATTATACAACATCAAAATCCAATTGTATCACAACTTTGACAACAATACTATGGTGATATGTATCACTCCTCCTTAGTCAATACTTCATCTCAACATGAAAACCACCCCCCTTACATAATGATCCGTAAACCATATGTATTTGTAGCGTGAACTACACATTAATTCTCCCCTTTTTTGTCAATATAAATTGGCAAAGGTACGAAAACTAGTGGGATCCTCATGAAATTTTCATAGAGATACTTCATGACCAAAAGAGAACAACATACCAACTTGTTTAGATGCTATCAAATAGCCGAAACTAAATGCATTCATCAAGGAGTTTATAAAGATACAAGATAACCCCTACAATATTCCACAGCCGCACTCCCCACAAAGATTTGGCAATTAAGCACAAGTTCAAATAAGAACTCTCCCCCATTAAATGTCATTCCCGAAAGAACAACAAGAGCGACCTTACTTTTACATGAAAAGAAGGATTTCTTTGGATATTAACAAATCACATAATAATATGAATTTGTATCCAAAAATCTCAATTGAATTAACTACAAGGAAAATGATCAATTCAATTGGTCATGCTCAACATAAGAAAACTTACGGAGCAACACCGTATATGCTGTGGATCGGGGAAAGACCAATACTTCGGAATAATCAAAGATTCATTCTATTTTTCATCACTATTTGCACAATGACATATAATAGACTTAATCTTTGTAAACAAAAGTTCATCCTTTCTTCCATCAATATTTGCATAATGACATAAAAGGCTTAACTTTTGTAGTCAAAAGTTAATTCTATCTTTTATCAATACTTTCATACCGACATATAATAGAGCTAACTTTTGAACAAGTATGGGACAGTCAAGGTTCATGGACGTAAACAACATATCCCATAACAATTTGCAATATAAAAAACCATAAAGATTAATACTGCAAAAATCATTTTCCCTTTGAAGGTAGAATCAATCTTTTTCGCACGGATTTACACCAAGAATAGATACCAAAGGCGTATAAAAAGATTTTATTAACAAAAAGGAACATACAAAGTCATTAACGACCATGCACCATAGTTCACATAAGATGAATGTGAACATTCAAGAATCCCATAGCAAAGCGTACTACTGCCCATTCTTGATCTTCCTTCTTTGTGATTCACCAAAAACATTCTTGTAAAAGATACAAATGAGATTAGAAGAGTATTACTCCAAGAATCCAAGTGACCAAGTCCAAGAGAAGTAGGACAAGTGCGACGAAACGGAGCAAAACACTCATAAACAAGAGTCAGGAAAAAGACCAACCTTAACTCATCCAAATTTAGGAATTCTCATCTCTAATTTGAAGAGAATTCAAATAGGAAGATAATGAAAAAAGAATGAGGTCATTCCGAGTTCGGACGAAGAAGTTACGGCCAAAACAAGTTTACGAAAAATCAACGTCTACAGGTCAGTATGCATACGGGTTTGCAAACGAATTTTCGTGACCATGAGCAGTATGCAAACGGGTTTGCGTACTAAAATCCTTGGATTTTGATTTTATATGATGGTATTCATACCTGGTATGTGTACCATGATGTCCAAACATCCCGAACTACTATTTTCAAACCTAAACATTTAAGAACCTTAAACACAGATCAAGTTAGATAGAAATGAACGATAAGAAAGGTACATGGATCATTATAAGTACTCTAAGCAAATGATAAAAACACAAATATTGCTCAAGTTTATAGACATACCTTTTATAAGAATCCAATTGAATTCTAAATCCTTACCAAAGATTCAAAATCGTACCTAACGGAACATGTACGCCCCAATTCTCGTGCTTCCCTCACCGTATACATAGCAGGGCATTCCTTAGTGAGGATGCACTTACAACACAATCAAGTTGTGTTGAGGTGAACAATGTCTTGCTCACCACAAGTGACTTTTGGATTATCATGAAAGAGATCGCTTTTAGAACCTTTCACATCCAAAGAACTTTTTAAGTTCCAACATCATGGATACTGCCTTCTCCATAGTCATGGAATTTTATGGGAGATCATTCCTTTTCACACTCAAAACATCATTGACTTTCTTTGGTATCCACTTCTGAGTGCGTTTAGGAACAACCGGAACCTTCTTACCATTACTCTCTTCTAGAATTCTCGGAAGAGAATTGGATTGACTATTCTTTTGCAAGTTAGTCTTTCTCCAATTGGGAGCATCGTATCTTGTCTTTGTCTTTACAAAGTTATCCCTTTGATAACCATTACGATTGTGAAAAGGATTCGTATGACGTTTATAGGAAAATATAGGTTTATCACAACACCGATTCCTTTGCCTAAAGGTTAGATAGTTACAACCTGTAACGTTAAGAGGATTAGTCTTAACATATGATCTTGGTTTCACAACTTCTTGTGATGCCAAAACAAGAACATCATGAAGTTTCTCATTCCTTATACGGATATGACATCTCCTTTCCAGGTGACCTTTATTTCCGCAATAGTGGCAAACATAAGGAATGTTCTTACCTCGATCCGTGTGTGCTGACTTTGGAGGTTGATATACTTTGGTCTTTTGAACCTTAACTGCCGGTGAAGGTATTTTACTTTTTCCATCAGTGAAAACCTTTTGTTGAGAAGAATCACTAGCCTTGACAAATTTTACCTCTTTGCTAATACTTGGAGCATCTATTCCCTTATAGCCCAATCCTCGTGTATCACGATGATTTTTACTTGCTCCTAGCATAGTGGTTAATTTGCTTGAAATAGTATTGAACTTTTTCAAGTCATCTTCCAACATCTTGATTTTATCAAGAGCAGCAGCTAAATCAGCCTCAAGACATTTTTCTCATGCGAGAAAAGCGCTTTCTTTGCCATCAAAACTTGTTTGCTGAGAGTTAATCCTTGCTTCAGTTTCTGCAAGTTTCTCTTCCAACAAGAAGTATTTTTGATAAACATTATCACATTCAAGTGACTTTCTACTCAGGTTTTCCTCGGAATCTATGAGGATCGATTCGCAAGAGCGATTCCAACCATAAAGACCTCCGTAAATCCTTTTCAATTTCTTGTTTTCACGACAGAGAGGGGTCAGAAGAGGTGTGACATGAGAAGTTGTAATCTTCTTAATTTTCAACGAATCTAAAAACTTAACATACACTGAGACTTCCTTATCAACATCTCAATCAACATCTCAATCACCTTCATCAGAAAGTTCATCCAACTGTTCTTCTAGGCGAGTTCCCCAATCAACAGTTTCTACATTCGGAGAATGTTTAGATATTGACTCAGATGTGACAGTTCTCTCAGGTTAATTCAAGCTTTGAAAATCATCTGGTGATTTCTGACCTGGTACGTTATTAGAGATAGACTCGTCCATAATAATCAGATTGCTACAAACACAGACTTATGAGGTCTAAAACGTGTTTGCCTACTCTTACACAAATTGAAAAAACGGGGGTACAACAACCACACCCAATATTTCGTTTGGCAATCTGAATAGATAAACTACAATATACTTTCAAGAGAATCAACTACACAGTTAGACTCAATCTAGAGAAAAGTATATCAGAGAGTTTTATATCTCTATCTCTCAATTCAATCTACAATCATCAAATAGGAATTTACGAGCCCGATTGAATATAAGAGAAATAACTTGAACGGTACCAAAGACCAATGTTCAAGGATCAATCAATTTCAATCAATACCAAAGGTTGGATTTCCCAATTGATCGATTCAACGTACAACCTGTGATATTTCAATTATATAACAAAATATAATACGGAAAAGAAATAACACAGACACCAGAATTTTGTTAACGAGGAAAAACGCAAATGCAGAAAACCCCCGGGACCTAGTCCAGATTTGAACACCACACTGTATTAAGCCGCTACAGACACTAGCCTACTACAAATGAACTTCAGACTGTACTGTAGTTGAACCATAATCAATCTCCCACTGATTCAAGGTACAGCTGCGCTCCTTACGTCTCTGATCCCAGCAGGATACTACACACTTGATTCCCTTAGCTGATCTCACCCACAACCAAGAGTTGCTACGACCCAAGTCGAAGACTTGATAAACAAATTTGTCTCACACAGAAAAGTCTATTGGAATAGATAAATCTGTCTCCCACAGAAATACCTACGAGTTTTGTTCCGTCTTTTGATAAATCAAGGTGAACAAGAACCAATTGATATACCGGACTTATATTCCCGAAGAACAACCTAGAAATATAAATCACCTCACAATAATCTTAATCGTATGGTAGTGAAACAAGATATTGTGGAATCACAAATGATGAGACGAAGATGTTTGTGACTACTTTTTATCTTGCCTATCGGAGATTAAATCTCGAGCCAATCTTAGAGAAGATATTACTTAAATACGATAGAAACAACAAGATCAGATCACGTAACTACAGAGAAAATAGTTGGGTCTGGCTTCACAATCCCAATGAAGTCTTTAAGTCGTTAACCTACAGGGTTTCGTAAAAAACCTAAGGTTAAAAAAGAATCGACTCTAGAGTATACAACTAGTATCACACAGGAGGTGTGGGGATTAGGTTTCCCAGTTGCTAGAGTTCTCCTTATATAGTTTTCAAATCAGGGTTTGCAATCTAAGTTACCTTGGTAACAAAGCATTCAATATTCACCGTTAGATGAAAACCTGATTAGATTCAAGCTAATATCTTTCAACCGTTAGATTAAACTTAGCTTGTTATACATGATGTGTTTTGTAGTTGTAGTGGTAAAAAGATTCGAACTCTAAGACTTGTGAAGGATTTTTTTATACTTAAATTTAATTAAATAACTCAAATAAAATTGTATCAAATTATAAAAAGACACCGAAACTTTGGATTCGACCATTGACCAATTAAGTGATACAATCTAATCAATATTCATGCAATTCTTGCTTTTAAAGTGATTCTAATTTATTGCCTCTAATAGATTTTCGAAGTAACAATTGTAAACACGAAGCATGAAACATCAAAAGTATTAAAATCAAGCATGTCCCATCAAAACACTTCACAACTACTCAATAAAAACCAATTTTTCTTTTAAGTTCTATGCAAATAATCATGTAAAATAATTGCAATAAATAATTAAAATAGAACTATACCACTTTTCATGGAACAATGGCTTCCTCCGTCACCTCGGCTAAGGGGTTTAGCTCCTCATATTAATCACTTGCTCAAAATACATGTTTATAGCTCAAAAACTGATTACAAGGGAGAAAAGAGTATACTGTAGTCGCTGAAAGTCTAAAACATAAGACTGAATCGTTGCTGAAATGCTTCGGTGACTGCAGGAAGGAGCGACCGTATCTCGTTGTCACTGAAAATAAGTTTGCCTCTGCGACTGACTCTGTGGGTCTTATGTTCTTCGTCTTCTTCTCCGGCAACAGCAGCAGCAGCAGAACTCGGTTTCCTGCAAGTTGATTTTTTTGGCTCTGTGGTGTTCTAAACTTCCCCTAAAGTCTTCCTTTTTTTCCTAGGACTCGTACCAACCCTTTTATACATAATAGAGTAAGGAAAATTCGAGAATATCTTTGATTTTTTCCTCCCAAACAAGTCACGATAATTCCTTTTTTTCTCATCAGCTGCACGTCGCCTCAGTCAATCCAAGCTGTCCAAACTCTTCCTGTGATAGAATCAAATCTCTAAGAAGAGTTTCCTTAAATAAACCAAGAAACTTGCCCAAAATAAACCGTGATATTTTGAACTTTTTTTCCGCCTCCAATTCGAGTTCTAGCCACTTTGGATCCATTCCAACACCCTTACCTCGCCTGTTAGGTCCATAGGTGCAAACCCAATCAAATTCGGCCCTTTAATCTCCATAAAAATCGATCAACAATCCAACCCTAAATCCGTCTGTGAAAAGATTATTTTCCCGCCAGTTTTCTGTTTTTGAAAATATGAAAGAAATGTGACCTCCCCCTATCCAGTCCCGGTCTGTGCTTAGCAGCTGCTTGGAAATGGGTTACCCCTTATCCAAAATCAGAATCCGAATAGCAAATGTCCTCCCAGGTACCTTTAACAACTTTTCGAGCCAATTTTGCCGCAAAAGCCTATTCCTCCAAAAACACCTACAAAGGGATAAAAT
Source organism: Papaver atlanticum (assembly GCA_023531105.1). Taxonomy (NCBI): domain Eukaryota; kingdom Viridiplantae; phylum Streptophyta; class Magnoliopsida; order Ranunculales; family Papaveraceae; genus Papaver; species Papaver atlanticum. The sequence goes on along the minus strand of JAJJMB010007708.1, from coordinate 26,460,985 downwards.
ACCAAAATTAGTACATAAATGGGTACTAACAGTATACACAAAAGAGATGAAAATAGACACATAAATGCGTCTATCAATACACAAATGAAATGTACCCTCATTTAGGTTTAGTAACCGTACCTAAACGTGTATACCATGTTGGCTCAACCGTAGTTAACCGAGGTTAGCTATATGAATACTCTCATATCAATCTTATTCATCTTAACCATAACTAGTTCAAATGACTCAAATGAAACTAGTTAAAGAGTTGTTCAATTGCTATATTCTCATAGAAGTATACAAGAATATAATTGAAGCAAAATCGGTTTGATTCACTCGAATCAATTCATGAACATTATAGCCACGATTTGCAAAGAATGCATTCCTTAATATATAAATGTATTAGTTCATGAGCCAATCGATTATAGAACTTTAACCACTCAAGTATGCAAACGGGTACGCATACTTAAGTAGCCGGTCTGAGTTTGGGTTTGCCAGTATGCAAACGGGTACGCATACTTAATACACTTCCAAAACCCAACATAAATTCCTGGACCTATACATTACGCAAGTAGGCGTACCGGTATGTGTACTTGGTACACGGAATTTCACAACTATGAGTACGCATACGGGTATGCATACTTTAGTTCCGGTCATGGATCACATTCATGCAAGAATGCACACTATGTTTATAATCCAATGATGGTTAAGTATTCTAAACTCTTATTTCAATCACTGAAACTTTCTTAGAGGATTCCAATAACCGTTTTCACACACTATTAGCATCAAAGCAATTTTCAATTTATTGAAATAATCATAATGAAACATTCCAAGTCTACACCAAATGATTGTATCACACAAACCATGTAAGATGTTACTCGGTGATTTTCACATGATCATTTTTTGAGTTTCATCAAGAATATAAGATGAACGTGGTTGAAGCGAAAGCTTACCAACACATATTCCGAGAAATATGTAAGCGAGTTAAACTCAGCTCGAAATCTTAAATGTATATAATCGATAACTATATAGTAATACGACTTTTGTCTCAATATAGGAGATAGAGTAGAAATAGACTTTCCAAGTGATAGATGAGTTTTAGTCTCCACATACCTTTTGTTGATGAAGTTCCACAAGCTCTCCTTAGTAGTTCTTCGTCTTCAATTGATGAACGTCGTGAAGTCTAATGCTCAACTACACAATCTATCCTATTCCGAGACATTACTATAAGTAGACTAGAAATCAAGACTTATAGTTTTGATCACTAATATTGACAAACAAGCTTGAGATAGCAACGCTTGCGAGTTCGACCGAGCTGTGCTCTAACAATTTATTCTTTGCTATCATTATCGGTGATTATAACATATATATCATATATTCTCATAGGTTGAGCTCTTTCACTCTTGCAAAAGAGGAGTGAACTATTTTGAGAATGACAGTTTTTGATCTCTATACGATTACACTTTTTGTGAATAAACTGCTACAGGATTCCGTAAGATGTTCTTTAGGGATCGACTTACTTCCTTGATTGTGTCACCACCAGGGAATAAGTGGTGAACTTTAATCTCTACGTTCGTACATGGCTAGAGAAGTTATAATTCTTATGTTAAGTCATATTGCACTAATTGTTTTCTTGTTCGTAACTGGCGTAAAGAATAGTTTGTGTTGATGATTTTTCTCACAAAAATATTGTATCTTAGTGCCTCTAATATTATGATCGTTATTTTTAAATTCTTTGTTCGTAACTGGCGAGAGAAAAATATTGGATACAAATTTATTTTGTTCGTAACTGGTGAATAAATTTGAAGTCCACGAAAATCCTTCTTTTGTGATTAGAGTAAAGGTCGCATTGTCGTTCTTTCGGGAATGACTTTAATGTGTAGAGTTATTTTGAACTTGTGCGTCATGATATATCTTTGTGGGGAGAACGGATGTGGAATTATAGGAGATGCTTGTGCCTTATGTCTCCTTGACGCAAACTGAGATTTCTTGGTTGAAATCGTTTAAACTAAAGGTTGGTATGTGTTCTCTAGTCTTGAAACCCTTTTGATTAATTCATAATTATCCCGATTTTTCACCTTTGCAAATTTTGTTGAAAAAAGAGGGGAGAATTCTTAAGTAGTATCTTACTACATACATGTGGATTTACGAAGCATCATGTAAGGGGGAGTGAATTATTATCTATAGGTTTTACCTATTTTGCAAAAGTGGTATGTATTGACTAAGGGGGACAATATATCACCGTAGTATTGCTTCAAAATTAAGGTGCAATTGAATTTTGAGGAAGGTAACAATACTATGTTTATGTATAATGACTAATGAGTAGAGTGTGTTTACCTCATTCTATAAAAGCTCTAACGAGTATTCTCATAAGTTGTTATTGCTATGGATCTTCAACAATAAAGTGTTGAACGAACACATGCAGAATATTATAAGAAATTGAAGTACGAAGAATTCAAGATGTGTGTTGAAGAACCAAGGAAATCAAGCATAGTAGATTGAGGTTAAAAGTTTATTTATTGTATGCATTTGTATTGAATAGTTTTGTCACTAAAATTGACAAACAGGGAGATTGTTAGAGCATTGCTCGGTTGAACCCACAAGTTTTGCTATCTCAAGATTGTTGCCAATGTTAGGTGATTAAAACTATATCTTGATTTCTAGTGTACTAAGTCAAGTTTCGGATAGGTTAGAATTGTAGTTGAGTATCAGAGATCACCCTTGAAGACTGCAAATCGACGAAGACATTTGGAGAACTTCTGTATCAGGTATATGAATACTGAATCATTCTGTTTTACTCACTATACCATCATTCTATCTATTGAGACTATGTCGTATGACTTATAATAGATTTAAAGAAGATGTTTCGAGTCAAGCTTGTCTTGTGAAAAATCTCGAAATATGATTTAGTGATTAGATGTTCAAAGGTACTTAACAATATTAGTTCTATGAATTAATTTGTGGATCAATTGAAAAATGCCCATGCAAATGATTATATCACTTGGGAATGTTTCAAATATCATAAAAGAGAAATATGAACTTACTAAAATTTCTAATCAGGGTAGGTTGGCGAACCAGTTTGCAAACCATAGATATCTGAGATATAGAAATACAAGAAGGTGGGCAAACCAGTTTGCAAACCGCAAGTTCGGTTGGGAACAGTTCACGAACCGTGGTGAACTTATTTGGATAAATTGTCTAGAAGTTGGCGAACCCGGTTAACGAACCATGGTCAATTGAGTTCGGTAATCTAGTAGGGTTGGCGAACTCGGTTCGTGAACCGCAACACCCTGACTCATGAACAAGCCCTACGGTTGGCAAACAGTTGTACCAACTGTCCCTACAATATTTAGCAGATGCTTAAAGACTTATTATTTTAATATGTTTAACATTGTTAGAATTCTCTTAAACACTTCTAAGACTTTATTGATCACTTAAACTCTTATGTGTGTGAATCATGATTAATTTCTTAGGTGTTTAAATGAACATCAAATAGCTTTTAGTTCTTTGGCTAACTTTCCAAACCAAACAGTCACAACACACGGTTCTGTAACTGAACCTATGTATATAGCCTTCTATTGTAGTTCGAAAACCTAATTTGTTTTCTTGATTCTCATGTTATCTTAGCTTGAATTCTAAGCTAATCCGGGTTTTGAAAACTATAAATAGAGCATCTCTGTCAACTGGGAAATTCAATCCCGGACACTTTGTTTCCTAGTTGATTATAGGGTCGTCCTCTATTAACCTTTTAGGTCTACGACTAAAAAACTTCGCTTGGGGATTCGTAAAGCGATGTCTGACTATCTTTACCTTGATTATTCGTGAATCCTGATCTTTGTTTTCTATTATCGAGGTTCTCGTAATATCTTTCAGGCAAGACAAATAGTAATCCCAAAATTCTCTTCGTCTCAGACTTTGTGATTCCTCAAGATAGATATCTAAAAACTAATCTTAGTTGATATTTTGACAATCATTCTTGAGAGGTGGTTAAGAATCTAAGCTACTCTTCGGGAGTCATAAGTTACGGATTTGTGAGGTTGCTAGCTTTGTCTGTTGCAAACAGATTTTCACACCTTGATCTTTGATCTAAACGGAAATCAAATAGGCTCATCTGTTAAAGGAAGATTGGTATCAAAAGTCTTCACTTTGGATGAAGCAAATCTTAGGATGTAAAGGTCGTCAGCTAAAGGAATCAAGTACATAGAACCTTGCAATGTTCAAGAGACGTAAGGAGCGCGACTGTAACTGAATCGCTTGGAGGGTGGATTCGGTCTCAACTACATTCCGGTCCAAAGTATGATAGTAGGTTAGTATCTGTAGCGGATTCATACAGTGTGGTGTTCAATCTGGACGAGGTCCTGGGGTTTTCCTGCTAGTGTGGTTTCCTCATTAACAAAATTTCTGGTTTCTCGTGTTTTCCTTTTTCGCATTATATTCTTTATTTTTATAATTGGATTTACACAGGTTTGTACGTATTCAATCTAAGTAGATACGTCCGCTTAATTGTAATCGATTACGAGACTAGTTTCTTGATTTTTTAGATCGTCCAAGTACTCTGCTTAAAAATCAGGTTCACGGACCTTGTATCTATATATATACTGACTGAGCAGAGGTTGAGATATTCACTATATATATAAATATATTGTCAAGGATTATTATATTGGTCTACTTACAATTGTATTAAATTTTTTCTATACAGGTTGTCGAACGAAAAAGTTGGGTGTATTTGGTATCCCTTGCGTTTTGACAAGGAAAACCAAGGCAAAGCAAATTTGAAGGCAAAGAAGAAGATAAACAACGGAAACTTAGTTCATGAGCGCATTGATTGGAAGTGATGTGACATGAAGAAGATAAACACGATGAAGAACATTGTCCCAGATATTTATTTTTAAAGTTCATATTTCAAATTATTATGTTCTAGTTTTATGTCTATTTTAATAATTAATTCAATATTTATATCAAAAAAGCACACCTGTTTTATGAATTTGACTTGTATTGTTTAAAATCAAGCTTATATTATATTCTTAATTCAGTCTTATATTTTAATCGATTTGTGGTGACTTTATTGATGTGATAATTCTCTGGAAATCTTCTAGGCATTCCTTCACGCGGTAGAATCGTGTTTCGACCTGAGGAAGTTGATCGTCATATCCTGTCCTTTGCTCATCACGTATGACTCTGACTTATGGGATAACATTCCGAGCATATCTTTTTGAGAGAGGAGGATTTTACTGATAAAACTTCAAGCGGCGTGTGGCTTGGATCTACGATTTCGGATTCTTCCCTTGTTTACTTCAGTGATAGTAGTTAGTTGTGGCTGTATGTCGAGTAATGAAGTTCTATCTGAAATGTTGGCCTCATGAGTATCGTTTCAGATTTCTTTTCCCTTGATAGATTCAGATGCAAAGATATTATCCTTCTCCATCTTGGGTGAACTGAGGTTCATCGGAAAATGAAATGTGATAGTTTTTGGTAAAGCTAAACTGGAGGCTCATCGAGGGTTGGTCGTAACTCCTAGGTCTAGTTCCTTTTCTTTCTGACAGAAAGGGTGTTGTGGTAGCATATCGATTATAAGGATGAGTTTCGGTTGAGCCTCGTCTTGGGATCTAGTTTCGCTTCATATTTTGTCGCGTTCTTGTCACGATTCTCTGAAGCAGAAAGGACGACAAGATGTATCTTTGTTGGCGGTTTATGACCATATGTGGCTCTGCAACGCTTTGGACTAGGTCACGAATTTTTGGAGCCTTTCCAAGTTTTTGCTAAGTTTATCACGTAGACGACAAAAATACAAATCCAATGGAAAAAGAACTAGGCCAATCGGATATAGAATGAAAGAGTTATAAGTAAAATAGTAAAGTGAAGTTAACTTCCCGAGTCCCTTGTGATCAGGTTGAGGGCCCTTGACCTAAACGAATTTTGGAGCAAATATTCGTCAGAATCTCCAAGTTTAGAGCGTCATATGGTCCTTGAGGTCCTTGAGAGTGATAAGGTCGGCTGGATGGTTGCTCATTTGCTCTGTCGCGTTCATAATGAGCTTTATCTTCTCCGGTGAGGTTGATTGCAGGCAAGATCCCGTCAGTGATATTCTCAGCAGTTTCAGTACTCCTTCTTTAGGAAACATGTACTCGATCTAGATTTATTGGATCTATCCCTACTGGTAACTCTAAAGGCGTTTTCAGATAAGTATGGATGTCGATTTGAGATTTTGCAAGATTCTGTTGAGTCTCCAGGAGTTCTCTTTGGTCTTTATCCAACGTTTTCAAGGATTAGCAGTAGATTTTTATGAAAATAGGTTACTAGGTCGTTTTTTTTATGCAGGAAGAGATCCATGTGATCTGGGACGCACTAACCTATTCACTAAGGTCAAACTCGAAAAAAAGAGAAAGTGCTAGTAGGGATAACTCTCTCGGCTAAGCCTGTAATGGATTTACAGAGACTGAGTCAATGGAACATTTTTTTGTTTGGATTGGTGGAATCGTCTTCCTTCCTAAGAGACCATGATTGATATCTGTAACTGAGTGAACAACCTCCCATTGTGGTCGCCAAAATGTAGTTACCTAAAATCTGAAAGAGGCTAGAAGTGGGATTCTAGGGTTTCTGAAAGTGAGTTATGGGAGGTTGAGCATGAAAAGTCTCTTCCTAAACCGCACACAATGGCCGTTCAAAGGCTGCTTCAGTCATAGGGAAGAGATTTAGGGATGGTCTTAGGGAGGGAAGCAGACGAAGAGAGAGATCATAGAATTATAAGGCTTGAAGAAGAATTTCTCTGAGAGGTTATGAGAAAGATTGTGATAGCTTGGAGAAATAGAGGACCGATTTATAGCTGAATTCTCTAATATAAGGTCTGTGAAGATAAGGATTGCTTTTTGTGCCGTACGAAGCAATTCTCCCGTCTCTTCAGGAATAGATAGAGATAAACTAGGTTGAGTTTATCTCATTATTACACCGCATTTACTCTCTTCTATGGTGAGAAATAAGCTGGGTATTTCTCACACGTGCCGTAGACCGCCAGACCAAAACCCTAATTGTTATCCCCATATTTGTGTGAAGCTGAGTCATCCTTTGTGATGATGTGTTGAGAGAGGGAAATATTCTCTTTAGCCGAGTTGGCCAAGATAGAGAGATATTCTTCGATATGTAAGAATGACTAAGATGAGTCACGTGAAAAGGCATGAGATGCCTTAGCATTCGTGTGGAGAGTATAAAAATGATACTCGATTCCTACATGAGACTCATGCCTATCATGGGGAATATTTAGCCTTGTCTGAGATTTCCCGAGAGATTTCAATTTCTCTGAGAGTCTGTGGAGAGATGTGAATTTCTATGGGAGTCTATGGAGAGATGTGAATCGTTCCGAGATTTTGAGGAGAGATGTGAATCTCTCCGAGATTTTGCACAGAGATTTGAATCTCTCCGAGATTTTGCACAGAGATTTGAATCTCTCCAAGATTTAAAGGAGAGATGTGAATCTCTCCGAGATTTTGCAAAGAGATTTGAATCTCTCTGAGATTTTGAGATCTCAGAGAGAGATGTGAATCTCTCCGAGATCTTGCAAAGAGATTTGAATCTCTCCGTGATTTTGCAGAAAGATGTGAATCTCTCCGAGATTTTGAGGAAGGATCAAAATCTCTACAAAGATTTTCTTAACAGATCTGAATCTCTTTGGGGTCAGCTGGGACTCGTCCTGAAGAGAGAGAAAGGGCTTTGTACGCCCGATTAATATCTCTGCGAGACTTTGGCTCACTTGTCTTTGACTAGCGTATCTTGCAGAGATGTGCTAGGAATCAATTGTGTACGTATTTATGGGTCTGACATGACCAGTATATCTCAAAAGGGTGTTCTAGGAATCTTTCGAAAGGGCCCATAGGCAGAATAACCAGTGTATCTCGCAGGGATGTCTTAGGAATTATTCGGAAACCTCAGTAAGTCGAGTCAGAGCCTTGAGTATACATGACCAGTGTATGTCGCGATGATGTACTAGGAATCAGTCCTTGATCTCAAATAGGGTGTGTCGTGTTTACAGGAGACATGTATATCTCTGCTCTGGGTCATAAGTCCGCCGGGGACGTTTTTACGCATCTATAGAGCCTACATGACCAGCAGTATCTCGTCGAGGATGTATACTAGGAATCATGGTATCACAATCAGTTGTGTCTCGCGAAGACATGATGGACTTGTGGTTGTTCTGGTTCATAAGTCTGTCGGGGACGTTTTACGCTCTACATAACTTACGTGACCAGCAGTATCTCGTCGAGGATGTGCGTTAGGAATCACGACATCATGACTAGCAGTGTCTCGCGGGGACGTATACTAGAAATCATGGCTATGAGTGCCTTGAGGACCAAGGGATTAATATCTCCTGTGAGAGTTGAATTTTGTCTATGGTCTTGAAATGACACTTTTGCCCCTTATCCAAATTCCACCATCTACACTTAGTAATTTCCTTATTGATCACATTGAAGCGGCGAATCAACGCGCTCGTGTCTCGATTGTAGAGTTTCATTGTTTCTCCTTAAAATTTCACAAATATGTCCCAAAATTTCATGGCTTGGCAGTACCAACGATAAGACGACCATTATAGAAAACATAATTCCTACAAATACATTCATCTTCCACAGTTAGTAAATTTTGGACTCCGCCTTCTTATTTAATTTTGCACATTGGCTATTTGATTTTCGGCAGCATGTTGGTTTTCTATGAACTCATCCATGTTCATATTTCAGCCATACTCTTTGAAAAATTGGAAGAGTGATGAAAAGTATAGAAGATGTGTGAGTTTGATAAATTTTAGATAGATTTAGAAATTCCGGTGTGAGTTGAAATGCATTTGAATTTCAGTATTTATAAGGTTGGGAATTCCTGACCGTTGGATTCAAAATAACTAAGCGATGTTCACAATAGTGAGCAACGAAAAGACTAGCGCTGGCACTTGTCAGACCTACGAGCATTGTTGAGACCATCAAGTGATGAATTCCCTGTCGCTCGCTAGAAACTCCATCGTGTATGCCTAAGTGGTATACTTGTTACTTAGCCACATATGTTTGCCACTTTTCCATACACATAGTTGGTGGAAAAGTGACAAATTATATGATTCGGCATGTGCATAGGAATAGGCCTTAGTCGTCTGATTTTCTTCAGCAATTTCAAGGATTATTTCCTGTAGTGAAGTTACATCGTTCTTGCATTTTGGATTTACTACTTTTTGTGGCCCTTAATAAAAATTTATGAGGACTATATTGTTTGGGTCCTGCTATAGATCCCCAATACATCCCCAAACTGTTTTGCCCATAAAATCCTCATACGAACTCGGAATTACCTCATTCTTTTGTGTTCTCGTCGTCTCTTCATTCTCTACAACATAAAGTTGAATACTCCTGAATTTGGTGAAGTTCCTTCTGGTCCTTAATCCACGCTCACATTTATGTCTGTTTCAGCACTCTTGTCGCTCCTTTTGGATGATTATACCTAAATAAGACAAATAAAGGAAAACCAAAGTAATACAAGGTGGTATGCAAGAAATATAAAAAATACAAACATGTAAATGATAATAAAAGTATATTATATTATGCACTTATTATTTTACCATCATGCAGCAGCTCCTCCCTTAAGCTTATAAGCCACAAGTTTTACCTTAGAATCATCATGAACTTCCATAAATTGAAAAAAAAAGCTTCGAGTTCATAAAACCAATACATTAACTCCTCAATTCTGAAACTCCCGTTAAAGTTGGGAATATCATCCTTCAGTTTGTATTTTGTAAAGAGCTATAAGGGGTTTGTCCAGTTTTAAGACGTCTATCTTCTACCCATCTTTTATGATGTTTGTCTTCAAGAGAATCATCTTCATCACTATCTAGTTGAAAACTGAAGTTTTTGGATTGTAAAGAAAAGTTTCATGTTGTTTCTTTTTCTTTAAAGCTTCTAAAATATTCTCTGGAATATCATCAGTGTATACAAAACCATGCTTCTTATGGGGGATGAAGTTCCTTTATGTTTAGAAGATGAGTCTTCAGTCTTCCCTGAAGATTTAGGAGTAGAATCTTCTGTTTGAATGTTAAGAACTTCCAAGATTTTATCCACGTACATTTGAAGCCAATTGTGTTAAATGACCCTTCATAGTGTCATAATCATAAGATAACTTTGTAATTATATTCTCCAAGCTCATCATCCATGTAAAGGGTTTACTGGAAAAACAAAAGGTAGGGTTTGCAGAAGCGATAACAAGATCAAATTTTAGCACAAAAACTAAAATATAATCTATGAATACCAACTAATGTAGAATAATTAAGAAGAAAGACAATAAGGATATTGTAGAGATGCGAGAAAGAATGAAAGAGATACAAAGAAGAGAGTTTTAACCAACAGAGTTGCAGAAAGAAAAGAAGAGTTAAAAGCAAGGTATTCTTTAGGTTTTAATAATAATGTGTGTAGCATTCCTAAATCATGACCCGCTTTTATATTGGCACAAGATAACCGACTCAACTAATAACTATCTTAGGAAATCAAGAGTTCAATTAAAATTAGAATACAAATAACTAACTTAGGAAACTAAGAGTTTAACTAAGCTTCAGATTCTATAAACTAAACTTGCGGTACTACATCACTATATCTCAAGCTAACCTTATCTTAAATTCAAAGCTTTCTATAGCTTTGAAAATCAATAAATATAGAGACTCTTGCAACATGATTTCTCAATCCTTGGCACTCTTGTATCTTAGTTGTAAAGTTAAAGTCGTCATTTATAACATAGGTTCTTCATAGAACTGTATTCTAGGTTACTACTTTGAAAACTTCACTTAGGAATTCATGAATCCCGGTCAGACTATCTTTTTACCTGATGGTTATTGTATTTGGATCATGTTCTACTAGTTATTGAAGTTCACAAACTTTATATCAGGAACAAGATAGATAGAAATCACAAATTTTTCTTCGTCTCAGACTTTATGATTCCTCGGGATAGATATCTAAACTCTTCTTTGATTTGTTTGAATTATTATTGAGAGGTGATTAGTAATCCGGGTTCTCTACTAGCAAAGTATAAGTGTTTCGCATTCGTGAGGTTTGTTGGACTTTGTCTACTGCAAACAGATTTCCAAACCTAAATTGAAATATATCAAAAAGGAAATCAAATGGGCTTGTCTGTTGGAGGCAGATATGTATCAAAAGTCTTCATTGAGGTTGAAGAAACTCTTAGGCACCGAAGGACGCTAGCTAAAGGAATCAAGTGTGTAGAATCTTGCGAGGTTCAAGAGACGTAGGGAACTCGACTGCATGCAGTTGAATTGCTTGGAGGGTTAATTTGGACTCAACTATTTAATTTGCTCTCAACTGCATTCCAGTCCGAAATCTAATAGTAGGCTAGTGTTTGTAGCGGTTTAATACAATGTGGTGTTCAAGCTGGTCGAGGTCCCGGAATTTTCGTGCAGGTGCAGTTTTCCTTGTTAATAAAATTTCTGGTGTCTTGTGTTTTTATTTTTTTGCATTATATTGTTTATCTTCATAATAGAATAACACATATAGTACGTGAATTAACCTAGATAGTTTAAGTCGTTATTATTTGAGATAAAAAAACAAGACTTGTTCATATTGAGTTCATATCTTAAAAGATAGATTTCAAGTTTCATAAGAATTCGGATACGACTATGTTGATCTTGGATATTGATTTTTGAGATCGTCCAAGAACTCTTCTACACAATCAAGTACACAGACCTTTGGTCTTTACATGTTGATTGTGGAAGAGAAAAAGAAAAACTCTATATACAATCTTTTTCATGGGTCTTTGCTTTGACATACTTGTAATTGTATTGGGTTTTATCCGTACAGGTTGCCGACCAAAAAAGTTGGTGGTGTACTTGGTACCCTCTCCCTTTAAGATTGTATCCGACAAATGTGATCAACCAACATAAAAAAGATGATCTTCATGGATAATTACATCAGGAACAATCGACCACGAAATGAAGAGCATATGCTGATTATTGGTCGATGTTCATCATGGATCAAGAACAATCATCCATAAAAATGAAAAACATATGCCAATTCTTCGTTGATATTCTACATGGTTCAAAAACATCAAGAAAATCGGCCACCGTGTAAGTGTCGTATCGGCTGATTATTCTTGAACTCAAATTTTTTCTACAATTTTCATAATTTTCAAATCGGAAAATTGAAATTTTTGATACAATTATTTAACAACTAATTGAACTTGTTAATACTAGTTAATCAAGACAAGTTAGTCATTAACAAAAAAAAATTGGTGGATAAGGGTTTTTCTAAATAACTTCGAAATGACCCTACTTCAACTTACGTGATAGGCCTCAAACTGGCCATGTATTATAATGTGTTGATAAGCTTAATAATAGAAGCATACGAACGGAATGCAAGTGGGATGTTTGGTCAAGTTATATTGTGTTAACGCTCTTATGTAATTATGAGAAAGGATAAGATATTATTAGTTCTTTTTTTTTTTGATTCAAAAATAGCTTTATTAAGGAATTAAGAGATTAAATTGTTATCTTGATCTACCCATTCCTGGATTTCTAAAAGAAGATTAGATTGAAACTCGAAATTAGACCTTAAAACTCTGTCTTTTTTTGCCAGTTTATCAGCTACTCCATTAGCACTTCTCTTAACTAAGACACAACTCCACTGAGTTAACTTACTTAAGAAAAACTTAATGTCCAAAACAAGGGACTGATTCATCCAATGAACGTAGAAGGTTTGTTCATTGATGGATTTTATTAATACTTTACTGTCTGACTCGAATACTACTTTACTGAACCCTCTTTCAACTGCTGCAAGCATTGATTTACACTCCAGCTCTTCTACTTCAATTCCTAGAGTCATTCCTCCATCAAGATAGTCTCCTTGTACTCCAATGCAGATGCCTGCAAAATTTCTCACAATTAGTCCAATTCCACCCTGCAAATTAGGTTCCATAAAAGATGCATCAAAGTTAATTTTGAAATAATCATTGTCAGGAGGAAGCCATCTCTGAATCTGCAAAGTTCTGTTAACATTAGTAGGAGGAGAAATGCAAGTTCTAGTAAGCTTATGAATGTTATCTAAAGAGAAAGCTCTATTTGGATTGATATTCTGAAATATTTTAGAACATCTATCCTTCCAAATGGTCCAAGCAGTGACCATAAGTAGATTGTTTAAATCCTGTCTATTAATACCCGCTCCAAAAATCAGGTTTGAACCTGCAGAAAACCAAGAAATAACCCAGTTTTTGAAAGATCCATGCTGAGAAATAATACTACCCACACTTATATTGACAGCCAACCAAACAGATCTAAAATAAGAACAATTCAACAACAAATGATCCACAGATTCAATGGGATGATTACATAAACTACAATGCACATCAATATCAGGTTTATATCTTGCAATCTTATCTCTAGTTGGGACTATATCCTTCATACATTTCCAGATAAAAAGTTTGACTTTATGAGGCAAATTAACTTTCCAAAGTTTTTTTCCAAACCTGATTAACAACTGGTTGAATACCTGCAGTATAATTAGGTGTTCTTGTAAACACATTATAAACACTTTTAACAGTAAATTCCCCTTTCCTATCAGGCAACCATATGAGGGTATCACTTCCAGTAGAAGGAATTCTCATTGCTAAAATTTTATTAGCAGAATCTGGAGAGAACAAGTATTGAATCAAAGGGATATTCCAATTCCTAGTTCCATCAATAAACAGATCAGAAACACAAACACATGCCACAGTATTAACTAAACCATCAGCTGGAATTGGGGGATGGTCAAGTCCAATGACCCAACAATCTAACCAAATTTTAGCTTTAAAACCACATCTTATAGCCCAATAACTATTATTTCTAATTATAGTAATACATCTATAGATACCCCTCCATATCCATGAACAATTATCCTTAAGTTTATCCAGATGCAAAATACTGCAATCTTTAAAATATTTAGCACTTAACAGTTGGACCCAGAGTTCATCCTGTTCAGTAAGAATCTTCCACACTAACTTATAGATAAGAGCAGTATTAAAAGATTCTAAATCTCTGAAACCTAACCCTCCTAAGTCCTTATGCATATTGATGTTATCCCAAGAAGTGAACTTAATACCTTTACCTGCCTTATGCCCCCACCAGAAGTTTCTCTGCAATGTATCAAGATGTTTTATCAAAGTAGAAGGAATTTTAAAGTATCCCATTTGATATGCAAGTAAAGTATTCAAAACAGATTTGATTAAAGTTGATCTACCTACTTGGTTAAGAGTGGTGCTGACATAGTTGTTCAGTCTAGCTTGAAAAGATTGCATTAAGGGATCAAAAGATTTGATCTTGGAGTGACCTAACAAAAGAGGTGATCCTAAATATTTCTCAGAATCAGAGATAATAGTCATATTCAAAGCACTAGCAAGAACAATACAATCATTAGGACTCAAGTTCTTACTGAAATACACACAGGATTTGTCAAAGTTTAGCATCTGACCTGACAGCTTGCCAAAATCATTCAACATCTGCAAAATGGCATTAATATGTTTCATATTGGCTTGATCAAAAATTAAAATGTCATCTGCAAACAACAAATGAGTAATGGCAGGAGCTTTTTTGACACCCACAATAGTTTTTTTAGTTTCAGCAAGCAACAAAGATCTAGAAAGATACTTCATGGCAAGAATAAAAAAATAAGGGGATAAAGGATCCCCTTGTCTTATGCCTCTAGTTGGCTCAAACTGATCACATGGTGAACCATTAAGAAGAACACTAATGCTAGTAGTGGTAACACATTGCATCACAAGATTACAAAATTCCTTACTAAAACCAAATTTTTCAAGAACTTTTTCAAGAAAACTCCATTCCAATCTGTCAAAAGCCTTTGACAAATCAAGTTTAAGATCCATTGTACCACTGAAACCTTCCTTTTGTTTCATAGAATGAATCATTTCATGAGCAATAATAATATTGTCATGAATTGCTCTACCTGGTACAAATGCAGCTTGATAAGGAGAGAATAGCTTCTTAAGATAAGGTCTTATTCTATTAGCTAAAATTTTGAAACAGTCTTGTAAGAAGCATTACAAAGGCCTATGGGTCTAAACTCAGATGGCATTTTGGGACTTTTACACTTAGGTATAAGTGAGATATAAGTCTTATTAAGACACCTTGGCATATGACCACTTTGAAAAAAATCTTTTGACAACATCAATAACATCTCTACCAACTAATTGTCATTGAGTTTGATAAAACCCTGCTTGAAATCCATCTGGACCAGGTGAACTCCAAGCAGGCATACTTTGAACAACATTTTCTATTTCAATATCAGTAGGAACAACATGGAGAATAACATTATCGGAATCAGAGATAATACAAGGAATAACACCAAAGTCATTATCAGCAAGAACAGGATTAGTAAAAGTAGCAACCTTACTAAAGTGACTAGTAAGAAGATTACTAATATCTTTCCTATCTCTAAACCAATTTCCATTAGGATCACAAAGAACATTGATATTATTAGTATGCTTTCTCTTGTTGACCATAGTATGAAAAAATATAGTATTATTATCCATATCTAGAACAGTTTTATCCCTAGACTTTTCTTTATAAAAATCATATTGAATTTTATACCAATTATCCAATTCACTAACAATGGATTTAACTCTTTCATTTTGATCAACATCATTAGTATCATTCTGAGCAGTTTCTAACATAGTTTGCAATTTATTTATATTTACCTGGATGTCACCAAACTCCATTTTGTTCCACTGTGATAAAGAAATTCTAGCACTATGTTGCTTTTGCTTCAATTTATAAGCAGGCCTACCATAGAATTCTAGATTCCAAGATTGCTCAAGTTTCTCCTTAAAATTGTTATGACCTATCCAAGTTCTGAAAAACTTAAAGGGTCTCCATAAAAATTTAGGAATAGGGTCAGTTATAAGAAGAATTGGAGAAGGATCAGAAGCAATGAAATTCAGATGCAAAAGTTTAGCAGTAGAGAAATTTAAAGACCAATCAGAATTGCTTAGAGCCATATCCAACCTAGCTTTTTTAGTACCAGTTCCAAAAGAATTACTAGTCCAAGTATAATCCTTACCTTCATAACCAATATCCACTAGACCTGCATCACTAACTTTATTCTGCACCCACCTATCAGAAGTGTTATTATTGTTATCTAAGTGAAAGTTCAAATCCCCTATTACAATCCAAGGTTGTTGAACATCCTTATTGAATTCAGATAAAAAGTTCCACTGAACTTTCTTTGGATCAGAGTATGTAGAGCCATACATAAAAGAGAATAAAACTTTAGGCTTACTAGGGTCAAGTTGTATAACAACATGAATAATGTTATTTTCACAGCCTATGATTTCCACATCAATACCATCCTTCCACATTAATATAAGACCCCCTGCATAACCAACTCTATCAATGCTGGTATAATTCAAATAATGAACAGATTGAGCTACCTGTATCATTCTACTTTCATTAATTTTAGTTTCACAAAAAAAAAATCAGGATTTTGAGCTTTAACTAAATTTTGAAACTGATTTTTTATGAAATTGTTAGCGATACCCTGCACATTCCAAGAAAGGATTTTCATTTAAAAAAATAAAAAACTAAGTTTAGACAAAATTATAGAAACAAGATATTTTACCCTAACTCCCTTAGTGCTTCTAGCTTGGTTATCTCTTGTTGTGATTATGCTAGTTATTTGTGAGTTTACAGGTATGTCTGCACCATCTTCATGTTCCAAAACATGAGCATCTGGACTTTATTTTCTCTGCCTTTTTCCAAGCCTTTCCTTATCATCAATGTCATCTTTTCCATCTTTCTGAGTTGAGATAGAGCCTATCATGTATCCATCCTTAGGTGGGACGAATACATTAACTTTAGTATTATTCTTCTGAGTGAACTTAGGAACTTGATCCCCTACTTTTGTAATCACTAACTGCTTCCTCCCCCATTTCTTAGAATCTCCAAAGTAATGTGGTTTAGCATGAGCCTTTGCTAAATAATCAGTAGCAGCCTTACATGCTCCCTTAGTGTGATTGAGAATATAGCAATTAGGACAGATCTTGTGAGGTTACTTCTCATAGAAGAACTTAATCCATCTAGTTGAACCAGCATTTGTGATTTCCATCACTCCCCTCCTCAGTGGGAAGTTAATATCAACCTGAACACAAACTTTAACTGGATCTCCTCATATTGGCACTCCATAAGCTAGCTCAATTGCCAACACTTCACCCATAATCTTTCCAATCTTAGTTATAGCAGAAGTATTCATATGCTCTGGTAGTATCTTCTTAACTTGAATCCAAAAACAGTGAGTACCCCAATCCAGTTCTTGGTAAACCATTCCTGAGTCATAGAATCTTAAGTTGATAAGTAACCATTGATACTCCAAGGTCGAGAATCAAAATCTTTTTTCTGAATTTCCTTATCTTTGAATCGAAATTCAATGATATTATCTTTCAATTCAAAAATCTTAAGACCTCCTGTAGGAATGAAATCCCAGGTAAATCCAGTATTCCTCTCCACAGTCTTCAATCCCATCTTTCCTTCAAAAATTATTTTAACAATAAGACTAATTTCCTCCTCTTTAGTTTCATTCTCTTCAGCCTTATCCGACTGATGATAAACAACTTCTTCAATGTCTCCCAAATCCAAAGCAGCTTGCATAAATTTCGAAGCCAAATCAGTGATTGATTTCTCACTTTCCTCAGCCATTGATATGAATAGAATAGTTTCACAATCAAAATGAGTGATACGATTGATATGAGAAACTTTGTTCATAACTATACTTTTATATTGGATAAACCCTAGTGAATTAAGGAATTGAGCTATATCTTGAGATAAAATATTCTGAAAATCTTGAGATTGAGAGAAAATAATGGACTGAATATCGCCATGAAAAAAGAAATCTGATTTTGAAATGGAAACTTCTGAAGTTTGACTGGTACCGTTAATTACGAGAAGAATTAACAGAATTAGTTTGTAACGGAACTTTTGAAATTTGAATTTCTGAGAGCCCGCCGATCTTCAACCCACTGAAACGTTCCAGGAACTCGGTAGAGAAAATTATCCAGATGATCCAAAATTCCATACTGTAAACTCACGAGAGCTTCAAAAAGCATTGAAACAACTTCTGCAAACGCCTTAATCACAACTACAAACATGTGTTGATGGTGGTTTTTAGTTCAGGGCTAAAATTGTAAAACCATGTATTTAATGCACCGTTGTTCTTCAAAGAAACTGAGCCATTTAAAAGTGATGAGTTCCCAAGCCTCTCAACTTACATATATGTATTGAGCAATTCAGCATATTTATATGAAATTTTTCCAGAATGGTGCGTGTAGCAACAATCCAAAATATTCTATAAATTTCTGAGTATTTGTTCCATACCATGTTCCCAGTTGAACTCTTAATACTGACATGACATGACGACTAATGTTCGCTCTCAGCCGAGCGACATGAATCTCCCGAAGTGTAAGGATTGAGATGCGTGTGGAAGTACTCAATCAGAGGCATGCGAAGTTATGCTGCCATTTAATATTAAATTAGTGATTTTTGTACCAGTATGCAAAATTCACCAAAATTAGATTGGTTTTGCGGCAACCCGCAAAATTCAGTCATTTAGCATAATTTTATCGATTTGCAAAAATTAGGTTTTTGGCTCCCTACGGAATATATCGAACCCTATTGGTCGAGATCAAACCTAGGTAAGCTAGGCAATTACTCCGCCATAGACTAGTAGGAGCAAAATCCTACCCAAAAATCAGAAAACAAGAAATAAAAGAGCCGCAGAAAATAGGAGCAGCAACAAGAAAAGGTGTGGCCGCGCCACATGTCCGGCTAGTTCGCCTAGCAAGCGTCACCCGTAGATGAATGGCCACGCTACATTTTACCCCTTCCGGATCCCCTTTTTTCCATCGACTAATCAGGTCGCTCTAAATGCGCCACATGCACTTTGAATGTGGCCGGGCCCATGCCGCTCGCCGGCCCCTTTCCCATCGACCAATCAGGTCGCTCTAAATACGCCACATGTGCTTGGAATATGGCCGGGCCCATGCTGCTTGCCGACCGTCTTTCCTATCGACCAATCAGGTCGCTTTAAACCCGCCACACACATTAAATAAAGCCAAACTGCGCTAACACCTAGTGGTCGTCGCGTCAACATGGCCGCCATGCCAATTAGCTAATCAACCTGCCAAATCGCACCGACATGCTAATTGGCAAGCCATGCTATTCCGCGGCAGCAATATGCCAGTGTGCCATAACAGCGCAGCCGCGTGCTATCTTACTTTTCGTTCGTGGCCAACGCCATAACAAACTCTAACTAGGGTATTCTGATCAGAATATGACTCTTGTTTTAGTGGCATTGGTCGAATCAAAAGGAAACCCTAATGCCTAGTCGTGACCTAAATTATGCCACTTCGGAACCACAACATGCCACAAGCCATGTGGGACCCAGAAAACCCTACAAATGGCGCCATATTGTGGCCACCCTTGGCTATCCCCGCGTCCATGGCCGTTCCCTTTTTATGGCCTTGCCATGATTCCTTTAACGTGGCTATGGCAGTATTTTCCAAAATGCCACCATACCGCGGCCATGTAGCCGCACGTGCTAATTAGGGTTTTGACATGCTAAACCCTAATT
Organism: Papaver atlanticum; assembly: GCA_023531105.1. Classification (NCBI taxonomy): domain Eukaryota; kingdom Viridiplantae; phylum Streptophyta; class Magnoliopsida; order Ranunculales; family Papaveraceae; genus Papaver; species Papaver atlanticum. The sequence goes on along the minus strand of JAJJMB010007708.1, from coordinate 26,441,375 downwards.
TGGAAGGCCGCTATGCCGACCCATGCCAAATAATGCCGCCTAAGGCATTAAGTTTGATACGGCAACTAGAGCCAATATTATCGAGTTATATTTGGACCTAGCGCCAATATGCCAAGATATAGTAGCCGCGGCTACGCCAAGAAGGCGCCATTCCGCCACTATGCCACTGGCAGGCGCCAACGAGATGTGTCCATAATCAACGGCCACTCTCTTCCATAAATTACAATCTCGGTCGTCCAACTTCGCTAGCCGAATTGACTGGCCTAGATTAAATCTTAGGTGACCAACTAAAGACTAACTTAATAGTGTCACATGATATTTCTTGCGGCAAGTCTCATAACTTAACTCACCACACGTGATCGTCCGCCGCCTAGTTTGCGCGCGATTGGTCATAATAAGTGGGTCTTGCACACAAGACCCACTCAACAATCTGCTTCATATTTTCCACGAAAATACTCGAGACATCAAACATGTCACAAACTGGGGGATGCTCACTGGGGTATTGGTCTGGCGGTTTACAACGTGCGGCGTGCAACACGTCCATTACGAGAAAGTGTCAGGAAAGGCTGGACGGTTAATTAGCAGTAAGTGAATAGTGGGTATGAGGCTGACCAGTCTTCCCTCGTGATGGAAAAATGATGGTCACCACTTTTTACACGACTCCACTTCTCCACTACTTAACTGTCTCCACTTCCTACGATATCATAGGATCAATCATGACTTGTATAAATAGGCTTTCGACCTATTTTGATGAGGACAACAAGTGTTATCAACACAAGTATCCAGAAAACACAAAGAACTGATAGCTTACATTCTGCAAGCCAGTTCCATATTCTGATACAAGTCATAAAACAACCACACCTTCAAAATTCAATATTTTTGATCTCAACACCTTTTTTGCTTCCCTCCCTAAGATCAACCCTTCTCCTTCACTTTGGGACCGAAGCAAGTCTGGAACGACCATTTCTTGGTTTAGGCCAGAATTGTACAGATTGATCTCTCGAATCTAAAGTACTCCCATGCAGTGCATTTGTTTATGGTTTAGATTCGTTTCTCGGCGGCACACCCAAATATACCATTTCCAGCAGAATCAGTTTTTACCCCAAAACAACATGGTAAACACCATTTGAGATTACACTAGCTGTAAACACATTAGGGAGAGAGAAAAATTAGCAAAACATGATTTTTAAAAATCTTAAGAAGGTATTATCAGTTCTTATCTAGTGAAGACCTTGATTTCATTTTCATTAGTACGGGACATAGAAGGTAGGAAATGTTGGTAGAGTAGATAGGGACCATAGGGTGCATTTGATAGATGGCGTGTGCAAAGTAGGCTGAAGATTTTGAAACCAACCTTTTGTTAGAGGGAGAGCAAAAAAGGACTTGAGGAGTGCAAAAATCATAATTGACTCATTTACTAGGACGATTTTGATATATTTTTCTTACTTGGAAAAATTTATCCCTGCTAAATACATCACTAATCAAAAAAATCTAACACACATAACCATTGACTCTACGCACTCTCAACTACAAATACTCATGAGATATTTTTCCTTGAGATGTTAAGGACTCGGGATTTCAATGGTTTAAAATTTATTAGATGAAAGTCGAACAATAACGAGAGGACTTAGCGTGGTTTTTCTTTTGGTTCGCTCCAAAAGAGACGGTCCTATTACGAGCAAGTTTCAATTTAGCTCCAATTTCATACAACATGGAGCCGGGTTTAAATGCTAATGAATAAACACAACACACCTTCGGTAGTCAAATCTCAATGAATCATTAAGAACACTTAGATACCATACTTAATTCATTCGTTAAGAGATCATATCAATGAATAGGGTTCTCGTTTTTACTAACAATCCGAATTCACCATGGATGTATCTGTGGATTCTTTTCTGTCGCATAAAGTGGGAAGATGTGAATCGCTCTGATGGTGCAAGATAGTGATCTGTGATCATGGAGTAATCTCAGAACTGTTTGAATTAATAGGCGTACTTTGTAGGGATATATTTGTCCGAGTTAGATAAATCTGTTGAATTAGTTCTAAGTAACGAGTGAACTACGATTTTCGCACTCTTCAAATCCTTTTTGCTCTCCTTTTAATAAAATTCATTATTTTAACAGAACATATTATTTTGAAACAGGGGGAGTAATTAGTATGCTTTGTGAATCTAAGTGATGGGAGAAGAAAAAAATGTTAGCACGAGATTAGTGGTGTTTAATTTGCTCGTGCAGTGTGGACATCTATCCCTGGAGCTAGGAGAAGCATGGAGAACCCTGATACAAGTGTTGCTACGTGGATCATTAGTTGGTTTACCAACGAATTCACTAAGCTAGATGAAGACTGGATTGTAAAAATGGCAAATGCAACATGGGAAATTTGGAAAGAGCGTTGCAGATGTGTTTTTGACGGAAAGAAACCAAATGCTGTAGAAGTAATTCGTAACATTCAGCATATAAACAACATGACATGATCAACTATGAAGAGAACGCATAGGATTGTTTGTAGGAATAGATGGATACCCCCTGCTATATCTACCTATTCTATGTGTTGTGATGCTTCTTTTAAAACTATTTCTTTTGTTAACCATACAAGGATAGCACTAATACTTCGTAATTCTGCAGGTGTGTTCGAGCAAGGACGTTGCATCCATGAATGTGGACACTTGGATGCAGAACATGCAGAAGTAGAAGGATTGATGCAGGCTAAAGCATGGGCGGAAGAACTCAACTTACAACAGGTGTGCTTTGAGACTGACGCTCAGAATGTAGTAGCAGCAGCTAAAGGGGAGTACCAGAAGGTCAGATGGGAGCTACAACCATTGATCCTTGACATTATTAGTTTATTTAGCAAGCATCCATCTTGGACTTGCAAGTATATCAATAGGAAGTTTAATAAATTAGCTGATAAGATGGCTAAACATTCTCGCACTTTTCAGATTAGTAGAAGTTGGATTCAGTACCCACCAAACTTCATAGTAGAAGCATTATATGCTGATATGAATGATGTAACCGATTCCGATATCTAATGAAATTCTTCTTAGTATAAAAAAAGAAAAAGATTAGTGGTGTTTAGTGTGATGAAATGGATGTGTAAAAAGTTTGGATTCCACCTATGGATTTGGTCTAATGACAATGGGCAACATAGTGGGGCGGAAGGTGGGGGTGGATACATCATAGCTCTTGAGTCCTTATTTCGAGTCCTTCACGAGTTTGGTCTGGGTATCAAGGAAAGCGAAAGGAGAACCACTAGAAGTATAACGGCAGGAAATTTGATCTTATATATCCCCACTCACCTCCCTAACAAAACCACCAAACGCTTTAATAAAAAGTTCTGAAAAAAATAAAGGGGGAAATTGGAGAATATTAATAAAGACCAAGGCGATCAAGAATCCAGAAATCAAATCAACCAGAGTGAGAGAATGTGTTGTGGATGCTCGATGTGTAGGGTCTGTTTTTGCCTGATCTTGTTGGTGATTTTGATTGGATTCATCTTCGGGTTTGGAGTATTTGGGCATCTATTTGATAAATTGAAACACAGCGTACATGTTTCTGATCCAGGAGCTACTTCTTATCACACTGGAAGACCATTCTTGGGTTACGGAGCACCTGTTCCTCTTTAGAGCTTCGGTTTCTTCGTCATGTTTAGATTGATTTTTTTCTGATTTTTGTAGGGTTTCTATTCTATTAACAGATGTTTCAGAGATTCTTTCTGATTTTATTATGACTTCGATTATTATTCTTTCTTAGGGTTATTATTTTGACTTGTTGATTTCTTTAATGTAGAGGATTTTATTATGTGAATGAATTATGATGATTAATAATAATACAGTTCTCAGTATATTGGGTGTTTGTTTCAATTTTGTATTTGTTGTTTCTTGATAGATCTATCTTGTAGTCATCTTAGGTTGACAACGGCTGCTGATGATGATAGATAAAGAGGAAGATGATAGGAAGTGGGCAGTTTGGGGGCATATGCCCCTTCACGATTGCAGCCTAATTCGGATAGATGCAATAATAGATGCTATGTTTTTGTTTGTTTTTTGCACATGGCAGTATGGCTGTGCCTTGAGTTTCAGAGAGTGCACATTTTTCACAGATCTCCATAAGTTCATAAAACCAAATCAAAGCATGTTGTATGGTGTTGGTCACTTAATAACTTTAAAACCTTGCTTGACGCGATGGATGTGAGTATTGGAAAATATCATACATACACTACCCATTTAAGCATGTCGTATGGTGTTAATCATCAACTTTAAACCTTACTTGACGCTATGGATGCAAGTACGTGTTGGAAAATATCAACTTCAAACCTTGCATGGCACCATGGATGTAAGTATTGGATACCACTGGAAGAAGTCAAAAGCAAAAACATTTTGCTTCACAAAAAATTAACCTTTTTTCTTTTGAAAGTCATTCTGAAACAAAAATTCTTGGTGTACCACCTAAACGGACACCTTAAAAACTGTTGGAATATTGTGTCCGTGTGCACTTGTGCAGTGAGCCGAAGTGACCGTGAAAAGAAGATTGTCCGTGCAGTGTATATGAAGAGAAGATAATTAAAGATTGCAAGATAGAATATTGCAAGTAATATTTTAGTTTACTAAATAAGCATATTCTAATATTAATTAGTAATATATTTTCACCCTCTCAACTCTATAAATAGAGTGTAATTGTAATTGTAATCTCATCTCAGAATGTTCTGATAATCAATATTATTATTCACCCTACGGGGTTGCTTGTGGACGTAGGTCGAGTCGACTGAACCACGTTAAACATCGTCTCCATTATTATTTTGGTATGTAGATTTGTTTCTTCTCGATTGTTTTATTTTATCATTGATTTGATTTTATTATTTGTCTAATATCAATGATATCCATCTTGAATTTGATCTACATATCAAAATTTAAGAAAAACCTCTCCCCTCACAAACTTTCATATAACGGCCCCACTGACCCCTTGCAAATTCCCAGGGCGTGGGGCCCACTCGTTTGTGTCTGAACGGTTTTAAAGTGGTTTGTGGGTACGCCTAGAACCACTGTTCTGAAATTGTGTATTCAAACTAACCTCTGACCTTTTTGCTTCCAAAAGTCGAAGAGCAACTTCAGGCTGTGTATCCAAACAACCTATTTGCAAAACTTTCGGACATGAAGAATTTGCAGCAATCACAACTCGAAGTTGAACCCAAAGACAGATTTACAAGCATCTCACATTCTGTATATTGTTTTTTATATCTAATTGAATTTTGGTAAACAAAGGAGGGGATGAAGATAAACACAGTAAGTAGGATTTTCGTTTTTTTTTCTAGTAAAAAGGGGTGTTGTGTTACGGTTCCTCATGAATAAAACCTACTTATAGGGAAACATGTTCATCTCTACCTTTAGATGGCCCGGGAATCCTGCCTGGTCCAATTTTTATTCCATGAAATTGTAAACAAGGTATAGTTGAACCTCGGTAAATAAATACCCTTGAGACTAAGAAAAATATTCGTTTGCGAGGTTATTTATTTATCAATAGATGAATAATATATTCATTTATTGATAAATGAATATTTATTTAGAGAGTGTTTTTCGTTTATATATATAATTCATGTTTCCAAACCAGAAATTGATCAATTAGAAGAAGATGCCCATTCAAGAATTAACTAATATCATTTTTAACTTACGCCATAAAAATGGTGATGGATATGTCTTTCGAACTATGCTATCGAGAATAATTGCAATGATGCGATTATAGAGCCGCCTATGGATGAAAAAATTATCGAGTCAGTAATAAATGATGAGAATGATCATGAACCAGATGATAGTAGCGCCATACCAAATGTGTCATCAAAAGTGGCTTTTCAAGCAGTAACGACCACAAAAATAACTTGCTAAGAGTATGAACAAAATATTCATAAATTTGCATGCATTACGAAGAGTTAAGGATGGGATGTATTTTTTTTTCTACGTGGAAGGAAAAAAAAATCAACTTTAGATGCATTTTTGAAAATAGTTAACTTTTTATATGAAGATTTTGATTGGATGAATTAGTTTTTTATATTTCCATAGGACCTTTAAGAACTCAAAAATATTTATTCGTTAATGTATTTAGCGAGGTTATTCATTTAACCTCTTTGCCCAAATTGGGACCGAAAAAAATTATTCAGTTGGCGAGGTTGTTCATTTATCGAGGTTAGATTGTAATATAGACTAGAGTTATCATTTCAATAACATACTTCAAAGCTTAAATAAAAAGCCTTATTCTGATTACTATTCACATGAATACATGTTTTTAAATCCTCATTTATATAACTAAAGGTGTATTTGGTTTCCTCCCTCTGCTGGGTATCTAACTACTAATTATGATGGCTCTTTTAATGATTTTTTTAATTCTCGTCGTATAGGAGAAATGATTCGTGATTCTGCAAGTGAACCTCGAGGAACAAAATGCATTCTAGTGAATGTTAAACATGTTGGAAGTCTAGCTCTAAGTGAAGCATCCTGGTGGGGGAAAATTTGAAGCTGGAATAAATGTACTTTGAGTTGGAGGCGATGCTATTTTTGGTAGCTAAAGCAGTAACAATGGGCAAGTTGGAGAATCCATCGTCAAATTTCTGATATCATTGTTGTATTTAGTCAATTTAAGTCTTGTAGGTAGTATTATGTCCCTAAAAAAATAAAAATAAAGTAGTTGAAGTTCAGTCAAAGGTTACAAGAACTGAAAAACTTAGAAGAGATGGTTCTCAGTTAGCCTCAAGTTATTCATTATTATGAGTTGATGAAAAAAAAAAGAGGATTGCTTTGCTGGAAGCTCATGACCTTGACTTTGGCTGGGAGATTTTGACCAAAAGTGAAGGTGATTAGGGTTTCATTTTTGCACTCAATTTTTGGTTCTTCTCTGTAGATCCACCTCCATTGATGAGGATGGTGAAGGTTTGGTTTCTTCAGGAGGGTTTTCTCTACATGTTTCCTCCCAGAAGGTAGAGGGATTTAGAGCGGGAGCTCATGAAAAAGGGGTTTCTGGTTCTTTCAGATCGAAGATCATCTGGTCTAATTTGTTTGCTAGGAAGAGAGAAGCTATTCCTGATTTTTCTATAGATTTTGAATCCCTTGTAGATGCTGATGGAAAGAGGGTGGCGGATATTATATTTGATGTTGTTGAAGAGGATTTAGAACATTGTAAGGATTTATGATTGGTGCTCTTGTTGGTCGGAAACTTCCATACATGTTAGTGAAGAACACTACCCAGAGGGCTTGGAGGGTTAAGGGCTTAATGCATATGGCTATTCATGGTGAGTCCTTGTATGTTTTGAATTTGAAGAAGTTGCTAATCGTATTTCAGCTATTGAATATGGCCATGTTTATATCTTGAATCAATTATTTTTTGTTTGTCATTGGTATGCTCTGACAGAGCAAGAGATTGCTGAGATGAAATCTATTCCTTCTTGGGTCAATCTTAGGAAAGTACCTTTACATATGTGGCTTAAAAAGTCTTTGTCCAATATTGTTAGTTTGATTAATAAGACAATTATGATGGATAACCTTACGGCTTCGAGGGATAGAATGATCTATGCTAGGATTTTGATTGAAAAAGATGTTTATTGTGATTATCCATCTACTATTCCTCTTTGTTATGAAGGGAAGCATGAAAAAACGAGGGTACCCAAATATACCACAATCTTACACTTTTCTACCTATAAGTGCTTTTACCGAAAGTGATTGTCTATGGACTGAGTCTTGAAAATACAACGAATCGGTATTCACACTTTGTATGATCGTCTATGGATACGAGATCGAGACAATACAACAACCAAAGTGTGATTACTTGATAATAGGTTCGGACTTAACCAAACTCTATAGGATCACTATCAAGTAATGCAGAGTTAACGTTTGTGTAATTTACTTTAAATTATAATAACAACAATTATAATTGCGGAAAACAAAAGTAAATGACACAGCAAGATTTTGTTAACGAGGAAACCACAAATGCAGAAAACCCCCGGGACCTAGTCCAGAATTGAATACTCTCAGAATTAAGCCGCTATACAAAATCAAACCAACTTCGTATAGTTGAGACCAAGCAACTAAACCTATAGTTCACCTAGTTTCTTCAGTATCCCTGCGCTTCCGACATTCGATAAGTGCACGCACTAGAACAATTCCTTTGGTTCGTATTCAAACAGTAAAGGAACAACAAATCTGTTCGGTAACAACCCTATTCAATCTCAGTGATATGAGTTAGACAAAGGCTCTTCTGTTTAATCCAATAATCTCCTTTGTCGGGTTTAGATCTATCTATCCAACAACTACCAAAGTAGCAGAGTTTAGATTTTGCAATCAAATATAGGATCTACCAAGATACTATATAGTGATGCCGATCTACGCAACTAATCAATCAAATCTATCAAAGATAAACCGATTATAGTTGGATCCCAGCCGATCAAGTTTTGTGCACACCAAAGATTATGAAACCAATAAGAAATCTTCTTTGTCTTAAAATCTTCGTAAATTTTCAATAAACACCTGCACACCACAACTTGAATCTCTTGTGATCAATCACACACAGAACGGAGTCTGTTACCAATGGATTATCACAAGACGTCTTTAGATCTACAAACAGTTCTAAAGATACCGTCGACACTTCGATCTAGTTTGAGTGAATCTTATATCAGAAGAGAAGATTCTCAGGAATAAACAAACTAGGTGCAATCAAAGTTCAACAACCGTTAGTTAATCAAATCAAATTGAAAACTAATAATACTGCAATTATCTAGTTTCCCACCAACGGTACTCGTAGAGCTTCTTGATCCCACATAAGTCTATAAACGAGCGGTCGTAAGAGATTTCGCCTAATTATGGTACTTTCCTCTCCAAATAGACGGCTCCACCAGTAACAACACAACAAGGTAGTTTTGTTGGCTCTTAGGATAGATTGCTCGAAATGCAAACTTGGGTATTTATAGACCAAGGAAGTTTGGACACCAAGGAATTTCCAAAATCGAATATTCTCAAGATATGCAATATATTTCCAAAAACAGTTTTCATAATTCCTGGAAATGCTCTGTCCAATATTACCGAAAATCTCACTAGAAAATCTCCAATTAGTAAATGCACAATACCAATTTTTATTTTCCAGAGATATGCATTTAATTGCTGGTAATTAAAAGCATATAAAATCAATAACCTTAATTAAAAGATTCTTAATTTATTTCGGTCCGGGATCTCCTTGAGTTATTAAGGAATATCTTTGAACAATAAAAGATAAGAGTTACTGAACATGTTCAAAGTATGTCGACATCTTTTTCTTTGTAAATCCTTTTTCATATTTACAATCTTGGAACCGATTATCAAATATCACATAAAGGATTATCAAATAGGGGTTTTAGAGTTATCCTTTTTTAAATTTTGTGGTAGTTTAGTTTAGTCACATATTGGTAAGATCGTTACATGGTAATTGGCTATTGCGAATTAGACACGTTATTACGTTCTTGTGAGGTTAAAATATCTAGTTGGAGTCATCTCAAGGTGTTAACCCGGAGAGAAAAGGATTATGAAGAGCATAGAATCTGGATTGAGAAGAACTAATTGAGATAAAATATCTACCACCATCATCAACGAGAAGAGACAAAAATTGTATCATTATACAGGATTGGGATCGCGGGGCAGAACTGGAGTCATAAATGTTGTGTTATGGGCAAGATTTTGCGTCAGAATGCCAATTAAAGAATTTAAATTAAACAACGAGTTTTGCATCACAAAAACAATATACTATCATTGAAAATATGAGCTTTGCTAGTAAGTATTCCTCAGAAGATCAGGTTAGTTTTCTATGGAAGATGTCAGAATCAGGGCAAATGTTATCAAGTGTAAAGTTGAAGACAGTTCATACTAAGAATTTTACAGATAAACTTAGAGTTATTTCTTTCCTCCGCCTTTTTTTGTTCTTGGCTTGGACCAGACCCTGATGAGATTATGGTAAGCTCTGATGGTTCAAAAAAACTTCTTGATGGTGGTTGGGTGGAGCTATCTTAAGAACCAATTCTGGTGTTGTGGTGGCAGCTACCAAAGGTGGAGGACCTCTCATTTCAGCCAATACCCATGAGTTACAAGGAGTTGAGTTGGGTTTAATTTTGGAAATTGAGAGAGGTTTAAGGAAGGTTCATTTAGCTATCGGTTCTACGGTCATTTGCCTGTTGTTAGTGAAGCATGAAACCAACCTTCCTGGAGTGTAATTCAGATTTGACGTAAGGTGGAGAAGTTAAGACATTTCTTTGAGATATTGCAGATTACTCATGTTTTTCGAGAGACGAATAGTGCCGCTGATTTACTCGCAAGCTATCATCCTCCAATGAAAAGATAGATGATTTTTCTCCAGAGTTAAGTGATATTCTCAGAGGATGGAGAGGGAAAACTGCACATTTAGGCGGATTTGGTTTCTGTTTATGTCTTTCTATTTGGTGTTTGTTGGTTCTTGGGGTGGGGCCCCTTAACCCCGGCTGTCTGTTCAAAAATTCAAAAATTCAAAAAGAAAAAAATAATTTATTATGCTTATTCGTTGTATGGTTTTCAAATTTCTTGTAGGCATCAACAATGTGGATTAAGAACCATTAAAATGATAAGAATATCATAGATACATTAATTATGTCCCCTGTGCAGTCTTACAATCTCAAATACACAATTATCTCTTAAAATGGCCACTTTTACCTTCTGATTTAAAAAACGCACTATTTCAAAATGAGCTGCTTTCATTCTTGCTTCAAATGTAAAAAAAATGCGTCAGACTTTACTGTAACCACTCATGGAATTCAAAGAAAGCTAGATGCAGTGATACCACCGATCCTTTTTTATCCAAGTTTTGATTAATACAGATTCAAAAAAAAAGTTGCAAATAATTGTTTGAAACACACAGACTCATATTTGCCTCCCGCAGAACCGAAAACAGCAACGACAAAATAAGTGAAAAGAAACACATAAGTTTACTCCAGCTCGACAAGACCAACTAAGGAAGCCTCAAACATACAACCACCCAAGCTAAACTTACTCAGTTCCGGACACGCCCAAACACTAGAACCAGATTTGAAAAAATTGGTAGCATGTTCCAAAACCTCTTTCCCAGGTTCGGTTTGTTGAACGTATTTGCTGCCGAAGAACAATATATACGTCAGGAAAGAAGCAATTCCTATTTTACCATAAGAAAAGAAAAATTATACTTTACCTGCCGATATCAAACACACGATCACTATAATTAATACACTTGACATCTGGATACTCAGACGTGATATTTAAGGATGGTTTGATTAGGTAACCAACCACGGAAATGCCACGATCAGAGGGAACAGAATCAATAGGCCACAACTTGCTAGGACAGTCATCCTTTTTCACGAGGTTTATGCCTATATATAAAGTTCAATCAAACAGTGCGACCAGAATTTAAGTATGAAATCGACATTAAACACATCATAAGATGAAACTAAAAATGCCCGATTACTGGCACACCTTTTATGCTACAGTTGTTCTCAATAGCCTCCAAAATTTGACCAACACAATGCTCCTTGAAAGCTAAAGGGTTGATTAAGAAGACACACATTCTATCCATATAAAATTTGTTTTTAAGGTCCCTGAAACATAAAATTAAAGAACTACTGCAAAAGGTGGATTAAACAACATAAGGGAAACTACTTACTGCAAGTATTAAGTATATAAATTGGAGCACCATAAAAGCCGTGCAAACAAAGAAGTCACATATTACCTAGCAAGAAAACTGAATATCATTCTATGACAAAATCCAGAAACTTTTCGAATATTTAGCATGAACGTCATTGGCCTTCAGAATTTTTTTATTTAAAACATACTCAAAGCTCTAAAATAGCAACTTACGGTTGAAAGACACGGAAGCGATCTTCCTGTATTGTTTCTTTAACTTGGTCCAATGGGCCATGCACCTCATCCGGAAGCACATATACAACCTTTTTACTGTGTTTCATTTCTTTCAAGTCGACGGGACGAAACCACGTCCTAATATCTTTTTCCGCTTGATCATATGAAGGGCTAGCGTAACCCGTCGATATCCTGTCACATAGAAATAGTTATATATGAAGCCTATATAAGGCAGAGGCTTTGTAACATTGTGATTAAACGTGCAGCACAATAAAGGTCCCGTAGACTAGTCACTCGCATTGTATTTGGAGACTTAACCTTTAGACAGATCCTGATCTTCTTCAATTACTGAATATTTATTGACATCTCGCTCTTTTATCTCTAGATCTCGAATATATGTAAGACTCAACTAATATTGAATATATTAAACTACCATGGTTCGGGTACTACTACTTCATTATATATATGCAAATTTATATTAGCAAGTAGTGGGACTGATTAATGACACAAGCAAGGCAATTAGAGACCAAGCTCTCTGAATTGGTAGCTTTCATAATCACATGAAAGACAGTACTTCATTATGCATATAGACAGTTGTTTCGGTAATGATACTCGATAAGAACATAATCACATTTACAACGACAAGTTTATATATACCGTATCTAACCACAAGTCCAAAACCTTAGAGAACCATGTTTAAATCCCCACTTTCCAACTAATTATTAATGGTGGCTAACATAAACTTGCAAGAAAAAGAATATTACGAGACATAGTAATGAGGTTTAAGCTTACCCCTTAGTAGCCCAAAAGGGAGATTGCTTGTCGGATATTAAAGCACAAACTTTACCAATAGCACGCTCTCCCTCCACAATCATAGCAACAACAGGTTTAGAAGCTAAGTAGTAAACCAAATTCCCAAAGGGTAGAGCCTCATCGTAAGCATCAGGATCCAATCCAATATTCTCGACGTGCTTCCGAGCGAAAGCTTCATTCACATGCATACATCCCATCTCTAGTACCAAAAAGAAAAAGAAAAAAAAGAAGAAAAAAAAAACCATATTAACTTAAAATCATTCAATCAGATCACATGGAAAAAAAAAACAAAGAACCAAATTACTCAATAGAGAATATCAATTTCACCTGTGATGTCTAAATCCGATTTCTCGAATTCAGACACGATTGCACCCACAGATCCATAGGTGTGGTGACAAGGATAGGCCAAGACAAAAGTCCTTTCGTGCAGCTGTTGCTTTTGGAGGGTCTCCGCCATCCTCGATGAAGCAGATGAATAATCCATCGATCTTTATACCTTCCCATCTTCCGCGCAAAACTCTTTTTGCATGTAGCGCTATTGTTAAATTGAAAATCGATGTAATGGAAGTGTAACTAAAAAAAGTCGAGGAACAGACAATCTGTTTTCGGTTAACTTAAAACAATGATTGTCCGTCCGCTAGCTCTTCCTGCTGATATTACCAAGTAACAGCGAACCTCTACGGGAGGAGTGGCTTTAGGCCACAGTTTTGAAGAGGCAGGGGACCTCCACTACACCTCACCCAGTCTTACAATCTCAAATACATAATTCTCTTTGAAAATGGCCACTTCTACCTTAAAAACGCACTGGGGGCTGCTTTCATCCTAGCTTTAAATGTGAAAAAGAGTCAAACTTTATTGTATCCACTCATGGTGGAATTCAAAACAAGCTAGATGTTGTTATACCACCAATCCTTTTGTATCCAAGTTTTGATTGATACAGATTTAAAAAAAGTTTTGAAACACACAGACTCATGTGTGCCTCTCGCAAAACCGAAAACAGCAACGACAAAATAAGTGAAAAGAAACACGTAAATTAAGTTAATGGCGCTCGACAAGACCAACTAGGGAAGCCTCAAACATACAACCACCCAAGCAATACTCATTCGCCCAAACACTATAACCAGATTTGAAAAAAATGGTAGCATGTTCCAACACCCCTTCCCACGGTTCGTTTTGTTGGACGTAGTTGCTGCCGAAGAACAATATACAAGTCAGGAAAGAAGCAATTTATACTTTTACCATAAGAAAAGAAAAATTATACTTTACCTGCCGATTTCAAACAGATCCTCACTATAGTTAATATTCTTGACAGTTGGATCCACAAACGTGATATATAAGGCTGGTTTGACTAGGTAACCAACCACAGCAACACCACGATCAGAGGGAACAGAATCCGAAGTCCACAACTTGCTAGGACAGTCTTCCTTTTTCACGAGCTTTATGCCTGATATAAAGTTCAATCAAACAGTGCGACCAGAATTTAAGTATAAAATCAATATTGAGCACATCATAAGATGAAACTAAAAATGCAGGGTTACTGGCACACCTCTTATGCCAGCACGGTTGTTCTCAATAGCTTCCAAAATGTTACCAACACAATGCTCCTTGAAAGCTAAAGGGTTGATTAAGAAGACACGCATATCTTCCATATGAAAATTGTCTTTAAGGGCCCTGAAACATAAAATTAAGAATTACTGCAAAAGGTGGATCAACCAACATAAGGGAAACCACATATTGCAAGTATTGAGTATATAACTTGGAGCACTATAAAAAGCCGTGCAAACAAAGAAGTCACATATTACCTAGCAAGAAAACTGAATTTCATTCTATGACAAAATCCGGAAACTTTCTGAATATTTAGCATGGACGCCATTGGCCTTCGGAAATTTTTAGTTCAAACATATTCATAGCACTAAAATAGCAACTTACGGTTGAACGTGGAGAAAGCAATCTTTGTCTAATGCTTGCTTAACTTGGTCCCATGGGCCATGCAGCTCATCCGGAAGCACACACACTACCTTTTTACTGTGTTTCATTTCTTTCAAGTCGACGGTCTGAAACCACCTCTCAATATCACTTTTCGCTAGATCATCCGAAGGGCTGGCGTAAACCGTCGATATCCTGTCACATAGAAATAGAGATATGTGATGCCTATATAAGGCAGAGCGGCAGAGGCTTTGTAACATTGTGATTAAACGTGCAGCACAATAGAGGTCCTCCAGTAATTCCTATAAACTAGTCACTCTGCATTGTATTTGGGGACTTAAGCTTTAGACGGATCCTGATCTTCTTCAATTACTGAATATTTATTGACATCTCGCTCTTTTATCTCAAGCTCCCAAATGTATGTAAGACTTAACTGATATTGAATATATTAAACTACTGCTTAATGACGCAAGCAAGGCAACTAGAAACCAAGCTCTCTGAATTAGTAGCTTTCATAATCACATGAAAGAGAGTACTTCATTATGCATATAGACAGTTGTCATCAGTGACTTCTGGAAGGCCCAAAAATGGAGAGTTATTACTCAAGGTCTGGTCTGTCTTAAATGTCAGATATAAATGTTTTCCAACAAGTTGCAGGCTTTAACTCAGGCAAGTGTTAGTCTTAACTCATTGGCCACTAGAAAATATAATGTTCTGGTAGAAACCAGAGTTTCGAATAGTGAGAGACTCACTGATGATTGCAGTTATATGAAGTATCCGGATGCAACGCGCATTTTGTACCCCACATATTCTTGCGTCCCTATTCTTTGAAACTTAAACAGTGTACAACCTCATTTCAGTACATCATGGATTTCCTTTAATTCTATCATTATGCAGTGCTAGAGGTTCGGCATAACAACAGCTACGTGTCTCATGGATTTTGTATAGTCGTGATTGTGTATGGTGAAAAGCTTGTTTCGGTAATGATACTCGATAAGAACATAATCACATTTACAACGACAAGTTTATATATACTGTATCGGTTGCTAATACACTAACCACAAGTCCTAAACCATAGATAATCATGTTTAAAACCTCACCTTCCAACTAATTATTAATAAGGTGGCTAACATAAACTAGCAAGAAAAAGAATACTACGAGACATAGTAATGAGTTTTAAGCTTACCCCTTAGTAAACCAAAAGGGAGGTTGCTTGTCGGATACTAAAGCACAAACTTTCGAAATAGCACCCTTTCCCTCCACAATCATAGCAACAACAGGTTTAGAAGCCAAGTAGTAAACCAAATTCCTATAGGGATGTAGAGCGAATTCATCAGGTTCCAATCCTGTTGACTCGACGTGCTTCTGAGCGAAAGCTTTATTCACATGCATACATCCCATCTCTAGTACCAAAAAAAAAAGAAAAGAAAAAAAAACATATTAACTTAAAATCAGATCACATGAAAAGACCACCAAAGAATTAAATTACCCAATAGAAAATATCAAATTTACCTGTGATGTCCAAACCTAATTTCTCAAATTCAAACACGATTTCTCCCACAGACCTATAGGTGTGGTGACAAGGATAGGCCAAGACAAAAGTCCTTTCGTGCAGCTGTTGCTTTTGGAGGATCTCCGTCATCCTCGATGAAGCAGACGAATCTACCATAAATATTCACAGAAAATAGAAAAACCACAGGTATGAATAATAAGACAGGAAATCAGTCGCAAACTATACAAAATATCCATAACCCTAAATTAAAGAACTGAAAATCCTTAAATCAATTCGTAGAAAGTAAAGAAAAAATAACCCTGAGTCTTAAGGTGTTGCAAATTGAATGAGGAATTACCTAATTGCAGGCGGCAGAGTTGAGGATACCTCTTTGAGGTTTATGTAAGTTTGTAGGGCACTTTCCATAACAAAGAATTATTATGGGAATAATCGGGGGATGCTAGGGGATTGTGGCAGTTTCCATGGATTTTTGGGTGGCGATTTTGAAGAACTGCTGCTTCCATGGGCTCTCTCCAATCAGAATCTTAAAAGGTTATCATTAAGAAATCCGGTGGTTCATAAGACCATGTACTACTACCATTTTCTCTGGCATTCTTAGCCATGGTGTCTACAACAGAGTTTGTATCTCATTTAACAAAAAGTACAAGGCCATTCCAGGATAACACTATTTGTTGTCCAGTTAAAAGAACTTGCCATTTCACTATTTTTTATTATTTCCCTTCGGCTGCAAATTGGTGATCCCCTACTCCATAGCTCATTTGATAGTTTGCCAATGCAGCAAGAGCTTCACCTTGTTCCTATCTACTGCTTTTGAGCTTTCCCCTTTGGCTGCCGAAAATTTCCCTGCAGCATTTCGAAGTATTAGTCCAATAGGCACATTTTCACTTGTAAAAGAAACATCAAAGTTTATTTTAATATTATTATAACCTGAAGGAATTGAAATTTAATAGTAAAAGTAGAAAAATCGTAGATAAAATTAATATTGATTCAATAATGGTGAATACTTGAACTGTTCTATGCAAACTCTATAAACTCTAACTTGGAATCTAAGTGATTCTAAAAATAAATAACTTCTTATAATAAATAATATATTCTAAATTAATTAAACTCTAATAATAATAATAAAAATATAAATCATAAATGGATGTCTTATATTAGGCACGCCATCTTGAAAAGAATTTATTCTGAATCGACAAAATACTGGAAAAAAATGTCGTACATCATGCCCGCCATCACGAAAGAAGTCGCCTTCGAGTTTACTAGATGCAAACTTCAATTTTGTGCACCACATACTTGGGGATTTAAAATCTCGACCAGAATGACCGACTCTCATGCTTACAAATATGACAAATTTGTATAATTATTACATGGCACTTGATCTGGGCAAGGGTACACAATTATAAATTGAAGGTCTTGCAAAGTTGTTGGCAAAACTTGTCGAAGATTTTCTGGCACTAGATTTGGTTTTAATGGTTCATCTATCATTGGTGAGGAAAATGCTGGTGTCTGGACCTGCACCCTTGGAAGAGTAACCACATGAAAATTGTAGATATGTGACCAATCCAACTGATCCAAAATAATCTTTAATTTGTGAGGCGGCAACGATTTTCTTTTTGTAGTTCCGCAGATTCACGAAACATGTGATCAAAACTAAACATGATAAAGATCTCAACAAAAATGTAATTGGAACTGAATGGTGATGCAGGAATTGGTATTGGTTTGGATTAACTAGCTTAGCAAGGGGAAAAGAAAAGTTACTGGTGAAAGGTTATGTAATGGATGGGCTTAGTGGGTTGGTGCGCTTGATTTATTAGTTATGAAGAGATATGGTGGGTTGGACTGGTGTACATTGCTGAATACTAAAGGGAATAAAAGATTAAAAGAAAACGTGGGGAAAAAACGTTTTTTTTTTTTTTTTTTTTTTAAATGGGAACTTTACTTTTATTAACTAGCAAATATAGTACAAAAGATTTACAAATTCATATTTATCAAAAACATTAGATAGAATGCTAGGTTTTTGAATCTTTTGATTTAACCGAGTCGACATGTGCTGAAGGTTTTTAATCCTTGCTTCCTTGGCGATATAATCTGCAGCAGAATTATACCTTCTACCAATATATATTACCCGAGCTTGAGGAAGATCACTTAGAATTATCCTAGCTTCCTGTAAAGTGTTTTCTGCTTCCCAAGAAAAATCTTTTCTTACCTTATTGGTGATGTCTGCCAGATCTTTACAATCAGTAACAATTGAGACGCTTTGTTAGAGCATATCTCGGTCGAACTCACCAAGCGTTGGTATGTCAAGTTTGGTTGTCATATTTTAGTGTGTCAAAACTCATCTAAAGTCGCTTGATTATATACTAGAGTAAACTTCGTTTAGGTTAGACTAGAAAGTCTAGGAATATTGAGACATACAAGTATTACTCCGAAGACCTGAAGAATGTGAAGAAGAAGCGAACTACAACGACGACATCATCCTTCTTCTTGAGGTTAGTAATATTGACTTGAACTGTTTCATTCCTAACGCATCTTTCAAGTCGTGCTATATTGAAAACATAACTGCGAAGAAGTATATACTGTACATATTGTATGATACTCTAGTGATGTGACATGGTGATATTTGTATGATTATAGTATTAGGGAATTAGACTACGAAGTATAACGTTTATCTTTTGAATTTCGTAGATATGACATCGACATAATCATATATACTGTTATGATTATGTGAATGGGTTATGGTGAAGATTTCATCCTAGGAAACAATGTTTTACATTTGTTTAAAGGAAGTACATTAATTCATGAACTTGTTTTATGAATCGAAAGGGAAATCGTTAGGCTTATTGGTACGGTTATTCATTGCAAATCTTTGGATTACCAATATGTGTGAGATGGTAGAACCGATCATAACTTTGTTATGTATCTTGGTATAACTAATCACAATGCCTGACTTATGATTTGGTATGACTAGTTTTTAGTAATTGGCGTAACCGATCCTAAGTAATCACCATGAGATGGTATGATCGATATTTGTAATTGGTGTTACCGATCTTAGTAATTGGTGTGACCGATCATAGAGTGTTGTGTAATCGATCCTTGTAATTGGTAACCGGTCCTGGTAATTGGTGTAGCCGATCCTGGTAATTGGCGTAACGGATCCTGGTAACTGGTGTGACCGATCACAAGCAATACCATGGAATATGGTAACCGGTCCTGGTAACTGATGTAACGGGTCCTAGTAACTTATGTGACCAATCACAAGTATTTTCATATTGAGGTATAACCGATCCTAGTGATTGGTAGAACCGATTGAACCCATGTATGTGATTTGATATTTGACCAATCACATAGTTATCTTGGAATACAGGTAAATTAATTCTAAACTTGTTTGGAAGTATGGTATAACCGATTCCAAGAAGGTAAATCCATGTAAATATGAATAAGGATTTATAGTAAAGAGATGTCAACATACTTTGAACACGTATAGTAATTCTTATCATTTATTGTTCAAAGATATTCTTTAGTACTCAAGGAGATCCTGTGCCGAAATAAATTGGAAATCTTTTAATTAAGGTTTTTGGTTTTATATGCTTTAATTACCAGCAATTAAATGCATATCTCTAGAGAATAAAACTTAGTAATGTGCATTTACTAATTGGAGATTTTCTATTGAGAGATTTCAGAAATTTTGGACAAGCATTTATTGGAATTAGGAAAATCGATTTTGGCATTCATTGCATATCTTGAGAATATTTTCGGTTTTGGAAATTCCTTGGTGTCCAAACATCCTTGGTATGTAAATACCTAAGTTTGCATTTCTAGCAAACACTCCTAAGATTCAGGCAAACTTCATTCTTGTTGTTTCTGGTGGAGCTGTCTAATCGGAGAGGAAAGTATCCTAATTAGGTGAAATCTCTTATGACCGCTTGTTTAAAGACTTCTGTGGGATCAAGAAGCTCTACGAGTACCGTTGGTGGGAAACTAGATAATTGCAGTGTTATTAGTTAATTTTCGATTGATTTGATTGACTAACGGTTGTTGAAACTTTGATTGCACCTAGTTGGTTTATTCTTGAGAATCTTGTGATAATCCATTGTTAACAGACTCCGTTCTGTGTGTGATTGATCACAAGAGATTCAAGTGGTGTTGTGCAGGTTTTTATTGAAGATTAAAGAAGATTTGAAGACGAAAAGATTTCTTATTAGTTCTCATATCTTTGTGTGTGCACAAACCTTGATCGGCTGGGATCCAACTAGAATCGTATTTATTCGATTGATTAGTTGCGTGAGATCGGCATCACTTTATAGTTTCTTGTTGGAATCTATATTGATTGATTGCGAATCTAAACTTAACTAATTTTATAGTTATTGGATAGATTGATCTAACCAGGAAAATGAGTTTATTAGATTAAACGGAAGAGCCTTTGCATATGACTTGAGATATATTTATCTTGAAGGAATCAAAAGAGTTGTTACCAAACAAATTTGTTGTTCCTTTACTATTTGTGTAGGGATATTGAGGAATTGTACCAGTGCGTGACCTTCGAAGTCGGAAGCGCAGGGATACTGAGGAAACTAAGTGAACTAGGGGTAGTTGCTTGGTCTCAACTATACGAAGTTGGTGTAGATTTTGTATAACGGCTTAATTCTGAGAGTATTCAATTCTGGACTAGGTCCCGGGGATTTTCTACACTTGCAGTTTTCCTCGTTAACAAAATCTTGCTATGTGATTTACTTTTGTTTTCCGCAATTATATTATTCGATATAATTTAAAGTAAATTACACAAACGTTAACTCTGATATACTTGATAGTGATCCTATAGAGTTTGGTTAAGTCTGAACCTATTATCAAGCATCACACTTTGGTAGTCATATTGTATCGATCTCGTATCCATAGACAATCACATAAAGTGTGAATACCTATTTGTTGCATTGTCTCGACTCTGTCCATAGAAAATCACTTTTGGTAAGATGACTTATAGGTTGAAAACAAAAATATTGTGGTGTATTTGGGTACCCTCATCTTTTCACGCTTGACAAAATATTTTCTTTAAGCCAAGTAACTGCTTTTTGTAAGGATTTGATTCCGCTAACCTTTTGATAACTGCATGAAAGTCTCATGGTCCGCCGAGTATAGGATAAAATCATAACCCATCGTCAAATCTTCTTTCTTAAATGAGGCGTCGATAAAAATAATCCAGTCTATGTTTAGTTTAGACCAGGTTTGACTGTTTGGTAATGTCTTTTGAGTATTTAATGCTTTACAAATGGTTGTTGACGGGGTAGAGTTTAAGAATATATTGATCTTATGTATTAGATCATTCCGATTTGGTTTTATTTTCTGTGAAACCACCGAACATCTATATATCCAGATGAACCAAAGAATAGTGGAGATTTTTTCCGCTAAACAAGCTAATTCAGGTTCCGTGATCCACCATCTAACCCAATATATAATTGGGTCTGTACTGTAGCTTAATTTTAAGTTTCCGAGGAAAAAACCGAACCAGATTGGTTTTTGGAAAGGGCACTCTCTAAATAAATAATGTTCCATCTCTTGAGCTTAATTATTACACAATTCACACTGAGTATCAATCTCTTGATTGTGAGCTCCCAATATGGAAGAGGTTGGGAGAACGTTTTGAGTCAGTTTCTATATAAAGAGTCTTATTCTTGGAATAGTTGGAACTTTCCAGGTCTTTTCTCATGGAAAAACTAATTGGATATTATTATCTTGATCCTGCTTAGCTAGAAAACTATAGATATTCTTAGCCGAAAATATTCCTGAGTGGTTGTTGATGGTGGTTTTCGATTCAGGGTCAAAATTGTGAAACCCTGTTTTTAATGCGCTGTCATCCTGCAAAGGAAAAGAAGCCATTTGAAAGTGATGAGTGCATATACCTCTTCGCTCACAGATGTATTGAGCAATTCAATATATTTATATATATATATAAAATTCACTCAGAATGGTGCATAGCAACAATCCCAAATATTCTATGAATTTTATTTTCCACCAGCATTATTCACTAATGCATTGCCCGCCTAGTATTTTTCTATGCTATGTTCACTCAGAGTAGCACGAATCTCCCGAAGTATCAGTATTGAGATCTGCATGAAAACGCTCACACAGGCTGCACCACTCTCTGGTAAAGAGATTTTCATGTCAACGCGCTTTTTGATTAAAAGTTAGCATGATCGACGCGCTTAAATTCCTTAAGGAAAACCTAGACTGCCCGTGACAGTCTTAAGGAGCAATCACGGTCATACGATTTGTCCACACAATTCGACAAGCTTAGCCTCTTCCCAACAGAACTAGGCAACCTCCTTAATGCCCACCGGCGGGCCCACTAGCATCCCAGCCGATCGAAATTCCTTTAGTTCATCTGCAACACCCCTAACCGTCAGCCATAACTAGGGTGATTGCGCTGTTGAAAGAGAGGTTCAAACGAGCTAAGACCGATCATAACGGTCTAAAATCCATCACATCCTCCCAACTTAGCTAGCCTAGTTGGACGGTCTAGATCTTCCTTCGAATGATTAAAGAGGTGTTGGTGTGTTCACCGGCGACCTAGTTCCATCCCTGGTCGATCGACTTTCCCATGGCAAGCCAGGAGCGCATCAAATCGTTTGCTCAAACTAGGGTGAACGCGTTGTTTCAGAAACCATAATTTGCGTTGCGGCAGCGGGCTGCTATCGCAAATCGATCACAGCCGTCCATCTTCGCCATCCAAATTGACTGGCTTAGATAAAATTTCAGGCGGCCCAATAGATGTCAACATGCTCACCAGCAGCCCGCCTTTGCATAAGGCCGATCGGCCTGCTCAAACCAATGTCAAGTTCCTTGAATCGATTAGCCTAAATAGGGTTGGCCACACGGCTTCTAAACCCTAAATTGAATCGATGGCAGTACATAATTTACGCAAATTATCTCGTCCATCCAACTTCGCTATCCTAGTAGGATGGTCTAGATTTATTTTCAGGAGGCCAACAGGGTAACATTGTGATCACCGGCCATCCTTCCTCCACAGGGAGCGATCGACCAAGTGGTAGCTCACCCATAGGATTCCCAAACAATCGCCCAAAGGTGGCCGGTCACGCTGCTTATATACAATTTTAATGATTTTATAGCAGTCATTAATTGCCGCAAATTGTCTCAGCCACTCAACTTGGCTAGCCAATTTAAGCAGTCAAGATCTAACCTGGATCGACCGATAGGATTTTACAATGGCTACCAGTCGCCACTCTCCTATAGGGACCGACCGTTCACCTCAGACACACGCGCACAGTTCATACCAGCTCCCTGAAAATGGCCGGTCACGCTCCTTTTAAGACGTTTAACTCGCGACTAATTTGGCGAGCTCTAAAATAACGATGCTTCCTGCACATCGATTATTTTTAGAAGCTTATTTAAAAGCGATGCTTCATGTGCATCAATTATAAACGATGCTTTGTAAATATTGATTCCACAAATAATTTTCTTATTTGACCTAAAAGCACTATATGCTAATTAAGCAACGAGTCTCATGACTTGACGCATTCACCAGCCTGTTGTATATATTTTTCCTACAAAATACTCGAGAATCAAACATGTCACAAACTGGGGGATGTTCATTGGGTATTGGTCTGGCGGTTTACGGCGTGCGGCGTGCAATGCGCCCATTACGAGAAAGTTTCAGGAAAGGACGGACGGTTAACAACAATGAGAGAGAGTAGTGGGTGAAAAGGGTGACCAGTCTTCCCTCATAATGGAAACGTGATGGTCACCACCTTTTGCACAACCCCACTTCTCCACTACTTAACTTCCTCCATTTCCTACGAGATCAGGGTGCGCTCGAACATGACTTGTATAAATAGGATTTCAACCTATTTCAACACAGAACACAAGTGTTATCAACACAGGTATCCATAAAACATTAAGAACTGATAGATTACATTATGCAAGCCAGTTCCACATTCAGATACAAGTCATAAAACAACCATTCCTACATAATTCAACATTCTGATCTCAAACACCTTCTTCGCTTCCCTCCCTAAGATCAACCCTTCTCCTTCACTTTGTGACCGAATTGAGTCTGGAACGACCATTTCTTGGTTTAGGCCAGAGTCTTACAGATTGATCTCTCGAATCTAAAAGTACTCCTATGCAGTACATTTGTTTAGGGTTTAAATTCATTTCTCATCAACACACCCAAATTTACCAAAAATAGCAGAATCAATTTTTACCCCAAAACAGTGGTGATGCCTTTATCTGATGATGTCTTGTTCTTGTCTTCTTGGATATATAGCTTGAATTGTTTTCCTATGCTCTGGGCAGAAGACCAATTTTTCCTGATCCCAAATATTTTGTTCCGTTATTAACTCTTTAACCATTTTTGGAGCAGGATCTTGTGAATTGGGAATTTTATGGACAATATCTGAATTAGGAATCCATCCGTCTTCCCATATCTTCACCGACGCTCCATTTTTGACTTGCCAGACGAAATTTCGTTTTATTAGCTCTAAACCTTTTTGTATGCTTGTCCAAATCCAAGACAAATTTCGAAGTTCTTGATCCTTCGAAAAAATGTGAGTTTTGGAAATATTTGGCTTCAAGAAGTTGAACCCGTAGTTGATCTTGTTCAATAATCAATCTGCTAGATATTTTTGTGAGGAGAGCAATATTGTATTGATGTGGGTTTTTGATTCCTAAACCTCCTTGAGAAATGGGCTTGCAGATGCTTGTCCAAGATTTTATGAACCCTCCTTGTCTTTTTTTCCCATCTTTATTCCACCAGAATTTTTTCTGAATGCGGTCAATTTGATCAAGTGTTTTTTTTGGTAGAGCAAGAACTTGCATTTGATAAGTTGGGAAGGTTTGGAGAATTGATTTAATCAAGACAGTTCTACCCGCTTGAGATAAAAGTTTTGATTTCCAACCTTGTAAGGTGGAGTAGTATTTTTGTAGGAGGGGTACAAAATTGGCTTTTCGATTTTTATCAAAGAATAGCGGGGTACAAAAGTATCTATCATTTTTTGTCCTCAGAGGGACTTTTAAAAAAATTGCGATTATTTTCCCATGTTTCGGATGAATGCGAGGACTAAAGTATATACTTGATTTGTTTTGCAGATTTACCATTTGGCCAGTGATTTTGCCAAATAACTGTAAAATTTTTAGTAAGCTTTTTGCTTCCCCTAGATCCGCTTTGGTGAATAAGAAGCAGTCATCTGCAAAGAATAGATGGGAGATATTTGGAGCGGTTTTGTTGATTTGGAATCCGGATTTTTTTTCCCTTCAATCACCTTTTCAAGGAGTCTGGAGAGAATCTCCATGCATATTAGGAAAACATACGGCGATAAAGGATCTCAGTGCCTTAATCCCCTCGAGGTGTTGAATTGCGGTCCTCGAGAACCATTAAGAAGAATCGAAAAGGTGGTTGTTGATATACATTGCATAATGAGCTTTATCCATTTTTCATTAAATCCAAAAGCGGATAGAACCTTTTCTAAGAAACTTCAGTCCACCCTATCCAACGCTTTCGAGAGATCTAGTTTTAGTGCCAGGTGACCTTTTCTTGCTTTGGAAATCTTCATGGAATGGATAAGCTCATGGGATACTATGATGTTGTCTGTAATTTATCTTCCAGTTCCAGGAAGAAAGGCCGATTGATTGGGAGAAATTAGCTTATCTAAGATGGGCTTTAGAAAAAAAAAGTGGATAAAAGTAAAACAAAATAAGAAGCAGAAACGTGGTGAACGAGAATAATGGATAAGGTATGAGACAATTATTGTGAGAGATTTTTTTTATTTTATTTTTTGAATAAAGTATGTCACTAAAAACTAAGGCTCAAACTGAGTCGACATTACAATAGAAGTAGAGCCATCTACAATAGCTAACAAATTAAAGATATTACAAGAAAATAAATGATAAAACCACCGAAAGGTGTTGGAAACGCATATATTGCCTCGTTAAAAACCTTGACAAGGAAAATCCATAACCAAAGGAATAAAACCTTGACGAAGGAAAAGAGCACAACGCGATGAGTCATAAAGAAGATTCTAAAACTAAAATTGCAAAGATAACCAAAATATTTGTAATTCTTCATTAACCTAGGAAGCATTATCAAAAAGTCCCAATGGGTAGTCTTCTAATAATGGTCGTATGTATGGTTTCACAAACGAGATGTGAAGAATGAGATTCTTTGCTCGCGATAACACTATCAAAAAGGTTTCTTCATCCCTTTTATCACAAACCAGTCTGATAAAAGTGTTAAGACAACTTGTACAGGAAAGAGATCTCTTCTTATTGATTGAGGATGACGGTATATCCTTTTCCACAATCGAATATTTTGTTAATGAGAGTTGCATCTTTGAAAAAATACAGCCATTTAGAACATAACCAGTAATGATTTCATCATCATGTTGTTTCACAAGAGCATTCATTTTCCTCCTGCAGAAAAGACGAAGAAGCAAGCAAAATAGCACAAAGAGAAAACTAGAGTCAACTAATTATCAACTAGTTGGATAAGCTAAATGACTACCAAGAAATTTCATAAGCTAGTGAAACTGAAAAATATGCGTCTTAATAATATTATTGAGGAGAAGAGATTATCAAATGAAAATAGGAACAAAAAAACAAAAGAGAAGTGTGAAAGAAGAGGGCCCCTGTATAGCCAAACAAAACTGCGATTTTTTCTTATCGCTCTTCTTGCTAGGATACTTAAAACCATGAAATAAAGATTCACCAACTACAAGTTCCGAAACAATCTTAAATGCAAGGAAAAGTTACGGGATTTTAAGAACAAAAAACTTGTCACAACTGAAAGATTGAAATAAACTCTAGAATACCAACACTTTGAAAACTAAAAGAGAGGTGGTAAGGGTAATTTGAATGGACTTACCTGGGGGTTTAGTCAGATCAGCGGAGTTAGCGTTGGAAACTGAGGATAAGTTCTTCACTTTGACAATTATTTCTCAGGTATAACAGACCACAAAATCAGCAAATAAAAGGAATTCATAAGAGGTTCTAAAAACTTACCTAGAAAGAAGGGACAAATATGAGACAAGGTTACAAACATGCACTAACATAAATAAAGATAGAGGAATAAAAAAGAGCTGGGTCAATAAAAATGGTTTAACCATGAAAAAGTGGGGGTACAACAACCTCACCCAATAATTCGCTTAGCAATCTGTATGGAATAACTCCAATATACTTTTAAGAGAATCAACTAGAAAGTCAGACTCAATCTTAATAAAAAAGTATATCAAAGAGTTATATCTCAATTTATCGATTCAATACTTACTCAAGCAAATAGAAATCTGCGAGTCTAATTGAATACCAAAGACCAATGTTCAAGTATTCATCAATTTCAATCAACAACCAAAGGTCGGATTTCCCAATTGATTTATTCAACGCACAACCTGTGATATTTCAATTATATAAAAAAATATAATGCGGAAAAGAAATAACACAGACACCATAAGTTTTGTTAACGAGGAAACCGCAAATGCAGAAAAACCCCGGGACCTAGTCCAGATTGAACACACACTGTATTAAGCCGTTACAGATACTAGCCTACTACAAACTAACTTCGGTCTGGACTATAGTTGAACCCCAATCAATCTCACACTGATCCAAGGTACAGTTACGCTCCTTACGTCTCTGATCCCAGCAGGATACAATGCAGTAGATTCCCTTAGCTGATCTCACCCACAACTAAGAGTTGCTACGACCCAAATTCGAAGACTTTAATAAACAAATCTGTATCATACAGAAAAGTCTACAAGAATAGATAAATTTGTCTCCCACAGAAATACCTACAATTTTTTGTTCCGTCTTTTGATAGATCAAGGTGAACAGGAACCAATCGATAACCCGGACTTATATTCCCGAAGAACAGCCTAGAATTATAAATCACCTCACAATAATCTTAATCGACTAGCGAAACAAGATATTGTGGAATCACAAACGATGAGACGAACATGTTTGTGGCTACTTTTCTATCTTGCCTATCGAATAAATTAATCTCAATCCAACCTTACGATTGCACTCAATCACGATAGAAACAGCAAGATCAGATCACGCAACTACAGAGAAAATAGTTGGGTCTGGCTTCACAATCCCAATGAAGTCTTCAAGTCGTTAAACTATAGGGTCTCAGTAGAAACCTAAGGTTAAAGGGGAATCGACTCTAGCTTATACAACTAGTATCACACAGGAGGTGTGGGGATTAACTTTCCCAGTTGCTAGAGTTCTCCTTTATATAGTCTCCAAATCAGGGTTTGCAATCTAAGTTACCTTGGTAACAAAGCATTCAATATTCACCGTTAGATGAAAACCTGATTAGATTCAAGCTAATATCTTTCAACCGTTTGATCGAACTTATCTTGTTATACACAAATGAAATATACGTCATTTAGGTTTTAGTAACCGTACCTAAACGTGTACACTTAGTTGGTTCAACAGTAGTTAACCAAATGGTTATCCATATGAGAACTTTCATATCAACCTTATTCATCTTCACCATAACTAGTCCAAATGACTCAAATGAACTAGTTCAAGAGTTGTTCAATTGCTTAGATTTTATAGAAGTATACACGAGACAATCGAAGCAAAATCGGTTTTTATTCACTCGAATCGATTCATGAACTTTATAGCCACGGTTTGTAAATATGAATTCCTTAGTTTATATATATTTAAGTTCACGAAAACAAATTTTAGAAAGTAACATACTTAAGTATGCGTACGGGTATGCGTACTTAAGTAAACGGATTTGAGTTTGTTTTGGTTTCCAAACTCCGCAGAAATTCACGGACGTGAACTTTCCGCCAGTATGCGTACGGGTACGCATACTTATGTTACCAGATTGAGTTGGTTTTGATTTCCAAACTAAGTAGAAATTCACGGACGTGAACTTCCGCCAGTATACGTACGGGTATGCAAACTTATATGCTTATATCCAAAGATGGTTACATGTTCTAAACTCTTTATTTCAATCATTGAAACATTCTTAGAGGATATTAAATACAGGTTATTCACACACTATTTTTCATCAAAGCAATTTTCAAGATATTGAAATAATCAACATGACTTTCGTCACTTGTAAAGATGAACTTGGCCAAAGCGAAAGCTTACCAACACATATTTCGAGGAAAAGATAAGCGAGATAAACTCGGCTCAAAATAGCAAATGTGTATAATCGAAGTCTATATAGGAATACGAATTTTGTCTCAAGATAGGAGATAGAGTAGATAGACTTTTTGAGTGATATATAAGTTCAAGTCTCCACATACCTTTTAGTCGATGAAGTTCCACCAGTTCCTTGAATAGTTCTTCGTCTTTGTATGATGAACGCCGTGGATTCTAGAGCTCAACTACACTTTCTATCCTAGTCCGAGACTTAGCTATAAGTATACTAGAAATCAAGACTTATAGTTTTGGTAACTAAACTTGACAACAAGCTTGAGATAGCAACGCTTGCGAGTTTGACCTAGCAGTGCTCTAACAATCTCCCCCTTTGTCAATTTTAGTGACAAAACTATCAATACATATGGAATACAAAAAATAAACTTTGCAGCTTCTCTTCCACATACATGATCTCCTTGGTTCTTCAACATTAATCGAAATATTCATCACTTCCAAGTACGCCAATGATTCCAAAGGTTGTGATTTCAGCATCATTGTTGTTGAAAATCCGTAGCCATAACAATGATAAAACAAAAGCTCTCAATCATTGGTACACAGTGTCATAGTATTATTACACAGCATCAAAGTTCAATTGTATCACAACTTTGACAACAATACTATGGTG
Organism: Papaver atlanticum; assembly: GCA_023531105.1. Taxonomy (NCBI): domain Eukaryota; kingdom Viridiplantae; phylum Streptophyta; class Magnoliopsida; order Ranunculales; family Papaveraceae; genus Papaver; species Papaver atlanticum. The sequence goes on along the minus strand of JAJJMB010007708.1, from coordinate 26,411,485 downwards.
ATATGTATCACTCCCCCTTAGTCAATACTTCATCTAACATGAAAACCACTCCCCTTACATAATGATCCGAAAACCATATGTATTTGTAGTGTGAACTACACATTAATTCTCCCCCTTTTTGTCAATAAAATTGGCAAAGGTACGAAAACTAGTGGGATCCTAATGAAATTTCCATAGAGACACTTCATGACCAAAATAAAGCACATATCAACTTTTTAGATGCAATCATATAGCCGAAACTAAATGCATTCATCAAGGAGTTTATAAAGATACAAGATAACCCCTATAATATTCCACAGCCGCACTCCCCACAAAGATTTGGCAATAAAGCACAAGTTCAATTAAGAAGTCTCCCCCATAAAATGTCATTCCCGAAAGAACAACAAGAGCGACCTTACTTTCACGAAAAAAGAAGGATTTCTTTGGACAACAACAAATCATATAAGAACATGAATTTGTATCCAAAGTACTCAATTGAATTAACCACGAGGGAACCCATGATTAATTCAACCGGAATACTCAACTAAATTAACCACAAGAGAACTCATGATTAATCCAATTATAAATGCTCAACATAAGAGAACTTACGGAGCCACACAGTATATACATAAAAGATATGGATCAGGGAAGATCAATACTGCGGAATAAACAAAGATTCATTCTATCTTCCATCACTATTTGCACAATGACATACAATAGACTTAATCTTTGTAAACAAAAGCTCATCCTTTCTTCTATCAATATTTGCATAATGACATAAAGGGTTTAACTTTTTTTTTTGTCAAAAGTTCATTCATTCTTTATCAATACTTTCATATCAACATACGAATGACTTAACTTTTGACAACGTATGGGACAATCATAGTTCACGGACGCAAACACACATATCCCATAACAAATTTCAATATATAAAGCCATAAAGATTAATACTGCAAAAATCATCTTCCAAATAAACTTTAGAAATTAACCCAATAAATCTAAAAACATTTAAGATGAAAACGTTGGACATAGCTATGTGTAATCACAATAATGGCTATTCCAAACTCTAGTTATTCTTCTTAAAAACACAAGAATAAAATTTTTATAAGAAGTTTTCTAGAAAAAATAAGATCAACAAGCTAAAAACAAAGACAGTCTCCCAAACCATCAAAACCGAACACGAACTGAAATCACATAGACGTTTCGGAATCCTCACGAGCCTTGAGGTCTTTGAGCTTGTGATTGACAGCATCCACTGCATCTTCAGAGAAGATATCCTCATTGAGGAGATCTTTAACATGTGTCTTTATGAGACCAAGGTCAGACGTAACCTTTTTCAACTCAGTTCTTAACACATCAAGACTCTTCAAAGTATCAACGAGATGCAGTTTTGCTTCCTCAAAGTATTTTAGAAAATCATGAACCACTTCAGCAGAAACCATATCCTCATTCTCATCATCCTGATGTGTATAGGCATAGTAACATGAGGCATTAGGATGATCATCTTATACTAGGGTTCTTTTCTTCCTCCCTTTGGACTCGAAACCAATACCTTTATCAAGAAAACCTCTTGCAAAATCACCAGAGTGTGAAGATGAAGATATTCTTGACATAACACAAAATAACCCAGAGTATGTGTACGTGACTCAAAGGTTTGGTATTTAAAATGTTTCTTAGGGAAGGTAACTTCTAGGGTTTCCAAAATTGATTCGTGACAGTAACATGGGTACCCGTACGAACACAACTTTACCCATAAAATAAAAACACAAAGGGTCGTATTTTACGACACAACAAAAATTTTGCTACGTGAATATCTTCACAAAATTTTGGCTCAATAAATTTTATATCTCTGTGGAGAACCAATTTAGAGCACAAGAGTAGCAAGCAACATAGTTGCAACGAAAACTTCTTCGAAAACAAGGCAAAAAGAAAGCAAAACGAAGAACATCTTCAGACACAGCAAATACTTAAGCAAAGTTGTCTGCAGACAATAGTTTAGCTATAAACGATAAGAAAATAGCTCAACTAAATAGAAAGAAATTTTTCCAAAAGTATACCTGATTATTACCACAACTTACTCAACAGGAGTTTTATGAGTAAGTTCTCAACCCTTGTGATTAATTAGCACAAGAATAAGCCTTAAGCTCATTAAATGAACGATGTTCATGGTTGAGTCTCTTATTCCTTTCAAATCTAGGAAAGAACCTCTTTTGATGTGAGAAATTATCATAAAACTTACTGTCATCAAAATATGAGACATAGTTTGAGTTCTTACCTGAAGAATTTTTACTAGAGGCGGTTGACAGCCTGTTGACGATTTCTTTATAACCTTCAATTATCAACTTTAGGTTATTTTTCATATCATCATTTTTGCTTCCTTCTCCTGATACTTTGTTCACATTAAAGGTAACATTATCTCCCTTTTTGACAGAAGAAAAAACTTGATCTCTTCTTAGACGATTTTTGTTGAGACGTCTGTTATGCTTCTGAGCATTTGGGGAACTCATAGAACTGACTTTCCTGGTAGAATACACAGGGAGAGTACTAAAACCAATTGGTTTAGACATATGAATGTCAGTTACACCTTTGAGAATTAAATCTAAGGTGTGTTGAAGTCATACAATGGAATTGTCATTCAACCTAGAGTTTCTCTTTTGCTTAACAGGCCCTTTTGAATCACAAAAGAGACATACTTTATGATCATGAGAGTGATTAGAAGGTATCGTCTTAACATCATCGTTTGGAGATTTCTTCCTTCCATGTGATGTGCAACATCCTTGACAGGTTATAGGCACATCTTTTCCAATAGAAGGGAATTCCGATTTTACTTCTGGAACTGGAACTCTCTCAGTTGCAATAGAAGTAGATGGTATAGAAGACTTTTTGGAACATCCTTGAATCGAGAGTTTACTCAAGCGATGTTCAATTTCCAAAGCATTCTTTTTGAGGCTTGCCTCAAGTAAGATACGTGAAGATTGAACTTCAACATTTTTGGAATCATAGTCTCTTACTATACCGAGAAGAACATTGACATTGTTTTTCAACCGATTAAATCTATCAGCTTGGATTCTAACGAGATTTAGAATCAATTTACTCTCTTAAGCTGATTCCCTTTTATAAATGGAGATAGACTCTTTTGAAGGGTAATCGGGATAACACATGTCGGTGTCTGTCTGTCTCATTAGAACACTAGGTTCATCTATATTTGAGATTGACAAATATTTTTCTTTAATAGAATCAGTCGAAATAGACTTTTTGTTTCTGGTGACGCGTTTATCAGAGATATTACTGCCGTCCATAGAGTCAGATCGCTACAAACACAGACTTATGAGGTCTTTAAATGTGTTTGCCTGCTCTGATACCAATTGAAAAAGTGGGGGTACAACAACCTCACCCAATAATTCGCTTAGCAATTTGTATGGACTAACTCCAATATACTTTTAATAGAATCAACTAGACAGTCAGACTCAATCTTAATAAAAAGTATATCAAAGAGTTATATCTCAATTTGTCGATTCAATACTTACTCAAGCAAATAGAAATCTGCGAGTCTAATTGAATACAAGAGAAATTAACTTGAACGGTACCAAAGACCAATGTTCAAGTATCAACCAATTTCAATCAACAACCAAAGGTCGGATTTCCCAATTGATTGATTCAACGCACAACCTGTGATATTTCAATTATATAACAAAATATAATGCGGAAAAGAAATAACACAAACACCATAAGTTTTGTTAACGAGGAAACCGCAAATGCATAAAAACCCCAGGACCTAGTCCAGATTGAACACACACTGTATTAAGACGTTACAGACACTAGCATACTACAAACTAACTTCGATTTGGACTTTAGTTGAACCCAAATCAATCTCACACTGATCCAAGGTACAGTTGCGCTCCTTACGTCTCTGATCCCAGCAGGATACTACGCACTTGATTTCCTTAGCTGATCTCACCCACAACTAAGAGTTGCTACGACCCAAAGTCGAAGATTTTAATAAACAAATCTGTATCACACAGAAAAGTCTACAAGAATAGATAAATTTGTCTCCCATATAAATACCTACAAGTTTTTTTTTCCGTATTTTGATAAATCAAGGTGAACATGAACCAATCGATAACCCGGACTTATATTCCCAAAGAACAGCCTAGAATTATCAGTCACCTCACAATAATCTTAATCAACTAGCGAAACAAGATATTGTGGAATCACAAACGATGAGACGAACATGTTTGTGACTACTTTTCTATCTTGCCTATCGGAGAAATTAATCCCAAGCCAATCTTACGATTGCACTCAATCACGATAGAAACAACAAGATCAGATCACGCAACTACAGAGAAAATAGTTGGGTCTGGCTTCACAATCCTAATGAAGTCTTCAAGTCGTTAACCTATAGGGTCTCGGTAGAAACCTAAGGTTAAAGGAGAATCGACTCTAGCTTATACAACTAGTATCACACAGGAGGTGTGGGGATTAACTTTCCCAGTTGCTAGAGTTCTCCTTTATATAGTCTCCAAATCAGGGTTTGCAATCTAAGTTACCTTGGTAACAAAGCATTCAATATTCACCGTTAGATGAAAACCTGATTAGATTCAAGCTAATATCTTTCAACCGTTTGATCGAACTTAGCTTGTTATACACAAATGAAATATACGTCATTTAGGTTTGAGTAACCGTACCTAAACGTGTACACTTAGTTGGTTCAACAGTAGTTAACCAAATGGTTAGCCATATGAGAACTTTCATCTCAACCTTATTCATCTTCACCATAACTAGTCCAAATTACTCAAATGAACTAGTTCAAGAGTTGTTCAATTGCTTAGATCTTATAGAAGTATACAAGACACAATCGAAGCAAAATCGGTTTTGATTCACTCGAATCGATTCATGAACTTTATAGCCACGGTTTGAAAATATGCATTCCTTAGTTTATATATATTTAAGTTCACGAATAAACCAATTTTATAAAGTAACACACTTAAGTATGCGTAAGGGTATGCGTACTTAAGTAACAGGATTTGAGTTTGTTTTGGTTTCCAAACTCCGTAGAAATTCACGGACGTGAACTTTCCGCCAGTATGTGTACGGGTACGCATACTTAGGTAACCGGATTGAATTGGTTTTGATTTCCAAACTCAGCAGAAATTCACGAACGTGAACTTCCGCCAGTATGCGTACGGGTACACATACTTACCCAGTATCCATCAACGATTTAGTACACACACAAGTATGCATACATTTTGTTCCCGGTTTTGGACTTATACACTAATGCGCGAACACATTATATGCTTATATCCAAAGATGGTTACATGTTCTAAACTCTTTATTTCAATCATTGAAACATTCTTAGAGGATGTTAAATACAGGTTATTCACACACTATTTTTCATCAAAGCAATTTTCAAGATATTGAAATAATCAACATGACTTTCGTCACTTGTAAAGATGAACTTGGCCAAAGCGAAAGCTTACCAACACATATTTCGAGGAAAAGATAAGCGAGATAAACTCGGCTCAAAATAGCAAATGTGTATAATCGAAGTCTATATAGCAATACGACTTTTGTCTCAAGATAGGAGATATAGTAGATAGACTTTTTGAGTGATAGATAAGTTCAAATCTCCACATACCTTTTAGTCGATGAAGTTTCACCAGTTCCTTGAGTAGTTATTCATCTTTGTATGATGAACGTCGTGGAGTCTAGAGCTCAACTACACTTTCTATCCTAGTCCGAGACTTAGCTATAAGTATACTAGAAATCAAGACTTATAGTTTTGGCAACTAAACTTGACAACAAGCTTGAGATAGCAACGTTTGCGAGTTCGACCGAGCAGTGCTCTAACAAACCCCATTTCAAAAAGGCTCCAAAAGAGAGAGATAGCAAGAAACAACTCAAATATGGAAGAAGATAATTTAAATGGTAAAGAATTTAACCCAACAAATAACACCAACAACTATCCTTTTATCATGATAAAAAAAAAAAGGAGAAAGAAAGACAGAGACCCAACTATAAGTAAAACAAGAAGGTAATAAGGCATCAAGTTGAAGCATGGGAAACATCATTAGGACTAAGCCACCTGGATCAGAAAACAATAGAAAATTGCAAAAAACTACTGAAAAGAGGCAAGGGGTAAAGGAAGACACTCACTTTACTGACATGAAGCAGCATAAACAAGTCTAATAGGATGCAGAAAATGATTTTTCCATCAAAACAAACTAGAAAGAACTACATCATATTCAAGAATTTAGAGAACAAGCTATTAAGAAGATTTTCACTTTCCTTCTTAAACAAAAACCCCATTTTAATAGGTTCAAATTAAGACCCCTCTTAAAACACCGAATTAAAGAGCCCCATGCCACTTTTAAAAAGCAAGCAGAGAAATAAGAGAATAAAAAGATATTTAAACAAGATCGAAGAATCAAACTCCAAAAAAAATATAAAGCATCAGACACCAGGAATTAGATAGGAATCAAACTTGAAAAACTAAGCATACAAGCATTATATCTACAACAAAAGGGACACCATACAAAGCATAAAACCATCTAAAAAACTTAAGAGAAATTTAATTTCATATTCCAAATTCCAGATAGCAAACTATTAAGAAGGATTTCATTTTACTTTTCAAAATTTTTTTTTCCCAAAACCTCTGTTTAAGAGATTCACTTTGAAAATCCCATTTGAATTGAATCCCATTTTTACCACTCACATCAAGAAAATATAGATAAAGAAGAGAAAAGGTGAAGCAAGATCAAAATCCAACTACAAGACTAGCAGCGGAGAACATAAAAGGAAATGAAGAAGAAGGAATAAGACCGTCAAAATCACTAAAAATAACTAAAAATTTGTTGTAAACATAATATAAAAGAAGATGAAAAAGCTTCATCTAAGCAGGGAACAAACAAAACTTAAATCTAAAACAAGACAAGAAGAAGAAAGAAGAATAAACAAAATATAGGATTATACCCTGTAAAATAATGGTTTTTTTTTTCTCCATCAGTTTCGTCAAATCCATAACCCCTAACTCATGATATAACTTTCACCCCCAAGTGATCCTGAGATTTACTCACTAATGGTGTGAGCCACCATTGGAGAAGATTGATTTACTAGGGTTTTTTCTAAAGAGACGAAAGAGAGAGAATATCGGGGTGGCAATAAGGAAGTACAAAGCGAACTATTCTTTCACCTTTTATTATGAGAGAAATTGATGTACAGGGATAAAACAAAATGAAAAAGATAGTTGATTGATTAGACGAAAAGATGCGGATATCTAAATATTTAGAAGAGACGAAAGAGTAAAGAAAAATTAGACGAAAAGAATAAGAGGATGCTTTCCCCTTTGGCTGTTGACAATTTCCCTATAGCATTTCGAAGTACTAGTCCTATTCTAATAGCACATTTTCATTTATAAAAAATAAATAAAATCCAAGTTTATTTCATTACACACTGTAGAAGCCCATCTTGAAAGTACCTCTTTAGTATGACCCGAAGATGGTCCATTCTGTGATACAAATATCGATGTATACAGTATTAAAGAATAAATAAATTCAACTGGTCTAAATTTCCATTTCTAAAAAATGACAAAACATCCATTTCTAAAAAATGACAAAACATCTTAGCTTCCGATGTACCGTAGAACACAAGCTACAAACTTGATCTTTACTTGCGTTGCGTTTTCAGAAAATTGAGTTTATGTAAACATATTCTTTAACCAATCCATGAAATCAACATAATTTAAAGTTACATCTAAATTAGTATTCATTTCAAACCAAATCCTTCTAGTCACATCACATTCAATAAACAAATGTTGCGTATTTTCATCATGAATGCTGCATATTTGACAAATAGGCTCAGTGTTATTCCCGAATCTTACTAGTCTATCCCTTGTTGGTAACCAATTGTAAAAAAATGTAAGACTTTAGGTGGCAACCGCACCTTCCAAAAATATTTCCATGAAAAGTTACTATTGGATGAATTATAGATCTTTGTTCTCCTTTGGATGGAAATTTAATGTCCCACAAAATAACTTCGGTGGGATTTTGAACAAATAAGGTCTAACTATATGCCCCAACAAAGACTCATTAAGGAATAATTTATAATCATGTATATTATAAAGGACAATGGTGTTTTTCCATATGGACAGCTATCTACAATTCGGGCACATAAAGGATTGTCTAGATCGATCGACTAATATGTACAGATACTTTCCTCTCCCGTTATACACATTGACGGAGATCCACAGTTTGGACATATAAAGGACGGATCAGATTGCACTAAATATATCTAACCCTTTAATCTTATTCATCGCTGGTCCTCATTTATTTTTGTTCAAATATGGAAGACTACATTATTCTTCAAATTAATGTCAGGAGCGTTTCAATCCCTTTTATCCTCCACCTTCTTCACTGGAATATTTTATATTGTGATTTCTATGGTTATGCCTTCAATCCCTTTTCCCTGTTTCTTTGTTCCAATCTTTTAATCCAGGTATGACTCTCTCTCAGTTTGGTTTTATAAAATCCGGGCTTAGTTATTTCTTTCCCCAATTTAGGTTTTATACATATGGGTAATCAGAAATTAGGGTTCTTATTTCATACATTAGCGTGGAATATGCCTTTTCTAATTGCTCCTTACTACATTGAAAGAATTCCCTGTTTTCCTGGTTCTTTTTCGGAAACTCACACCCTTTTTTTCCCCTAAAGAACCTATTCGTGGTGTATGAAGTTATATATTTTACTTTCAACTATAACCAAATTGTAAACAAGGTTTATAGTGAAAGGTTGTTTTGATGTTCAGGAATGTGGTCATTAATCATTTTATAGTGGCAGCATTGGAGCAAAGATGAGATCAACATCTTATGTACAACATTTGCATTTTGAATGGGTATATAGACTTTTGCACTAATCTCGAGTTTACGTATGCATTTTGCAGGTATCAACATGCCTCATCCATCTCTGACTTCCAAATTCTATTGAAACTAATTGGTCATACGATTAGCATATTCTAATGTTGTATGTTCTAAAATTTTGTATAAAACTGTTATGTATGAGTATGAACCACAAGCTTTAATACATCGAACATTTTTCTCCATATACGTTATGAGTCTCCATTCTTTACCGCAATATGGTCCTTATACCTTTCTTTCTGGACAGATATTTACGTTATTAATTGGGAATGGTGATGGTAGTGGTGAATTACTGGCGATGCGTGGAATGTAGAACAATGAATAAGCCAGATACAGAAGATGGGTAGGAAACTCGGTGGAGGCACTATCCTATCAGTTGCACCCACTCACGGACAGTAAGTTCTCTTCTCCAAAACATGTTTTTCATTTTGGTCTCTAGCTATATCAACTATTAATTTTTACTAAGGTGGATTGTTATTTAGTTAGTTTTGAGGTGGTTTTACTTTCTTAACAATGGCATTCGATTTTTTTTAATGGTCGTCATCTCATAGTATTACAGTATTTGATAAGAAAATAGAATAAAATCTCATAGTAGGAGTTGGATGAAAGAAAAACTCGGTAGTATGGTGGATTAGCAATATTCTTACCTATTTCAACTTTGATTAGTTCTTAAAAAAATATCAGTTTCGCTTCATTTTAAGTTGTATTCGCAATCCTGAATCATTTAGTGTTGATTTAATGTAAGTTACTGGGGTTTCATAAACTAATGCTCTTAATTTTCATTGTTCATGTTAATTTATTCATAGTATGACATTGTCTGATTTTTTACGATGTTTCCATGACAACTTGCACTACAGTTTTCTTTGTTCTTCATGTTAATTTTATTCATAGTATGACACTGTCTGATTCTTCCATGTTTCCATGACAGCTTGCACTATAGTTCTCTTTCAATCGTGTTTCACTTCTTTTTTTTTTTTTTTTTTTTTTTTTTTTGTCACAGGTAAGATTCCCATTATATATGCCTACAGAGTTTGAGATCGACATGTTAAAGAAGATTATTACTCCTTTCACCATCGCATTTGATAAGTCATAGAAACCTATTATCAAATTGAAAAGTTACTTGAATATATTTGCGCATGTACAGACTACAATTCCCATTGATGAATGCACATTCACTGTCTATAGATATACAAAAGATACCTTGCAAACAGGTATGTGGTGCAATGGCAGCGCATCTAGCCTCCGTCTAGAAAAAAATGTCTCGATTCACGCTATATTCATTCTCCCATTTATGTTTCTGCTGATAGAAAAGGTTGGTCATGATTCTTACTTGCTTGGAATGCTAACATTTTACATATGAACCAACTTGCTTTGGCGGATTCTGTTTGGTGGTCGTAACTTTCTTATTGAAGTTCTTAAGTTGTGTTGTACTCTCACTTTGGGATTTCACTTTGCTTTGTTCATGTGTTGCTTATGATTGTGATATATATATTATGCACTTCGATTAAACAGTAAAACAACAGAATAAAATTTGCCTTCAACATAAAATTATGAGTTCGCACTTCTCCACATAGAAATCTTTTAAGGTGTAGTTCAGTTGGAATTAAAGCTTCTCCATCTGCTTATGATATTTTCATAGCCCGACAATGTCCGAAATGGAGCACCTAATAATGTGTGTTTATTAATCAGGTTATTGCAATTGACATGGGTAGTTTATTGTTAATTTTGTAGATGGGCGATGTCAAAAATGGAGCATAGAGATTAACCATGGTAAATCAGAAATGATTATATGAACTCATTCCGACGATGTCAGAAATGGGGCGTAGAGATTAACTATGGTAAATCAGAAATGTCAACGTACTCATTCGATTTATATAATGTTTATTGGTTTTGCACTCGGGTTTGTTCGTATAGCTAGCCCCTTCTTTTTACATTTTTATTGGTTGTCTCATTTATAACTGGAATATGGAATACTTTTAAGTTCTCGCAAGGAATTTGAGCTGGCACAAGTTGCATCAGTTTATCTGTAACAATGTAGAACAAAGAATTTAATGTTTTAACCTTTGCCACTTCAAATTTGTAAGACCATATTAGCTGATTTTGTCCTATATGTTAAACTTATTTCTATTTTTTTTAATGATAGTTTAGAACATCAATTGGATAAATTCTGTATGCTAGGAGGTTCTAGCAGTTTTGGGGATAGTATACACTCAAAAAGGGTCCGCCACAAAGGGATCCGCCACATTTTTTTGCTGGTCACAGCCAAAAGACATCGTTGAGTTAGTTTGTTCAGTTTACAACTGAATCAAAACGCTCATAGGCATGTTTTTATGTCAGTTGACATGAGTACGTGTAAGTTCACGAAAATGATATATATCTCCCACTCCCTTCCCCGCCTATGTGTCGGGAAGGTATTGGTTAAATCTAATAATAATGAGACACCCCTGTTAATCTCAATCCAGGGATCAAAGACTAAAAACAATGCCACCTAATGAAGGAAGGGAGTGGGGTAAGTTCATATGCATCTCAAGAATTTAACAAATAAAAAAAAAAGTTAATGTGTTGCATTAAATGTATGACAATGACCGGGTACATTTTTATCATTTGTTTTATCATTTGATAATCGAGTTGTAAAACTGGAATTCACATTGTTAGTGATTAACTACAAATGCGAGAATTTTTATTACATCTTTCTTTTCTAGAGCTGCATAGCGAGAGTCATGGTTTCTACTATCTAAAATAGACGAGTTCATACAATAATTAAAAATGAAACAGAACCAAGGATAATGCATCATAAAAACCAATGCCGAGGTGTCTATATGAATTCAGCCATGTCAGCAAGTAATTCAAAGTATAAGCTTGGGGCATACAGACTAGACCTATTACCATTGACAGTAGACGGTCATATGAGCCTGTCATCATATATCTGTCTACCCAAGCTTATGAAATATGAAAGGAAATAACTACATCAGCGGGACTCACCTATCATATAGATTGTTGATAAATATACTTTAATTTCCCAATGTAGAACAAAGAAAACAACTTCTAAGGAAGGTTTTTAGACAACTCGATACCAATTCATTTTCTTAAAAGTACTGCGCATAACTGGATGCTCTCTACTTAGAACGTGTTAATGATGGAGTGACAGAAAAAAAAAAAAGGAAGCTTAACCCCAAACCCCATGTCGTTACGGCACGGGTCATATCCTAGTATTTAACAGAGAACAAATCATTTTTTGTACCTGTCCATCTAACATGATCCTTACCAACCATTGGTATTCTGATTTTACAGATTTCATAAACAACATCAATAGGAAATAGCGCATTCAAAATATTCAAATTCCAACTCGTAGTATCTTGATCAACTAGTTTGCTAACCTTTGTCACTTCTAAACTTATGAACTCAGACGGTAAAGCGGTACCAACAGAAAGTACCCAAACATCTTTCCAAATATGGATACTCTCCCTATTTACAATCTCCCAACAGTAGTGTTTTTTAAAAACTTCCAAACCGTGGAAAATACATCTCCATGTCCACGAGACATTTGCATTATCTTCATCAGATAAAGGGTCACAATTACTAAAGTATTTAAGTTTTAGGATCTGCATCCACTTAGCATCTGGTTCTTACAAAAGCCTACAAGCAAGCTCAGTAAGTAAGGTCATATTAAAAATAACATATTGCTTTATATTAAGGCCTCTTCTACATTTAGGACCATCTAAAATGTGCTAAGGGATGGGATACCAACCTCTGGATGTATTTTCTTTATTCCACTATAACCTTCTCTTGATTGTATCTATTTTATCTGTCGTCTTTTAGGCATGGGAAACGCACACATTTGATGGGTAGCATGAATGCCTAATACAGTTTGGGTTAAAACTGTTCTAGCATGTTAGTTTAGGTGTTTGGATTCCCAGTTACCCAATCTTCCATCAAAAATTTCAAGCATGCCATTGAAAGAGTCATGTTATTAGGAAGAATGGATACGAGGAGGGAAAGATTTCACCCAAATTCCAGTCAATGTAGTACAATCAAAATTTAAATAAAGGAATAAAAGTAAATATTTGCAAACTTCCTACCCTACCGTTAATAACCATAAATATTCAAGATCCTTAGATTTTGAAGAATCACATGTATCAACATTTAATCTAAAAAGAAAAACCGTAACTTAATAGAAAACCTGATTAGAACATAAAAACTTATTGGATTTTTTTTCCTCTGTGATTACTATTGCTTCCTGATGTTGTTAATCAGGAACAGTAAGAATCTTCCTTTTCTTTACTTCTTTTTCACAAGCGTTAATCTTAATTATTAATCCCATATATCATGGAGTAATGTGGCCTAAGTATAGTTGTCGAAGCTTTTTGGCTTTTGTAAAATGGTTATTTGTGTCTTCTTCTGTTTAATGATAATAAGAATCTGTGAGAAAGCTTTGACTTTGAATTGCCTCGTCCCCAATGACTGTCCGAACAAGGTCCGGCATGCTCCAGTCTGGAGGTAATTTCCTATCGGATCTTACCTCCCTCCATCTTTCCCACACACAAATAATTGCACTTTTATTAATTTTGTGATTTTCGATATATACCAATTGATTTCAAGTATAAAAATTACTATTCAAGCTCGTGGTACTAGGAATAGAATTTGCAATCAAGGATGTGATCTTATTTTGGGATGGATAGAGATTTATGAATGTCTTTGAAAACTATATTAGACATGAACATGTTTCACTTGAACATTACAAGAACTTCAGCTGTACAACTAAAAGAACTAAAGAAGGCGTCGACAAAAGAAAGCCCTTGTTCCATAGAGCGATATCGAAGACGAAGAGTAAGTTGTGATCCATCGTGCTGTAATTTATCCTATCCTTCAAATTATAAGATCTTTTCTTAGGGATAAAAGGTGCATTTAAGCTTTCTCATTCTTGGTTTCGAATAGTTTGGTAAATCTAACGATAATTAACATCAAGGATATCATAGACATTTCATCATTTTTTTAAGAAATCAATCCCCCCTCAAAAAATTTAATTCCCTCCTCATATTCATTCTTTCCCTCCTAATAACATGACTCCATTCAAAAGTTCAGTCTTATTCCTATGCAAAAGTAAAGGTACTCCTAGGTATTTATCCTGCAAGCCATTTCTCTTAATATATTCAGGATACTAGTAATGGGAAATATAGATTGATTATGAATTTTAGTGAAGCAAGACATGATTTATCAAAGTCAATTGCTTGTCCAGAGATTCTATTAAGCCTATTATCGTAATCCTTATTTTCTTCATTACAAGTTGACTTCTCATTCAAAGTATCGACTATCTCTGGATTTGGGGTAGGGTGCACAAAGAAGTCATAATCATCATCGCTCTCATACACAATATACGTCTTACCATCAATAACTGTACTGTTTCTAGACTCGACTTCTTCCTTTTGAATATGAGAATGATCATTATGATCATAAGTTGAGCTAGTAGCACCATCATTATCAATATTTTCCTAGGGTTCATCACCCTCAGAATCTTCTTCTTGGGTCTCTTCTCCATTATCAACACGGCGGTTAACCTCCATATGTATGGCACTAGAAAATTCTTAAAGAGTCTCTTCCGTTGCTCCCTCTTCTTCCAACTGCTCATATTGTTTAAAGAGTTTATTTATGTCAACACGTTTTTCGCTACTACGTGGAATAGGTTCTCTAGACCACGTCTCTTCCCGTTGAATGGGTGAAAGATCATGAATACGATCCGGAGTAGGTCTAGATAAACAATCATAAGTTTCACTTGGTACGAAACTCTGCATGTTGGGTGTTGAGTTAATTTGGCTCCATGTACGTCGCAAATCCTTGAATTCTTCAAACATTTGCATGAAACTAGATTGAAACATATGAGAAGTATAATTGTCCCCCTATCCTTGTGATTGTCCACTTACATAACCACCAAAAGGTTACTGCGATGTATGAGAATAATCACAAGGTCTTGTAGAATAGTCATCATAGCCAAAAGATTGGTTTTGATTGTATCCCACATATGGTTGGAAGTTATTGTAAGAGTGAGACTGAAAATCAGAATTATTACCATAATATGCATAGTCTTGTGAACCAAAAGGATACATCTTGAAAAATTATGCACACAACTCGTTTAGAGACTTAACTCTTGTTACCAATTGTGCACGCACAAAAGGAGTGATTTATTGTACCTTAAAATAAGATTCTAAAAATAAAACAAATTAGAAAAATCTAAGAATGAAAACCAAATGCAAAACAAAAAATTAAATAACAACTCAAACTACTGAAAAAGCGGGGGTCTAACAACCTCACCCAATATTTCACTTAGCAACCTGTATGGACTAACTCAAATATACTTTTAAGAGAATCAACTAGAAAGTCAGACTCAATCTTAACAAAAAGTATATCAAAGAGTTATAACTCAATTTCTCGATTCAATCTTAACTCAAACAAATAGAAATCTACGAGTTTGATTGAATACAAGAGAAATAACTTGAACAGTACAAAAGACCAATGTTCAAGAATCAATCAATTTCAATCAACAACCAAAGGTTGGATTTACCAATTGATCGATACAACGCACAACCTGTGATATTTCAATTATATAACAAAATATAATGCGGAAAAAAAATAACACAGACACCAGAAGTTTTGTTAACGAGGAAACCGCAAATGCAGAAAAACCCTGGGACTTAGTCCAGATTGAACACACAATGTATTAATCCGCTACAGACACTAGCCTACTACAAACTAACTTTGGTCTGGACTGTAGTTGAACCCCAATCAATTTCACACTGATCCAAGGTATAGTTGCGCTCTTTACGTCTCTGATCCCAGCAGGATACTACGCACTTGATTCCCTTAGTTGATCTCACCCACAACTAAGAGTTGCTACGACCCAAAGTCGAAGACTTTAATAAACAAATCTATATCACACAGAAAAGCCTATATGAATAGTTAAATCTGTCTCCCACAGAAATACCTACAAGTTTTGTTCCGTCTTTTGATAAATCAAGGTGAACAGGAACCAATCGATAACCCAGACTTATATTCCCGAAGAACAGCCTAGAATTATAAATCACCTCACAATAATCTTAATCGACTAGAGAAACAAGATATTGTGGAATCACAAACGATGAGACGAAGATGTTTGTGACTACTTTTCTATCTTTCCTATAGGAGAAATTAATCTCAAGCCAATCTTACGATTGTACTCAAATACGATAAAAACAGCAAGATCAGATCACGCAACTATAGAGAAAATAGTTGGGTCTGGTTTCACAATCCCAATGAAGTCTTTTAGTCGTTAACCTACAGGGTCTCGATAGAAACCTAAGGTTAAAATAGAATCGACTCTAGCTTATACAACTAGTATCACACAGGAGGTGTGGGGATTAGGTTTCCCAGTTGCTCGAGTTCTCCTTTATATAGTCTCCAAATCAGGGTTTGCAGTCTAAGTTACCTTGGTAACAAAGCATTCAATATTCACCGTTAGATGAAAACCTGATTAGATTCAAGTTAATATCTTTCAACCGATAGATCGAACTTAGCTTGTTATACACAAATGAAATGTAACTTCATTTAGTTTTGAGTAACCGTACCTAAACGTGTACACCTAGTTGGTTCAACAATAGTTAACCAATGGTTAGCCATATGAGCACTTTCATATCAACCTTATTCATCTTCACCATAACTAGTTGAAATGACTCAAAAGAACTTGTTAGAGAGTTGTTCAATTGCTTAGATCTCATAGAAGTATATAAGACACAATTGAAGAAAAAACTATTTTTATTCACTCGAATCGATTCATGAACATTATAGCCATGGTTTGCAAAGATTGCATTCCTTGATTTATAAATGTCTTGGTTCATGAATAAACCGTTTTTAGAAAATAACCCACTCAAGTACGCATACCGGTATGCATACTTAAGTATCCAGATTGAGCTTATTTTCAGTTCACAAACTCCAGCAGAAATTCAAGGGATGTGAACTTCCGGCAGTACTCGTACGGGTATGCAGACTTATCTCCGGACATCCTAAACCAGTAAAGTACGCATACTTTGGTTCAAGGATTTTGGACTTACACAAGTATGAGTTCACATACAATGTTTATATCCATTCAAGGTTATATATTTTAAACTCTCATTTCAATCATTGAAACATTCTTAGAGGATGTTATATAGAGGTTATTCACACACTATTTTTCATCAAAGTGATTTTCAAGAGATTGAAACAATCAACATGACTTTCGTCATGAGTAAAGATGAACTTGGCCAAAGAGAAAGCTTACCAACACATATTTCGAGAAATAGATAAGCGAGATAAACTCGGCTCGAAATAGCAAATGTGTATAATCGAAGTCTATATAGCAATACGACTTTTGTCTCAAGATAGGAGATAGAGTAGATAGACTTTTTGAGTGATAGATAAGTTCAAGTCTCCACATACCTTTTAGTCGATGAAGTTCCACCAGTTCCTTGAGTAGTTCTTTTTCTTTGTATGATGAACTCCATGGAGTCTAGAGCTCAACTACACTTTCTATCCTAGTCTGAGACTTAGCTATAAGTAAACTAGAAATCAAGACTTATAGTTTTGGCAACTAAACTTGACAACAAGCTTGAGATAGCAACGCTTGCGAGTTCGACCGAGCAATGCTCTAACAATCTCCCCCTTTGTCAATTTTAGTGACAAAACTATCAATACATATGATATACAAAATAAATAAACTTTGCAGCTTCTCTTCCACATGCATGATCTCCTTGGTTCTTCAACATTACTCGAAATATTCGTCACTTCCAAGTACTCCAATGATTCCAAAGATATTCAATGCAGCATCACCGTTGTTGAAGATCCGTAGCCATAACAATAAGAAAACAAAATATCTCAATCATTGTTACACAGTGTCATAGTATTATTACACAACATCAAAGTTCAATTGTATCATAACTTTGACAACAATACTATGGTGATATGTATCACTCCGCCTTAGTCAATACTTCATCTCACATGAAAACCACTCCCCCTTACATAATGATCCGAAAACCATATGTGTTTGTAGTGTAAACTACACATTAATTCTCCCCCTTTTTTTTAATAAAATTGGCAAAGGTACGAAAACTAGTGGAATCCTAATGAAATTTCCATAGAGACACTTCATGACCAAATGAAAGCACATATCAACTTTTTAGATGCAATCATATAGCCAAAACTAAATGCATTCATCAAGGAGTTTATAAAGATACAAGATAACCC
>JAJJMB010007708.1:26298926-26392952 GCA_023531105.1 Papaver atlanticum | reverse complement strand
TTTTTTTCGAGTGAGATAAGCGCTTTCTCTGTCATCAAAACTTGTTTGCTGGGATTTAATCCTTGCTTCAGTTTCTGCAAGTTTCTCTTCCAACAAGAAGTATTTTTGATAAACATTATCACATTCAAGTGACTTTCTACGTAGGTTTTCCTCGGAATCTTTAAGGACCGATTCGCAAGAGCGATTCCAACCATAAAGACCTTTGTAACACCTTTTCAATTTCTTGTTTTCACGATAGAGAGGAGTCAGAAGACGTGTTACATGAGAAGTTGTGAAATTATTCTTTTCCAACGAATTTAATAGATTAACATACTCTGAGATTTCCTCATCAACATCTCTATCAATATATGACTCACCTTCATCAAAAAGTTCATCCAACTGTCCTTCTAGGCATGTTTCCCAATCAACAGTTTCTACATTAAGAGAATGTTTAGATACTGACCTAGATGTGACAGTTCTCTCAGGTGAATCCAAGCTTTGAAAATCATCTGGTAATTTATGAACTGGTACGTTATTAGAGATAGACTCGTCCATAAAAATTAGATTACTTCAAACACAGATTTAGAGATAGCCGAAGCTAAATGCATTCATCAAGGAGTTTATAAAGATACAAGATAGCCCCTATAATATTCCACAGCCGCACTCCCCCCAAATATTTGGCAATTAAGCACAAGTTCAATTAAGAACTCTCCCCCATAAAATGTCATTCCCGAAAGAACAACAAGAGCGACCTTACTTTTACAAGAAAAGAAGGATTTCTATGAACATTAACAAATTACATAAAAATATGAATTTGTATCCAAAAATCTCAATCAAATTGACCACAAGAGAACCCATGATTAATTCAATCGGAATATCAACTAAATTAACCACAAGAGACCCATGATTAATCTAATTGGAAATGATCAACATAAGAGAACTTACGGAGCTGCACAGTATATACATAAAAATATGGATCGGGGAAGATCAATACTGCGGAATAAACAAGATTCATTCTATTCTTCATCACTATTTGCACAATGACATATAATAGACTTAATCTTTGCAAACAAAAGATCATCCTATCTTCCATCAATATTTGCATAATGTTATAATAAGCTTATCTTTTGTTTATCAAAAGTTCATTCAATCTTTTATCAATACTTGCATATCGACATATGAAGGACTTAACTTTTGACCACTTTTATCTGTACTTCTTATGGAACTAACACATGTAGCAATTTAATTGAAGGATAAAAATCATTCAAGGATAAACAAAAAAGTTATTACAACCATTAAAGTAACGGTTCTAAAAGTATATCAACATAAGAAGTTTAACAGATAAAACAAGTAATAGAATTACTAGAGTGCGAGTTAACCTCTTCTCCCATAATAATCTCTAGCAATTTCATAAAATTTCTCGATTAGATCTGGATGTTTTGCTTCAGCATACTCCATCTGCTTTTTCATGCAATCAACTTCATCTTGAAGGCGAGCAAGTTCAGAGTTTGTAGCTGCAGAGGAACTTGCTAGGGTACTGGTTGAAGATTGCTTCATCTTTTTGATGCTAGCCTTACTCAGAACCTTTGGACCACAACTCTCAGTTCTAAAAGGAGTAATATTAAAGTGACTGCAAATCATTGAGATGAGGCAAGGAAATCCTGGAGTTTTCTTTGAAGTATGTTTCACACTTATCATCTGATTAACAATAAGTCCACAGAAATCAATGTCTCTCTCTTCAACAATATATCAGACAATTTCAGCAAGGGACCTTGTCCAGAGATTGTTGTCAATGGTGCTAGGCATCATATTGGCCACAATAAGTTTTGTAACAACTTTGAGGAATAATCCAGCACCTCCAACAAAAATATTGCCATCTCTCCGAGAGACATCTCTATTAAAGAGACGATTTGACATCACTTGTGGAGTCAATCTTTCATTCTCATGAGGAGGGAATCGAACATTACCAACATGAGTTAAGTCCAGCAAGTATGCAATAATATGACGATCCACAGTGAAAGTAACACCACCTACCATAGTCTTGAACATGCAATTGGATGGGTCTGGATCATGAATATTAGCATAAAATTGTGCAGTCATCTCAATATGGGCAGTTCCTAATGGCTTGTGAATAATACCCCATGAGTGTTTTTTGAAAAAAATCAGATAAACCTTGTACCTCAATTTTTGACTCATTATAATATCTTTCAAAAATTGGTTGTTTATTCTTATACTCCAAATAGAGTGCACGAGCAACAGGGTTAACAAACCTAGCACGGATACTGGGATCAAAAAAAGCGTTATCCCCTGCATGACCACTTGAACTCCCAGCATCACTAGTTCTCCTATGTGCCATATTTGACAAGGAACTCTCAAAGAAGTGTTGAGAAACTTACTTTCTTTGTGGAATGTTGGTTTTTCCTATACTGTTCACGAACTGATGCTAATGGTAAAACAATTTTTTAGCAAATAAACGAACAACGAACGCCAACCCGTGGAGTAATTTTTTGTTGTGAAGACAATGAATCCAAGAACACTCAAAAAGATTGAGAATTGAGGTTAAGGGAGCCAACAGTTCACGAACAGTTTGGGTTTCTTTCTTTTCGATCTCAAACTGTAGAAGAAGAAGAAGAGGCGAGGAGAACGAAGTTAGTTTTCCTCTTTTAAGGTGTCGAGCGGTGGTACTCGAACCAAATAAACATGTTCTGGAACACGATTCCAACATGAACATGGTATAGGTTTTGAGTGTGTGATCCGCACATGTGCTGACAAGGACTTGTTTGTTTTAATCAACAAATTAGGTCATCATATTTGGAGCAAGGATCAACAAATACAATTACTAGATTCCTATGAAGAATAGACATGTAGCAAAAAGATCTTGTACACCATGACACCAAGAAAGAGTTTCCTTCCAACAGCTCTTACATCTTACAGTATTTGGAGAAACCCAAGGAGATGTTTTTATAAGTTTTCTAAAGAACATCCAGAGAGCACAAGAACAATTGTGTTTCTGATTTCTTCTTTTACACCTTATAAGAAACAGTTTCTGCAGATAGTTTTTAGTACCGCGAAGGGAAACTCTTTTGTTAAAGGAGACGTCCTAGCTTCTTCAAAAATGAAGGCAATACTACTATTTAGATAGGGAGTATCAGTAATTGAGCACTGAATCAATTCATGCTTTGAGGTGATATACTCAGATGACTGAGATTTGAACTCCTCTTGTAAATCGTTTAGTTTGTTCCGACTAATTTTATTACACGGAAGAGGAGCATTGCTCTCACTGATTAACAAATCAATATTAACCACAACATAAATATTATTCATCATAACATGATTTAGCCTGTCAAGAGATTTTTGTTCATTCTGGAGATACAGATCAACATCAGAAGTTAGGCTTTCAAGTTTCTTTTCAATTCCTGAAAAACTTCAAGGGATTTTAAACCTGGTGAGGTTTAGATAGAATTTCTTCTATAGACTTAATTAAATAAGACATGGAAGAGAATTCTGGAATCCCTGGATCTGGTGGTGCATTTATTGAGATAACATTTCTGTCCATAGAGTCAGATCGCTACAAACACATACTTATAAGGTCTTTAAATGTGTTTGCCTGCTCTGATACCAATTGAAAAAACGGGGGGTCTAACAACCTCATCCAATATTTCGCTTAACAATTTGTATGGACTAACTCCAATATACTTTTCAGAGAATCAACTAGACAGTCAGACTCAATCTTAACAAAAAGTATATCAAAGAGTTATATCTCAATTTCTCGATTCAATCCTAACTCACCATAACTAGTTCAAATGACTCAAAAGAACTAGTTAGTGAGTTGTTCAATTGCTTAGATATCATAGAAGTATATAAGACACAATCGAAGCAAAAACGATTTTGATTCACTCGAATCGATTCATGAACATTATAGCCACAGTTTGCAAAGATCGCATTCCTTAATTTATAAATGTCTTGGTTCATGAATAAACCGTTTTTAGAAAATAACCCACTCAAGTACGCATACCGGTACGCATACTTAAGTATCCAGATTGAGCTTATTTTCAGTTCACAAACTCCAGCAGAAATTTACGGGATGTGAACTTCCGGCAGTACGCGTACGGGTACGCGGACTTAGCTCCGGATATCCTAAACCAGTAAAGTACGCATAATTTGGTTCAAGGATTTTGGACTTACACAAGTATGAGTTCACATACAATGTTTATATCCATTCAAGGTTATATATTTTAAATTATCATTTCAATCATTGAATCATTCTTAGAGGATGTTATATAGAGGTTATTCACACACTATTTTTCATCAAAGCGATTTTCAAGAGACTGAAACAATCAACATGACTTTCGTCACGATTAAAGATAAACTTGGCCAAAGCGAAAGCTTACCAACACATATTTCGATAAATAGATAAGCGATATAAACTCGGCTCAAAATAGCAAATGTGTATAATCGAAGTCTATATAGCAATACGACTTTTGTCTCAAGATAGGAGATAGAATAGATAGACTTTTGAGTGATAGAAAGTTCAAGTATCCACATACCTTTTTGTCAATGAAGATCCACTAGTTCCTTGAGTAGTTCTTCGTCTTTGCATGATGAACGCCGTGGAGTCTAGAGCTTAACTACACTTACTATCCTAGTCCAAGAATTAGCTATAAGTAGACTAGAAAACAAGACTTATAGTTTTGGCAACTAAACTTGACAAACAAGCTTGAGATAGCAACGCTTACGAGTTCAACCGAGAAGTGCTCTAACAACTACCGACTGCTCGCAATTTCTACGAGGTGTCAACTCGCAAATAAAAAATTCCTTACTTTTCATTAAACTAACTAGTAGTGTACGGATAAGCAGGTTCGTTCCTAAGGAAGAGTTGAGCTAAAGTTGTTAATTTAATTTCTGAATAGGAATAATGCAACACAATGGACACAAATATTAATGCAAATATGAGGATGAGAATCTTATCAATATAGCTATGTTTCTGCGTGTGTAATGTGGAGATGGATTGAGGGTGGTGTTCTTCTTTATTATGACTCAATAGTTACCGAGTTTCATTCTTTCCTTTATTTTTAACCTTTATTATGAAGATCCAACCTCTAATTCAATCAATCTAAACTTTCTTTCAATCTGTTTATTAAAATTTTACTCGATTTAATTTTTAAAGTACCTCTTGTCCCCATGTCGAACTAATTTTGTGTGTTTTTATCTATTTTTGCAGTGTGTTTCATTTTTAATGGCGTTTGCCGATTCAAATGAAGTTGTCATCGCGTTTATTGTTATTGTTGTTCTGCTCATTGTAGCAAAGGAATCTAAGCGTTTGCGGTGTAAACTCTCATGGCGTTTGCCTTCTTCTTGGTTCTTCCAGTATGATTGCAAGATACGGAAATCAGTCAGATCCAATCTAACTCATCCAAACTCGGTTCGTCACAAGTACTACATTAAAGTCCGCCTCTTTGCAAATTCAAAAATTCGAAATATGAATCCTAGTTTCCTTCTTTGGGGCATATTGACTTGTTCAATTCTTTATATTTCCATAACTGAACCAGTAAATATAGGGGGAGAAATCAGATTTGGTACCTATCTTAGGAGTAAAAATATCTTCATTCAATTCCTAAACCCTAATGTTGTTTTAAATCCTTATCTCTTATCGAATATATATATCCATTATAACTTTAATCTCTTCTCAAGAAAACCAATCAATCTGAGTTTATACTTTTCAATGGCTCAGTCAAATGATAAGGCAGTAAAAGAAGTTTCAAGTCTTTCTGACAAATTGAAAGAAACCATCCTAGAAAAAAATAGTTCATCTACTGATTTGGTTCTTCATGATAATGATCTCTTTTCTGAGCAAGAAGAAGATGAAATTGAGATTTCCCTCATTGGGAAAATCATCACAGAAGGCAATATCTCTGACAAGAAAGTTGAAAAGAATCTGAAGCTTATGTGGGATTTCATTCCAGAAGAGGAGGAAGTTAAAGTCTTTGAGTTGGAACAAAACATCATAGTGTTTACCTTCAAAAAGTGGGATCAACTGAATATTGTTTTTCAAACAAGACCATGAAGTATTGATGGACATCTTACTGTGCTTCATCACTATTATGCTACTATGAACTATAAGGATTTGGACTGGGAGACTCAATATTTTATGATCCATGTGAAGCATTTGTTACCTGAGCATATGAATCAAAAAACAGTGCATTCCATGGGTGAAACTATGGGTGAAGTGAGAACTATTGAACCAAAAACAGGCTTGCCTCCAACTGGTGATGTATTTAAAGTATATGTCAAAGTCAATCTGACTACACCATTAAGAAGAGGAGCTCTAGATGTTACAGCTGCTGGATCTACTAGATAGATAAAGTTTTTTTTATGAGAGACAACCTCATAAACTTTGCAAAGAATGTTTTTTGGTGAAACACTCCAAAGCTAAGTGTGGAGATATTGCAGCTAAGTTGGTAGAAATTCATGGAGAACCACTAAAGTTTGGGAATCTCAAGAAAGGAAGTAACAAGTCAAATATTCAGGCCAGAAATACAATTCCAGCATCTAGTTCACAAAACAAGAAGGTCATAAAACATACTCCATTTGTTCCCCCAAAAGATGGTTGGATGATTAAGGGTTTTAATGACGAATACACAACTGATGAAGCAGCTGACAAGAGCCCCTTAGAAGTTGAAAGTGATAGGAAGTATTCCTACTCCTATGAACCCAATTCCCGTGACTGAATCTGCATCCTCTAATCATACTGAGAAGCAACTCAAGGAGTCCACAACAATGATGATGGCCACTGCAGCAAAAGAGCAAGTTTTTGCAAATATTGAACACACTAGCAACACAAATGGAGAAAACCAGGTACCTCTCAATTCTTTAAACTTTGATAATACATATTTTCTCACTTATCAAACTATTTTATCCAGTCAATTCTATAACTACTATTTTTTAAACATGAAGTTTCTCTCCTGGAATGTTTGTGGTTTTGGCAATAAAGACACTAGAAATCATTTGCAATCCCTTATTAGAGCTCATGACCCTGATATCATTTTTTTATCATAAAAAAAAAATCAAACTAAAAGAATGCAATTTCTCACTTCTAGATTTAAATTTCACAACATAATATTTCATAATCCAATTGGCCAATCTGGAGGTCTCTGTCTTATGTGGAAGGATGGTGTTGATCTTAAGATAGTGGATATCAAATATAATATCATTAATTGCCTTGTAAAGCTTGAATCTATATACTCTACTTCTCTTGTTTCTTTCATATATGGTGCCTTAAAAAATAATGATAGAAATGCTCAGTGGAGTTATCTAGATGATATTAGAGTAAATCACCCTAATACTTGGATTCTTTTAGGGGACCTAAATCTTATTTTTGCTTCTGATGAAAAGGAAGGTGGTAATGTTCCTCTTCAATCTGAACTTGATTATGTTAATGCTCTTTTACATAGTAGGGAACTCTATAGCATGCAGTATATTAAAAATCCCTTTAAATTGACCAATAGGAGAGATAATGATGCTTTATTATTGGAAAGATTAGATAGAGCCTGTGTTAGTCTTGACGTTCATAACAACTATGTAAATGCTGGTTTTTATCAATTACCTGCTTTTGCTGGTGATCACTGCCCTATCCTGCTTGTGACTTCAAAACTTGATAATAGTACTAAGAAAACCTTTAGAGTTAATAAAGCATGGTTTAGTGACAATTCCTGCTCTGAACTTATTAAGGCTAATTGGGGGAAACAAGTTTCTGGTCTAATGCTTTCAATCTCACTAGGTACCTCTTTGATGCTAAACATGTGCTTAGATACTGGAATTACAACCAATTTGGTAATATTAACACAAAAAACATTAAACTTCAGTCTGAACTAGCTATGTTAACTAGAAATAAAGGAACCCAAAACTCTAGTCAAGTGCAAGATCTGACTACTAGATTAAAGTTCTGGTACACTGCAAAAGAAAATTATTGGAAACAAAGGAATATAGATGCTTATTTGAAACTTGATGATAGGAACACAACCTACTTCCACCAAAAACCAAATTTTAGAAGGAGAAGAACCCAGATTGATTCTATACAAAATAGGAATGGTGTGTGGTTATCTGAAAGAGAGGATATAGCAACTGAACTTTTAGAACACTTTGCTAGAATGAGTAAAACTACCAATCCTGATAAGCCTGATGCTTACTTATGCAATGTTTTTCCTTGCATTACTAATGATGATAATAATATGTTGTGCATTCTTCCAACTCATGATGAAGTTAAAAGGATTGTTTTTTAGATGAAACCATGGACCACTCGTGGTCCAGATGGTTTTCCTGCAGGTTTCTATCAGCTTATGTGGGATACAGTAAGTAATGATGTTGTGAATATGGTTAAAACTTTTTTTGAATCACAGCATATTTTAAAACAACTTAACCACAATTTCATTACCCTTATAATAAAACTTCTTTTCCAAAGTTCTGTTGATTTCAGACCTATCAGTTTATGTAATGTAGCTTATAAAGTCATTTATAAGTTACTTGCATCTAGGCTTAAGAGATTGTTGAATAAAATTATTGCTCCTACTTAAACTGCTTTCATTGTTGGTAGGCTCATTCAGGACAACATTATAACAACACATGAGATGGTAGATTCCTTGAAAAAAAAAAAAAAAAGCTAAAGATGGTGGCATTACAATCAAACTTGATATGAGCAAGGCTTTTGATAGGGTAGAATGGTCCTTTTTGATAGCTAACTTGAGATCTCTTGGTTTCTCTGATGTGTTTACTAGAATGATTGAGCAATGCATCTCAACTGTCTCAACTTCCATTCTTCTCAATTGTGCTCCAGGTAAGATTTTTTATCCCCAAAGGGGTCATAGGCAGGGAGATCCTTTATCTCCCTATCTCTTTATCGTATGTATGAAAGCTCTTTCTAGGTCTCTAAAATCTACAGAAATTTCTGATCTTATCCATGGGTTTAAGGTAACCAAACATAGCCCTGCTATTAGTCATTTATTTTTTGCTGATGACTATTTTATTTTTATTAAAGCCATGATAAGAGAAGCCAATCATTTAGCAACTATCATTGACCAGTTCAGTAAGTACTCTGGCCAAGCTGTCAATTTTGAGAAATCTGTTGTTGCTTTTAGTCAAAAAGTTCCAGGTAATATCAAGACTATTATCTCTAGTATTTTTCAAATCAAAAGAATGGGCTTGAAGGAAAAATATTTAGGTTTTTGATACAGAGATATAAATCTCAATCCTTTGCTCATCTGATAGATAGTTACCAAAAGTATCTACCCATTTGGAAAAGTACTTTTCTTGCTCCTCCAGGTAGAAATGTTCTTACTCAATCTATTATAGGTAACATAGCTAATCATCATTTAGCTGTATTCCCAATGCCAAAAAAAATTTACTGATAAGATGGACTCTGTCCAAATGAACTATTTTTGGGGTAAAAAATATTCAGGTGGAGGTATTTACCCTAAAAGATGGCAGGATGTAGCCCTCCCTAGAGCTTTAGGAGGTCTTAACACTAGAAGAACATATATTCTTAACTTATCTCTCCTTACAAAGCTAGCATGGAGAATGGTTAATCAACAAGATGATTTTTGGGTTCAAATTTTAGCATGTAAATATTTTGTCTCTTCTAATCCTTTAACTGATGTTGTGTCTACTCAGGGGTTCTTGGGTTTGGAGAGGCATTTGCCATGGCTTGGATATTATTAGGAAACACTATGTCTGGGAAATAGGAGATGGCAATTCTGTATCCATTTGGAAGGATAACTGGCTACCTAAGAGATCTGGACCTCCACCATCTACTTACTACTCTTCTAGTATGAGTAATGTCAGTCAACTCATTAATAAGGATACTAATGAATGGAAAATTGATACTTTGCAGGTGCTCTTTGATCGGACAATAGTTAAGGAAATCACTAGTATCAGGATTCCATTCACTGGCAATGATAGATTAAGATGGAAGCCATCTCACAATGGTCATTTCTCAGTGAAGTCAGCTTACAGAGTTATTCTAGATGACACTCTAATGCAGTATCCTACCAAAAACAATCTAAACATTAATTGGAAATCTTTTTGGAGGGTGAAACTTGCCCCTAGGATACAACATTTTCTTTGGCTATGTTTGCACTCCTGTCTAGCTACCAAGGATAGAATTGCCAGATTTACCAAGTATAAAAACACTTTTTGTCCTGTCTGCAATAATAATATTGAATTTATGCATCATTTACTTATTGACTGCCCTATAGCTGTTAGAGTGTGGCATTCTGTGAACCAAAATCTGCATCATACTATTAGTAATCTTGACTTCCACAATTGGCTTTGTTCTATCTTTAGCATTAACAATGCAGGTGTGCAAGTAGATCAGAGGGCAGCGGAATATGTTGGTTTTATAACTTGGTATCTGTGGAAAGCAAGGTGCACAAAAGTGTTTGATAATGTTCAGACAGATGATAGAATAATTGCAGGAAATATCAGTAAACATTTAGAGGAATGGAGATCTTATTTAGCGGACAGTCAATCTATTTCTAATAATGTTTTGCTAGTTAATCAAGTGTGGCAGACACCAGCTGTAGATGTGGAGAAGATTAATTTTGATGCTTCATTTATAGATGAGAATATTTCAATGGGTATTGGACTAATATCTAGAAACCATGCAGGTGAATACAATGGAGTGTGATGCATCCCAAAAACTAGAATAGATGCGGAACAAGCAGAAGCATTGGGAACTTTTGAAGCAGTACTATGGGCCAAGGAAATGGGGCTTAGGAATATACATTTGGAAGGCGATTATTTGAATGTAGTGAATGATATTCAAGGCCACTCAATAGCTGTGAAATGGACTACAAGTGGTATAATAAGGAATGTTTTATTTTTTCTTTCATATTTTGAAACATGGACATATATGTTAGAGCATTGCTCGGTCGAACTCGCAAGCGTTGCGATCTCAAGCTTGTTGTCAAGTTTAGTTGCCAAAACTATAAGTCTTGATTTCTAGTCTACTTATAGCTAAGTCTCGGACTAGGATAGAAAGTGTAGTTGAGCTCTAGACTCCACGACATTCATCATACAAAGACAAAGAACTACTCAAGGAATTGGTGGAACTTCATCGACTAAAAGGTATGTGGAGACTTGAACTTATATATCACTCAAAAAGTCTATCTACTCTATCTCCTATGTTGAGACAAAAGTCGTATTGCTATATAGACATCGATTATACACATTTGCTATTTCGAGCCGAGTTTATCTCGCTTATCTATTTCTCGAGATATGTGTTGGTAAGCTTTCGCTTTGGCCAAGTTCATCTTTACAAGTGACGAAGGTCATGTTGATTATTTCAATATCTTGAAAATTGCTTTGATGAAGAATAGCGTGTGAATAATCTCTATTTAACATCCTCTGAGAATGTTTCAATGATTTAAATAAAGAGTTTAGAACATGTAACCATCTTTGGATATAAACATATAATGTGTTCGCGTATTAGTGTATAAGTCCAAAACTGGGAACCAAATGTATGCATACTTGTGTGTGTACTAAATGGTTGATGGAGACTAGGTAAGTATGCGTACCCATATGCATACTGGCGGAAGTTCACATCCGTGAATTTCTGCTGAGTTTGGAAATCAAAACCAACTCAATCCAGTTACCTAAGTATGCGTACCCGTACGCATAATGACGGAAAGTTCACGTCCGTGAATTTCTGCTGAGTTTAGAAACCAAAAAAAAAACAAAATCCGGTTACTTAAGTACGCATACCCGTACGCATACTTAAGTGTGTTACTTTCTAAAATTGGTTTATTCGTGAACTTAAATATATATAAACTAAGGAATGCATATTTTAAAATCGTGGCTATAAAGTTCATGAATCGATTCGAGTTAATCAAAACCGATTTTGCTTTGATTGTGTCTTGTATACTTCTATAAGATCTAAGCAATTGAACAACTCTTGAACTAGTTCATTTGAGTCATTTGAACTAGTTATGGTGAAGATGAATAAGGTTGATATCAAAGTGCTCATATGGCTAACCATTTGGTTAACTATTGTGTAACCAATGACTTGTACACGTTTAGGTACGGTTACACAAACCTAAATGACGTATATTTCATTTGTGTATAACAAGCTAAGTTCGATCTAACGGTTGAAACATATTAGCTTGAATCTAATCAGTTTTTCATCTAACGGTGAATATTGAATGCTTTGTTACCAATGTAACTTAGATTGCAAGCCCTGATTTGGAGACTATATAAAGGAGAACTCTAGCAACTGGGAAAGTTAATCCCCACACCTCTTGTGTGATACTAGTTATATCAGATAGAGTCGATTCTACTTTAACCTTAAGTTTCTATTGAGACCCTGTAGGTTAGCGACTTGAAGACTTCATTAGGATTGTGAAGCCAGACCCAACAATTTTCTCTGTAGTTGCGTGATCTGATCTTGCTGTTTCTATCGTATTGAGTACAATTGTAAAATTGGCTCGAGATTAATATCTCTGATAGGCAAGATAGAAAAGTAATCACAAACATCTTCGTCTCATCGTTTGTGATTCCACAATATCTTTTTTCGCTAGTCGATTAAGATTATTGTGAGGTGATTGATAATTCTAAGCTGTTCTTAAGGAATATAAGTCTGGGTTATCGATTGGTTCATGTTCACCTTGATTTATCAAAAGACGGAACAAAACTTATAGGTATTTTTGTGGGAGACAGATTTATCTATTCTATAGACTTTTCTGTGTGATACAGATTTGTTTATTAAAGTCTTCGACTTTGGGTCGTAACAACTCTTAGTTGTGGGTGAGATCAGCTAAGGGAATCAAGTGAATAGTATCTTGCTGGGATCATAGACGTAAGGAGCGCAACTGTACCTTGGATCAGTGTGAGATTGATTGGGGTTCAACTACAGTCCAAACCGAAGTTAGTTTGTAGTAGGCTAGTGTCTGTAGCGGCTTAATACAGTGTGTGTTCAATCTGGACTAGGTCCCGGGGTTTTTCTGCATTTGCGGTCTCTTCGTTAACAAAACTTCGGGTGTATGTGTTATTTCTCTTCCGCATTATATTTTGTTATATAATTGAAATATCACAGATTGTGCGTTGAATCAATCAATTGGGAAATCCGACCTTTGGTTGTTGATTGAAATTGATTGATACTTGAACATTGGTCTTTGGTACCGTTCAAGTTAATTTCTCTTGTATTCAATTAGAATCGCAGATTTCTATTCGCTTGAGTAAGGATTGAATCGAGAAATTGAGATATAACTCTTTTATATACTTTTTATTAAGATTGAGTGTGACTATCTAGTTGATTTTCTTAAAAGTATATTGGAGTTAGTCCATACAGATTGCTAAGCGAATTATTGGGTGAGGTTGTTGTACCCCCACTTTTTCAATTGGTATCATAGCAGGCAAACACGGTAAGGCCTTATAAGTCTGTGTTTGAAGTAATCTAATTTTTATGGACGAGTCTATCTCTAATAACGTGCTAGTTCATAACTTACCAGATGATTTTCAAAGCTTGGATTCACCTGAGAGAACTATCACATCTAGGTCAAAATCTAAACATTCTCTTAATGTAGAAACTGTTGATTGGGAAACATGCCTAGAAGGACAGTTGGATGAACTTTCTGATGAAGGTGATTAAGATATTGATAGAGATGTTGATGAGGAAATCTCATAGTATGTTAATCTATTAAATTCGTTGGAAAAGAATAATTTGACAACTTCTCATGTCACACGTCTTCTGACTCCTCTCTATCGTGAAAACAAGAAATTGAAAAGGTGTTACAAAGGTCTTTATGGTTGGAATCGCTCTTGCAATTCGGTCCTTAAAGATTCCGAGGAAAACCTACGTAGAAAGTCACTTGAATGTGATAATGTTTATCAAAAATACTTCTTGTTGGAAGAGAAACTTGCAGAAACTGAAGCAAGGATTAACTCCCAGCAAACAAGTTTTGATGACAAAGAAAGCGCTTATCTCACTCGAAAAAAACGCCTTGAGGCTGATTTAGCTGCTGCTCTTGAAAAAATCAAGATGTTGGAAGATGATTTGAAAAAGTTCAATACTAGCTCAGGCAAATTAACCACAATGCTAAGAGCAAGTAAAAATCATCGTGATACACGAGGATTGGGCTATAAGGGAATAAATGCTCCAAGTATTAGCAAAGAGGTAAAATTTGTCAAGGCTAGTGATTCTTCTCAACAAAAGGTTTCCACTGATGGCAAAAGTGAAATACCTTCACCGGCAGTTAAGGTTCAAAAGAGCAAAGTATATCAACCTTCAAAGTCAGCACACACGGATTGAGGTAAGAACATTCCTTATGTTTGCCACAATTGCGGAAATAAAGGTCACCTGGAAAGGAGATGTCATTTCCGTATAAGGAATGAGAAACTTCAAGATGTTCTTGTTTGGGCATCACAAGAAGTTGTGAAACCAAGATCATATGTTAAGACTAATCCCCTTAACGTTACAGGTTGTAACTGTCCAACCTTTAGGCAAAGGAATCAGTGATATGATAAACCTAGATTTTCCTATAAACGTCATACGAATCCTTTTCACAATCGTAATGGTTACCAAAAGGATAACTTCGTAAAGGAGAAAACAAGATCCGATGCTCCCAGTTGGAGAAAGACTAACTTGCAAAAGAATAGTCAATCCGATTCTCTTCCGAGAATTCTAGAAGAGAGTAATGGGAAGAAGGTTCCGATTGTTCCTAAATGCACTCAGAAGTGGATACCAAAGAAAGTCAATGATGTTTTGAGTGTGAAAAGGAATGATCTCCCGGAAAATTCCATGACTATAGAGAAGGCAGTATCCATGATGTTGGAACTTAAAAAGTTCTTCGGAAAGATGGATTTGGATGTGAAAGGTTCTAAAAGTGATATCCTTCATGATAATCCAAAAGTCACTCGTGGTGAGCAACACATTGCTCACCTCAACACAACTTGAGTGTGTTGTTAGTGCATCCTCACCAAGGAATTCCCTGCTATGTATACGGTGAGGGAAGCACGAGAATTGGGGTACACAGATTATGTTCGGTAAGGTTGTAGAATTAGATTGGATTCTTCTAAAAAGGTATTCTATAAACTTGAGCACTATTTGTGTTTTTATTTTCTTAGAGTACTTATAATGATCCATGTACCTTACTTATCGTTCATTTCTACCTAACTTGATCTGTGTTTAAGATTCTTAAATGTTTAGGTTTAAAAATAGTAGTTCGGGATGTTTGGACTTCATGGTACACATACCATAATTTAAAATCAAAATCCAGGGGTTTTAATACGCATACCCGTTTGCATACTGCTCCAGGTCACGAAAATTCGTTTGCAAACCCGTATGC
The DNA here is from genome assembly GCA_023531105.1 of Papaver atlanticum. Taxonomy (NCBI): domain Eukaryota; kingdom Viridiplantae; phylum Streptophyta; class Magnoliopsida; order Ranunculales; family Papaveraceae; genus Papaver; species Papaver atlanticum. The sequence goes on along the minus strand of JAJJMB010007708.1, from coordinate 26,377,641 downwards.
ATACTTGACCGTAGACGTCGATATTCGGTAAACTTGTTTTGGCCGTAACTTTTTCATCCAAACTCGGAATTACCTCATTCTTTTTGCATTATCTTACTTTTTGAATTACCTTCAAAATGGAGATGATAATTTTTTAATTTGGATGAGTTAAGATTGGTATTTGTCCTGTTTCTTGTTTTTGAGTGTTTTGCTCCGTTTCGTCGCACTTGTTCCACTTCTCTTGGACTTGGGCACTTGGATTCTTGGAGTACTACTAATCTAAGCTCATTTGTAGCTTTTACAAGAATGTTTTTGGTGAATCACAAAGAAGGAAGGTCAAGAATGGGTAGTAGTACGCATTGCTATGGGATTCTTGAATGTTCACAATCATCTTATGTGAACTATGGTGCATGGTCGTTAATGACTTTGTATGTTCTTATTTGTTAAGAAAATATTTTTATACGCCTTTGGTAGCTATTCTTGGTGTAAATCCGTGCGGAAAAGATTGATTCTACCTTCTAAGGGCAAAGATTGTTTTTGCAGTATTAAACTTTATGGTTTTATATATTGCAACTTATTATGGGATATGTGTGTTTGTGTCCGTGAACTATGATTTTCCCATATATGCTCAAAAGTTAACTCTATTATATGTCGGTATGAAAGTATTGATAAAAGATAGAATGGACTTTTGACAAACAAAAGTTAAGCCTATTATGTCATTATGCAAATATTGATGGAAGATAGGATGAACTTTTGTTTACGAAGATTAATGTCTATTATACGTCATTGTGAAAATAGTGATGAGAAATAAAATGAATCTTTGTTTATTCCGCGGTATTGATTTTCCCTGTTCCATATATTTTATGTATATACTATGTGGCTCCGTAAGTTTCCTTATGTTGAGCATTTCCGATTGAATTAATCATGGGTTATCTTATGGTTAATTCAATTGAGTATTTTGGATAAAAATTCATATTCTTATATGATTTGTTGTTGTCCAAAGAAATCCTTTTTTTCTTGTGAAAGTAAGGTGGCTCTTGTTGTTATTTCGGGAATGACATTTTATGGGGGGGAGTTCTTATTTGAACTTGTGCTTTATTGCCAAATCTTTGTGGGGAGTTCGTCTGTGGAATATTATAGGGGTTATCTTGTATCTTTATAAACTCCTTGATGAATGCATTTAGTTTCGGCTATATGATTGCATCTAAAAAGTTGATATGTGCTTTCATTTGGTTATGAAGTGTCTCTATGGAAATTTCATTAGGATCCCAATAGTTTTCGTACCTTTGCCAATTTTATTAACAAAAAGGGGGAGAATTAATGTGTAGTTTACACTACAAATACATATGGTTTTCGAATCATTATGTAAGGAGGAGTGGTTTTCATGTGAGATGAAGTATTGACTAAGGCGGAGTGATACATATCACTATAGTATTGTTGTCAAAGTTATGATACAATTGAACTTTGATGTTGTGTAATAATACTATGACACTGTGTAACAATGATTGAGATATTTTGTTTTCTTATTGTTATGGATACGGATCTTCAACAACGGTGATGCTGCATTGAATATCTTTGGAATCATTGGAGTACTTGGAAGTGACGAATATTTCGAGTAATGTTGAAGAACCAAGGAGATCATGCATGTGGAAGAGAAGCTGCAAAGTTTATTTATTTTGTATTCCATATGTATTGATATTTTTTCCACTAAATTTGACAAAGAGGGAGATTATTAGAGCATTTCTCGGTCGAACACGCAAGCGTTGCTATCTCAAGCTTGTTGTCAAGCTTAGTTGCCAAAACTATAAGTCTTGATTTCAAGTTTACTTATATCTAAGTCTCAGACTAGGATAGAAAGTGTAGTTGAGCTCTAGACTCCATGGCGTTCATCATACAAAGACGAAGAACTACTCAAGGAACTAGTGGAACTTCATCGACTAAAAGGTATGTGGAGACTTGAACTTATCTATCACTCAAAAAGTCTACCTACTCTATCTCCTATCTTGAGACAAAAGTCGTATTGCTATATAGACTTCGATTATACACATTTGCTATTTCGAGCCGAGTTTATCTCGCTTATCTTTTTCTCGAAATATGTGTTGGTAAGCTTTCGCTTTGGCCAAGTTCATCTTTAAAAGTGACGAAAGTCATGTTGATTATTTCAATATCTTGAAAATTGCTTTGATAAAAAATAGTGTGTGAATAACCTCTATTTAACATCCTCTAAAAATAGTGTGTGGATATAAGCATATAATGTGTTCGCGCATTAGTGTATAAGTCCAAAACCGGGAACCAAATGTATGCATACTTGTGTGTGTACTAAATGGTTGATGGAGATTGGGTTAGTATGCGTACCCGTACGCATATTGGCGGAAGTTCACGTCTGTGAATTTCTGCTGAGTTTGGAAATCAAAACCAACTCAATCCGGTTACCTAAGTATGCGTACCCATACGCATACTGGCGGAAAGTTCACGTTCGTGAATTTCTGCTTAGTTTATAAACCAAAACAAACTCAAATCCGGTTACTTAAGTACGCATACCCGTACACATACTTAAGTGTGTTAGTTTCTAAAATTGGTTTATTCGTGAACTTAAATATAAATAAACTAAGGAATGCATATTTGCAAATCGTGGCTATAAAGTTCATGAATCGATTCGAGTGAATCAAAACCGATTTTGGTTCGATTATGTCTTGTATACTTCTATAAGATCTAAGCAATTATACAACTCTTGAATTAGTTCATTTGAGTCATTTGAACTAGTTATGGTGAAGATGAATAAGGTTGATATCAAAGTGCTCATATGGCTAACCATTTGGTTAACTAATGTTGAACCAACGACTTGTACACGTTTAGGTACGGTTAGACAAACCTAAATAACGTATATTTCATTTGTGTATAACAAGCTAAGTTTGATCTAGCGGTTGAAAGATATTAGCTTGAATCTAATCAGTTTTTCATCTAACGGTGAATATTGAATGCTTTGTTACCAATGTAACTTAGATTGCAAGCCCTGATTTGGAGACTATATAAAGGAGAACTCTAGCAACTGGGAAAGTTAATCCCCACACCTCTTGTGTGATACTAGTTATATAAGCTAGAGTCGATTCTACTTTAACCTTAAGTTTCTATTGAGACCCTGTAGGTTAGCGACTTGAAGACTTCATTGGGATTGTGAAGCCAGACCCAACAATTTTCTCTGTAGTTGCGTGATCTGATCTTGCTGTTTCTATCGTATTGAGTACAATTGTAAAATTGGCTCGAGATTAATATCTCTGATAGGCAAGATAAAAAAGTAATCACAAACATCTTCGTCTCATCGTTTGTGATTCCACAATATCTTTTTTCGCTAGTCGATTAAGATTATTGTGAGGTGATTGATAATTCTAAGCTGTTCTTCAGGAATATAAGTCTGGGTTATCGATTGGTTCCTGTTCACCTTGATTTATCAAAAGACGGAACAAAATTTATAGGTATTTTTGTGGGAGACAGATTTATCTATTCTATAGACTTTTCAGTGTGGTACAGATTTGTATATTAAAGTCTTTGACTTTGGGTAGTTTCAACTCTTAGTTGTGGGTGAGATCAGCTAAGGGAATCAAGTGCGTAGTATCCTGATGGGATCAGAGACGTATGGAGTGCAACTGTACCTTGGATCAGTGTGAGATTGATTGGGGTTCAACTACAGTCCAGACCGAAGTTAGTTTGTAGTAGGCTAGTGTCTGTAGCGGCTTAATTTAGTGTATGTTCAATCTGGACTAGGTCCCGAGGTTTTTCTGCTTTTGCGGTTTCCTCGTTAACAAAACTTCTGGTGTCTGTGTTATTTCTTTTCCGCGTTATATTTTGTTAAATAATTGAAATATCACAGGTTATGCGTTGAATCAATCAATTGGGAAATCCGACCTTTGGTTGTTGATTGAAATTGATTGATACTTGAACATTGGTCTTTGGTACCGTTCATGTTAATTTCTCTTGTATTCAATTAGACTCGCAGATTTCTATTTGCTTGAGTAAGGATTGAATCGAGAAATTGAGATATAACTCTTTGATATACTTTTTATTAAGATTGAGTCTGACTTTCTAGTTGATTCTTTTAAAAGTATATTGGAGTTAGTCCATACAGATTGCTAAGCGAATTATTTGGTGAGGTTGTTGTACCCCCCACTTTTTCAATGTACATATGTCCATCGTAATGCTAATAATAGTGCTGACTCTTTAGCAAAGTATGCGAGAGTACTGCTTGATAAAGCAGATTGGTATGTAAACTGGCCTACCTGGATTGAGGAATTAATCCAAGGTTACCAAAACAATTCTTTATAATTTCAATGAATTCCAATTTTCCTATTAAAAAAACATATATTTCTGCAATCACCAATTACTAATAACCCTAGAATATTTAGTACGCTCGAATATCTCGCAATCTCAAATTCACCGGACACGGAAGCGCTCGACTACCAGATTCTATTCATTCGAACTACCTAAAAGTACGCTCTCTAGATATAACTCGTTCATATGCATTAATAGGCTATTCCTAGTGACAAGTTCATAAGCTCGACCCATCTACTAGTGTCATTCTCTACACATGGATATTTAATAAAATCCCATCATCAATAACCACATATTACTACTTGTATTAAGAGTCTCTAGACAATTACGGGTCGAAGAGATCTTAATTAGCAATAAAAATATCAAGCAACCATTTAATTTGAAACTTAAACGATTGAAAAATAATTCATAAACATTGTTGGCACTGTAGAGAATAAACAATAACAAGATATATGCGAGAAAACAGGCCTTTTAAATATCAATTGTGAATCATGTTCGGACGTCGAAATCGTCCCTAATCAAATATGCTTAGCTACTGGAGTTCATAATGAAACAAAAGATAAATTATGGAACTGAAACAAGCAAACCAAACGGCAACAACAGGTGGACTGGTGAAACTTATGCGAACAGGTGGTAGTATGACAGTGAACCAAGGAAGCTCGCTGCTGGTGGTATTGGACCTGTGGCCTGGTAACTGTAGAATGGTGGCGGCGTAGTGCAAAGCTTGCTGCTGATGTAGTTTCCTACAAACAGGTGGAGTGCTGGTGATGGATGCAGTTGCTGTCCAGCTGCTATTGTTGATGGTGGTATGAATGGACCTGGTGGGTGTATGCAAGTGGTCTTGGAATGGAATGGTATGAAGTGCTGCTTCTCTAAGGTTTTGGGGAGGAGCAGAGAGCTCCTCTCTGTTGGTTGCGAGCAATCGTGCAGGGTATGGGATGATCGTAACTTTTAGGTCTTCTTATACAGCTTCACTGTTTCTTGCTCTACAATCTCGCACATCAGATATAGATAGAGACCCAACTTCTGGGTTTCTAAAATACATGTTAATCTCCTACCATTTATCAATAATCAATAGTAGAAATTCTGTCATAATACGTTCCACTTCGTCCCTGAATTCTCACTTTGAAACTCTTGTCGACCCCCCTTCAATATCGAATTAGATTGAAACCTAACTCCTTTCTTCTCAACTGAACTTGAACTCAACCCTGGTAAGAGCCACAAAACCCATGACACTCCTAGGCAACAGCTGGTGCAGAACAAGAACCTGAATTTGAAATTGTCAAGTACAGGTAGGTCAGGCATTTCCTCGAACAGTTTGTATGCGTCTTGCAAAACTGATAATGGCTAGGTTCTGGTTGTTTTGTTCTCCTGCCAATTAATTCTCCTTCCCTGCAATGGACTCATTCTCATGCACAAACCAAACATTTGTTATCATTCATAATCTCAAAACTGCATTATTAACTTGAATTCCAGACAGAACCTATCTTTCCTTGCTGATTTCTGGCTGTAAACGCTGTCCATATGCTAATCTTTTGCAAACCCATATCCTGATTCTTCTCAATCTCGTCACTTCCGTCTCTAGTATTCAATACTTAGCAGCGGAAACCAATGGCATCAATCTGTTCATCATCCCTGTCTTGTCTCAGCTAATAATCTGAATCTTCTCGTAATCCCTTGTAATCATCCATGGCAGCGAACACAACCCAAATGAAAGTACCTAATTTCAGCCACAAAATATTTATAACCTGAAACATCATGAACTCATACCATTCTCATCTGAAATCACGAGCAGTGGACCCTTAGTTAGCCGGCGGTGAATTATTGGCAACCGCTATTGGTCTTGGTTCTGAACTGAGATGAAATAGATGTAAACATTCGACCTACTTCATTGTATACAAGAAAATCGGGTGGCCCTTAACAACTTCTCATCTGTCTTTAGCACAGTTTACAGCTGACATCAATTGGCTTCCCTGAGTAGTAAGTGTCTGGCGCTTCGGATGTTCCAGCTTCTTATGTAATATAGCCTTGTGTTCTACCTTGACGGGCCAAACTTTGAATCCATCGATTCCAATGTCCTTGTGTTCTACCTTGACGGGCCAAACTTTGAATCCATCGATTCCAATGTCGCCAACCAATGAATTAATCTCCGGTTTATAATCTTTCACACCATATGACTCCAAAATACCTACAAAATGGAAACGAAGCGTAATTTACATAATTTACAAGAGAAATAACAAAGAAAGCATAAATAATAGATAGTAAATCAAGGTGTTTTAGACACCTATCAAATTCCCCCACACTTAGACATTGCTAGTCCTCGAGCAAACTAAACAAAACTAGTAAAATACAACTCCATTTCGTTGAGGACACGGTTACACTTAGCATGTATAACAAGCCTTTAAACCCCTAGGTGTCCCTAGCAGACGAGTTATAATCTCGTGAGGGTTTACCAGAGATATACCCAAAAAACCTATACTCCAAATCATAGCTACTTTTGAACGATAGAGGATAAACACTAAACAAGCTATTTAGTTGGCATCCAATCCCGACTCAGCTGAAATACACCTCATTGTCGGAAAAAAAAGTCCATCCACTTAGAAAGGCTAGTGTTCATTCTAAATTGTTCAAAAATCTCTAAAAGTTGGAGTTTCGTATATGTCAATTTTTTTATGAAACCCTACCCCCACCCTTAAATCAAACATTGTCCTCAATGTTTCAAACCATTTCAAAAAGAATAAGAGGAATACTTGAAAAAGATAAGGAAGTAATAATTGGAATTGTTCACCCGATTGACGCATACGAGTAACGTTCAAAATTGATTCCCCATATATCAGCAATCTGAAAATTTGGGGATCCACCCACACAAAAATCTGCATATATAGCAATAACTTCACAAGAATATTAGCAAATAGTGGGGAAAGTGAAATTATCATCCCACGAGAGTAACCCCCACACTTAGTCTTTTCTACAATCGAAAGTGTATACAAAACATAAATGGAAGGAACTTCTATTCGTTCCTCTCGACAAACCTGCATGGTGTTAGACTCAAACACATATGGTGGATACTTAGTGAAAAAGCGGGGGTCTAACAACCACACCCAATATTTCGTTTGGCAATCTGAATAGACAAACTCCAATATACTTTCAAGAGAATCAACTAGACAGTCAGACTCAATCTAGAGAAAAGTATATCAAAGAGTTTTATATCTCTATCTCTCAATTCAATCCGCAATCATAAAATAGAAATTTGCGAGCCCTATTGAATATAAGAGAAATAACTTGAACGGTATCAAAGACCAATGTTCAAGGATCAATCAATTTCAATCAACAACCAAAGGTTGGATTCCCCAATTGATCGATTCAACGTACAACCTGTGATATTTCAATTATATAACAAAATATAATGCGGAAAAGAAATAACACAGACACCAGAAGTTATTTTAGGGAAGAAACCGCAAATGCAGAAAAATCCCGGGACCTAGTCAAGTTTTGAACACCACACTGCATTAAGCCGCTACAGACATTAGCCTACCACCAATTAACTTCAGACTGGAATGTAGTTGAACCCTAATCAATCTCACACTGATTCAATGTACAGTCGAGCTCCTTACGTCTCTGATCCCAGCAGGATACTACGCACTTGATTCCCTTAGCTGATCTCACCCACAACCAAGAGTTGCTACGACCCAAAGTCGAAGACTTGATAAACAAATCTGTCTCACACGGAAAAGTCTATTGGAAAAGATAAATTTGTTTCCCACAGAAATACCTACGAGTTTTGTTCCGTCTTTTGATAAATCAAGGTGCACAGGAACCAATTGATAAACCGGACTTATATTCCCGAAGAACATCCTAGTATTATCAATCACCTCATAATAATCTTAATCGTATGGTAGCGAAACAAGATATTATGGAATCACAAACGATGAGATGAAGATTTTGTGACTACTTTTAATCTTACCTATCAGAGATAAATCTCAAGCAAATCTTAGCGAAGATAATACTCAATGACAATAGTAAAAGTAAGATCAGAGCACGCAACTACATAAAAAATAGTTGGGTCTGGCTTCACAATCCCAATGAAGTCTTTAAGTCGTTAACCTACAGGGTTTCGTGAAAAACCTAAGGTTAAAGGAGAATTGACTCTAGTCGCAACTAGTATCACACAGGAGGTGTGGGGATTTGGTTTCACAGTTGCTATAGTCCTCCTTTATATAGTTTTAAAATCATGGTTTGCAATCTTAGTTGCCTTGGTAACAAAGCATTCGATAATCACCGTTAGATGAAAACCTGATTAAACCCAAGATAATATCTTTCAACCGTTAGATCGAACTTAGCTTGTTATACACAAATGAAATGTACCCTCATTTAGGCTTATGTAGCCGAACCTAAACGTGTGCACCATGTTGGCTAAACAATAGTTAACCGAGGTTAGCTATATGAACACTCTCATATCAACCTTATTCATCTTAACCATAACTAGTTCAAATGACTGAAATGAAACTAGTTAAAGAGTTGTTCAATTGTTATATTCTCATAGAAGTATATAAGAACACAATTGAATAAAAATCGGTTTGATTCACTCGAATCAATTCATGAACATTATAGCCACGGTTTGCAAAGATTGCATTCCTTATTATATAAATGTATTTGTTCATGTCACAACCGATTTTAGAACTTTAACCATTCAAGTATGCAAATGGGTATGCATACTTGAAATAGCCGAACCAAGTTTGGTTTTCGCCAGTATACGAACAGGTACGCATACCTCCAAACCCAGAAGAAATTTTCGATCACAACCCTATGCCAGTTTGCGTACGCGTATGCGCACTTAGGTTCCCGGACTTCTCAAACCAACAGGTACGCATATGGGTATGCATACTATGGTTCCCGGACATGGATCACACATATGCAAGAGTACACAACATGTTTATAATCCAATGTTGTTTAAGTTTTCTAAACTCTTATTTCAATCATTGAAACTTTCTTAGTGGATGACAACAGCCATTTTTACGCACTATTAGCATCAAAGCAATTTTCAAGTTATTGAAATAATCATAACGAAACATTCCAAGTCTACACCAAATGATTGTATCACACAAACCATGTAAGATGTTACTTGGAAATTTTCACATGATTATCTTTTGACTTTCGTCAAGAATATAAGATAAACTTGGTTGAAGCGAAAGCTTACCAACACATATTTCGAGAAATATGTAAGCGAGTTAAACTCAGCTCGAAATCTCAAATGTGCATAATCGAAAACTATAGTATACGACTTTTGTCTAAATATAAGAGATAAAGTAGAAATAGACTTTCCAAGTGATAGATGAGTGAAAAACGGGGGTTTAACAACCTCGCCCAATATTTCGCTTAGCAATATGTATGGACTAACTCCAATATACTTTTAAGAGAATCAACTAGACAGTCAGACTCAATCTTAATAAAAAGTATATCAAAGAGTTATATCTAAATTTATCGATTCAATCCCAACTCAAACAAATAGAAATCTGCGAGTCTGATTGAATACAAGAGAAATAAACCTTAACGGTACAAAAAACCAATGTTCAAGGATCAATCAATTTCAATCAACAACCAAAGGTTGGATTTACCAATTGATCGATACAAACGCACAACCTGTGATATTTCTATTATATAACAAAATATAATGCGGAAAAGAAATAACACAGACACAATAAATTTTGTTCACGAGGAAACCGCAAATGCAGAAAAACCCCGGGACCTAGTTCAGATTGAATACCACACTGTATTAAGCCGCTACAGACACTATCCTACTACAAACTAACTTCGGTCTGGACTGTAGTTGAACCCCAATCAATCTCACACTAATTCAAGGTAAAGTTACTCTCCTTACGTCTCTGATACCAGCAGGATACTACGCACTTGATTCCCTTAGCTGATCTCAGCCACAACTAAGAGTTGCTACGCCCCAAAGTTGAAAACTTTAATAAACAAATCTGTCTCACACAGAAAAGTCTACAGGAATAGATAAATCTGTCTCCCACAGAAATACCTACGAATTTTGTTCCGTCTTTTGATAAATCAAGGTGAACAGGAACCAATCAATAACCCGGACTTATATTCCCAAAGAACATCTTAGAATTATCAATCACCTCACAATAATCTTAATCGACTAGCGAAACAAGATATTGCGGAATCACAAACGATGAGACGAAGATGTTTGTGACTACTTTTCTATCTTGCCTATCGGAGAAATTAATCTCAAGACAATCTTACGATTGCACTCAATCACGATAGAAATAGCAAGATCAGATCACGCAACTACAGAGAAAATAGTTGGGTCTGGGTTCACAATCCCAATGAAGTCTTTAAGTCGTTAACCTACAGGGTCTCGGTAGAAACCTAAGGTTAAAGGAGAATCGACTCTAACTTATACAACTAGTATCACACAGGAGGTGTGGGGATTAGGTTTGTCAGTTGCTAGAGTTCCCCTTTATATAGTCTCCAAATCAGGGTTTGCAATCTAAGTTACCTTGGTAACAAAGCATTCAATATTCACCGTTAGATGAAAACCTGATTAGATTCAAGCTAATATCTTTCAACCGTTAGATCGAACTTAACTTGTTATACACAAATGAAATATACGTCATTTAGGTTTGGGTAACCGTACTTAAACGTGTACACCTAGTTGGTTCAACAGTAGTTAACCAATGGTTAGCCATATGAGCACTTTCATATCAACCTTATTCATCTTCGCCATAACTAGTCCAAATGACTCAAATGAACTAGTTCGAGAGTTGTTCAATTGCTTAGATCTTATACAAGTATACAAGACACAATCGAAGCAAATTTGGTTTTGATTCACTCGAATCGATTCATGAACATTATGGCCACGGTTTTCAAATTGCATTCCTTAATATATAAATGTTTTATTTCATGAATAAACCAATTTTAGAAAGTAACACACTTAAGTATGCGTACTGGTATGCGTACTTAAGTAACCGGATTTGAGTTTGTTTTGGTTTCCAAACTCAGCAGAAATTCACGGACGTGAACTTTCCGCCAGTATGTGTATGGGTACACATACTTAGGTAACCGGATTGAGTTGGTTTTAATTTCCCAACTCAGCATAAATTCAAGGTCGTGAACTTCCGCTAGTCTGCGTACGGGTACCCATACTTACCCAGTCTCCATCAACCATTTAGTACACACACAAGTATGCATACATTTGGTTCCCAGTTTTGGACTTATACACTAATGCGCGAACATATTATATGCTTATATCCAAAAATGGTTACATGTTCTACACTCTTTATTCAATCATTGAAACATTCTTAGAGGATGTTAAATAGAGGATATTCACACGCTATTCTTCATCAAAGCAATTTTCAAGATATTGAAATAATCAACATGACCTTCGTCACTTGTAAAGATGAACTTGGCCAAAGCGAAAGCTTACCAACACGTATCTCGAGAAATAGATAAGCGAGATAAACTCGGCTCGAAATAGCAAATGTGTATAATCGATGTCTATATAGCAATACGACTTTTGTCTCAACATAGGAGATAGAGTAGATAGACTTTTGAGTGATAGATAAGTTCAAGTCTCCACATACCTTTTTGTCGATGAAGATCCACCAGTTTCTTGAGTAGTTCTTCGTCTTTGCATGATGAACGCCGTGGAGTCTAGAGCTCAACTACACTTTCTATCATAGTCCGAGACTTAGCTATAAGTAGACTAGAAATCAAGACTTATAGTTTTGGCAACTAAACTTGACAACAAGCTTGAGATAGCAACGCTTGCGAGTTCGACCAAGCAATACTCTAACAATGAGTCTTAGTCTCCACATACCTTTTGTTGATGAAGTTCCACAAGCTCTCCTTAGTAGTTCTTCGTCTTCATTTGATGACCACCGTGAAGTCTAATGCTCAACTACACAATCTATCCTAGTCCGAGATATTACTTTAAGTAGACTAGAAATTAAGACTTATAGTTTTGATCACTAACATTGACAAACAAGCTTGAGATAGCAATGCTTGCGAGTTCGACCGAGCAGTGCTCTAACAATCTCCCCCTTTGTCAATTTTAGTGACAAAACTATCAATACATATGGATTACAAAATAAATAAACTTTGTAGCTTCTCATCCAAATGCTTGATCTCCTTGGTTCTTCAATATTACTCGAAATCTTCGTCACTTCCAAGTACTCCAATGATTCCAAATGTGTTCAACTCCGCATCATTGTTGTTGAAGATCCGTAGCTATAACAATGAGAAAACAGTTGCTTTCAATCATTGTTATGCAGTGTCATAGTATCATTATACAGCATCAAAGTCCAATTCATCACAACTTTGACAACAATACTATGGTGATATGTATCACTCCCCCCTTAGTAAATACTTCATCTCAATATGAAAACCACTCCCCCTTACATAATGATCCGTAAACCATATGTATTTATAGTGTGAACTACACATTAATTTTCCCCATTTTTGTCCATATAAATTGGCAAAGGTACGAAAACTAGTGGGATCCTCATGAAATTTTCATAGAGATACTTCATGACCAAAAGAGAACAACATACCAACTTGTTTAGATGCCATCAAATAGCCGAAACTAAATGCGTTCATCAAGAAGTTTATAAAGATACAAGATAACCCCTACAATATTCCACAGCCGCACTCCCCACAAAGATTTGGCAATTAAGCACAAGTTCAATTAAGAACTCTCCCCCATAAAATGTCATTCCCGAAAGAATAGAAAGAGCGATCTTACTTTTACAAGAAAAGAAGGATTTCTTTGGACATTAACAAATCACATGAAACATGAATTTGTATCCAAAAATCTCAATTGAATTAACCACAAGGAAAATGATTAATTCAATTGACCATGCTCAACATAAGAGAACTTACGGAGCAATACAGTACATACACAAAGATGTGGATCAGGGAAAGACCAATACTGCGGAATAATCAAAGATTCATTATATTTTTCATCATTATTTGCACAATGACATATAATAGACTTAATCTTTGAAAACAAAAGATCATCTTTTCTTCCATCAATATTTGCATCATGACATAAAAGGCTTGACTTTTGTAGTCAAATGTTCATTCTATCTTTTATCAATACTTTCATACCGACATATAATAGAGTTAACTTTTGAGCAAATATGGGAAAGTCAAGGTTCACGGACGTAAACAACATATCCCGTAACAATTTGCAATATATAAAACCATAAAGATTAATACTGCAAAAATCATCTTCCAAATAACTTAGAATTTAAACAAATAAATCTAAAAACATTGCAAGATGAAAAAGTTGGCAATAGCTATGTGTACTCATAATAATGGCTATTCCAAACCCTAGTTATCCTTCTTAAAAACACAAGAATAAATTCTCATAAGAAGTTTTCTAGATATTAAACAAAAACACTATACAAAAATTTAGATACGATCAGCTACCAAGGAACGGACAAGGGAGAGTTCATCAGATGCTTTCTTTAGCTCGTTTTTCAGAAACGCAAGGTTCTTTGATGCAATTTCAAGTTGTTCACAAACGACCTCAAAATCTTGAAGAAGATTTCCAACCAATTGAAGAGACATTTGCACTGGAAGATCTTTTTCATGATCAATTGCTTGAAAGCAAACTATGGAGATGGGTTCTTTGTGAAGTTCAAAAACTTTGGCATCATCAAACTTGTCTTCCTTATTGCATCCTTCCATTATGCACACCAAAAAAGAGAGGTCTTGACGTTACCGAGCCAGTATACATATCAAAAGAGATCCTTGATATATATATAAGATATTTCCACACGGAAACTTTAGGGTTACAAGTAACCGTTTGGTAACGGGTCGGGTGCACAAAATTCTTGGTTATGACCCAAAAATCAAAAACCAGAATCCCAGAGGAGCAACAGTTTAGAAACAAGTTTTGAAAACAAGTTCTGAACATATGACAGGAAACTTTAGCTCATGGAGAGTGTAGAACAAAGTTGAAAATCAACTGTCATTGAGGAATAACAATCTAAAGATTTAGTTAATGCATCAGACAGACAAGGCACAACAACTGTCCGGAGCAAGGCTCAGAAGGGGGGATTAAAATCAATACAAAACGTACAACATGGACCATTTGTAAAGAATGAAACATCTTCTTGAGAGTTATGTGTATCATCTTATGGTCTTACAGAGGATACACATACAATAAAATGGTCAAGTTGTAATATGATGAGCATGAAGCTCATCAGGGGTATTGATATTTTCTTGTTCACTCCCTTGACATAAAACAGAACCCTTATGAGATACTTCAAAGGAATTAACAAGAGAAGGACAGAAGTTACCTGAACCGGCTGCTTTTCTCGCCTTCTTGATCTTGCGCTTGAGACTGTTGATACTGGTCTTGAGTTCCGAAATGCGATTATTGATGTGAATATAGTCAGGAACACTTATTTTACGAGCAAGATCATCTTTGAAGATAAGAGAGGATTTTGAAGTTTTCTTCTTCCTTCGAAACCTTTTTCTCTTTACAGACCTTTCAGAGTTATCAGTCATCCATATAACATCGTTCTTTTTACAGTTGTAAGAAGGAGACGTGTTATATTTGTAATCAGGAAAAAAAAACCATCACAGCATTTTTCTTGATTGAGAGATGGATTTATAAATGTACATTGAGAGCATCTCCAACAGAGGGTGATTTTTCTTTTTTTTAGTAACACATAGGATTTTAGACCCACGTTTGGCATAAATCCATCTCCAACAGTAGGGTCCTACAAACTAGGAGGGACCAATTACTAAATATGAAGGTGTTCAAGAAAGTGTTATCTACACCTCCGACTCCACCTCCATGTCATATTTTTCACTATTTTTCTTAAAAAATTCTCTACTGTTGGAGATGGTTTTTTAAATATGAGGTCCTATATTTACTCTATGAATAGACCCCATAAATAAAAGGACTAAATTCAAAAGCCACATAGGATTTTTTGCACCTTCTCTTGGAGATGCTCTAGGAAGCCGGTTTGATTACTTCTTTAGACATCCAGACAAGAATGTTATGAAGTTTTTCATTCCGTAATCGAAGATGACATCTTCTTTCAATGTGACCTTTCTTTCCGAAATAGTAGCAATTGACAGGAATCTTTTTAACCGTTCTAAACTGAGTGGTCCTAGAGGAATGGTATTTTTGGTTTCTAGAGACATCTGCTGCTGGAGAGAGCTTTTCACTTTCGCTACCAGTGAAATTTTTGGAAGAAGGTTATTAGAAGGAACAAAATTGATCTTACCAGTGCTAGGAGCGTTTATACCCTTATAGCCCGGATCATGTGTATCACGATGTTATTTACATGCTCCTAACATAGAAGATAATTTTGTAGAGCTAGAATTGAATCTTTTCAAATTCTCTTCCAAACTTTTAACCTTCTCAAGAGCAGCACAAAGATCAGTCTCCAATTGTTTATCACGAGTGAGAAAAACCTTTTCTCTATCATTTAAACACTTTTGTTGAGAATCATACCTTTCTTCAGTTTCTACAAGCCTTTCTTTCAACACAAAGAGATTTTGACGAAGTTCATCACATTCAGAATTCTTTGAATGCAGATCTTCCTCACAATATTTAAGAATAGATTGTAGCAAACTATAACCAAAGTCATATCCCTTAAAGAGTTTTCTCATTTTCCTGTTTTCAAGACAGAGTGGAGTAAGAAATTCAGCCAAACAAGATGTTGACTTTTCTTTCTTTAGGAGATGATCAAAAAGCTTGATGTACTGCGAGAATTCCTCATCAACATCTTGTCTCTTTTCTGAATCACTTTCATCAAAAAGTTCATCCAACTGTTCTTCTAGGCGTGCTTCCCAGTTATACACAGTATTAGATGATGGAGAAGACGAGAGAGATTTCTCAGGGAAAACAAGGTACTGGACCAAGTTAGAATGCTTCTGAACTAGTGATGTGTTGTCAGAGATATTATCGTCCATACTCAGATCCCTACAAACACAGACTTATAAGGTCTTAAATGTGTTTGCCTGCTATGATACCAATTGAAAAAGCGGGGGTCTAACAACCATACCCAATATTTTGTTTGGCAATCTGAATAGACAAACTCCAATATACTTTAAGGAGAATCAACTAGACAGTCAGACTCAATCTAGAGAAAAGTATATCAACGACTTTTATATCTCTATCTGTCAATTCAATCCGCAATAAGCAAATAGGAATTTGCGATCCCGATTGAATATAAGAGAAATAACTAGAACGGTACCAAAGACCAATGTTCAAGGATCAATCAATTTCAATCAACAACCAAAGGTTGGATTCCGCAATTGATCGATTCAACACACAACCTGTGATATTTTAATTATATAACAAAATATAATGTGGAAAAGAAATAACGCAGACACCAGAAGTTTTGTTAACGAGGAAACCGCAAATGGAGAAAAACCCCGGGACCTAGTCCAGTGTTGAACACCATACTGTATTAAGCCGCAACAGACACTAGCCTACTACCAATTAACTTCGGACTGGAATGTGGTTCAACCCTAATCAATCTCACACTGATTCAAGGTACAGTCGAGCTCCTTACGTCTCTAATCCCAGCAGGATACTACGCACTTGATTCCCTTAGATGATCTCACCCACAACCAAGAGTTTCTACGACCCAAAGTCGAAGACTTGATAAAAAAATCTGTCTCACACAGAAAAGTCTATTAGAATAGATAAATCTGTCTCCCACAGAAATACCTACGAGCTTTGTTCCGTCTTTTGATAAATCAAGGTGCACATGAACCAATTGATAAACCGGACTTATATTTCCGAAGAACATCCTAGTATTATCAATCACCTCATAATAATCTTAATCGTATGGTAGCGAAACAAGATATTGTGGAATCACAAACAATGAGACGAAGATGTTTGTGACTACTTTTAATCTTACCTATCGGAGATAAATCTCAAGCAAATCTTAGCAAAGATAATACTCAATCACGATAGTAAAAGTAAGATAAGAACACGCAACTACAAAGA
Source organism: Papaver atlanticum (assembly GCA_023531105.1). Lineage (NCBI taxonomy): Eukaryota > Viridiplantae > Streptophyta > Magnoliopsida > Ranunculales > Papaveraceae > Papaver > Papaver atlanticum. Next base: position 26,360,336 of record JAJJMB010007708.1, on the reverse strand, counting down.
AAATAGTAGGGTCTGGCTTCACAATCCCAATGAAGTATTTAAGTCGTTAACCTACAGGGTTTCGTGAAAAACCTAAGGTTAAAGGAGAATCGACTCTAGTCGCAACTAGTATCACACAGGAGGTGTGGGGATTTGGTTTCACAGTTGCTATAGTTCTCCTTTATATAGTTTTCAAATCAGGGTTTGCAATCTTAGTTGCCTTGGTAACAAAGCATTCGATAATCACTGTTAGATGAAAACCTGATTAAACCCAAGCTAATATCTTTCAACCGTTAGATCAAACTTATCTTGTTATACACAAATTAAATGTACCCTCATTTAGGTTTATGTAACTGAACCTAAACGTGTGCACCATGTTGGCTCAACAGTAGTTAACCGAGGTTAGCTATATGAACACTCTCATATCAACCTTATTCATCTTAACCATAACTAATTCAAATGACTCAAATGAAGCTAGTTAAAGAGTTGTTCAATTACTATATTCTCATAGAAGTATATAAGAACACAATTGAAGCAAAATCGATTTGATTCACTCGAATTAATTCATGAACATTATAGACACGGTTTGCAAAGAATGCATTCCTTATTATATAAATGTAGTTGTTCATATCACAACCGATTTTAGAGATGGAATCTGAGTTAGCCATATGAATTCATGTAAGCATGACTAGTCTTACTTGAAAGGAGCATGTATATAAATAAGGACATAGATACACTCTACATGTATCATACTTGAAGCATGACATGTATGAAGGAACATATGCAAGAACCTTTGACAATAACCAACCAGGATATAATATTTCATGCAGTCATAAGCCAAAAAAAATATATTGACCACCTAGAGGACAAAAATACTGTAAACGGGTACGCATAATTGAAATAGCCGGACCAAGTTTGGTTTTCGCCAGTATGCGAACAGGTACGCATACCTCCAAACCCAGAAGAAATTTTCGATCACAAACCTACGCCAGTATGCGTACGCGTACGCGCACTTAGGTTCCCAGACTTTTCAAACCAACAGGTACGCATACGGGTGTGCATACTATGGTTCCCGGACATGTATCACATATATGTAAGAGTGCACAACATGTTTATAATCCAATATTGGTTAAGTGTTCAAAACTCTTATTTCAATCATTGAAACTATCTTAGAGGATGACAATAGCCGTTTTCACACACTATTAGCATCAAAGCAATTTTCAAGTTATTGAAATAATCATAATGAAACATTCCAAGTCTACACCAAATGATTGTATCACACAAACCATGTAAGATGTTACTCGGCGATTTTCACATGATCATCTTTTGACTTTCGTCAAGAATATAAGATGAACTTGGTTGAAGCAAAAGCTTACCAACACATATTTCGAGAAATATGTAAGCGATTTAAACTCATCTCGAAATCTCAAATGTGCATAAACGAAAACTATAGTAATACGACTTTTGTCTCAATATAGAAGATATAGTAGAAATAGAATTTCCAAATGATAGATGAGTTTTAGTCTCCACATACTTTTGTTGATGAAGTTCCACAAGCTCTCCTTAGTAGTTCTTCGTTTACATTTGATGATCGCCGTGAAGTCTTATGCTCAACTACACAATCTATCCTAGTCCGAGACATTACTTTAAGTAGACTAGAAATAAAGGATTATAGTTTTGATCACTAACATTGACAAACAAGCTTGAGATAGCAACGCTTGCGAGTTCGACCGAGCAGTGCTCTAACACTTAGAAGCAAGAAAATCAGATAATATTTTTGAAGCACACAATTCCATCCCCAAATGAGGTACTTTCCTAAAAGATGGATTACCAACTCTATGAGAAACCACTACTACTTTGAGAGGATCAATATTAAATGGAGATTCATGTAAAGGGTTAGATAAACCTTGCGAAACCTCATGTATTACGGGATCCTCGGTACTGCTGGACACTTCCATTCTCACATCACAAGTATCATCATTCTCACTCAAACTCTTTGAAAGATATTCATTGGTTTCTTCGAAAACCAAGTCATCCTCGTCGGAAAACAAATCAGAATCTTCCATAAGAAAATTTTCGTAATCCTTATGTTCTTCATTACAAGTTGACTTCTCATTCAAAGTATCGACTATCTCTGGATTTGGGGTAGGGTGCACAAAGAAGTCATAATCATCATCGCTCTCATACACAACTTAAGTCTTACCATCAATAACTGTAGTGTTTTTAGAATCGACTACTTCCTTTTGAATAGGAGAATGATCATTATGATCATAAGTTGAGCTAGTAGCACCATCATTATAAACATTTTCCAAGGGTTCATCATCCTCAGAATTTCTTCGTGGGGCTCTTCTCCATTATCAACACGGCGGTTGACCTCCATATGTATGTCCCTAATTTTTTTTTGAAGAGTCTCTTCCGTTGCCCCCTCTTTTTCCAACTGCTCATATTATTTAAAGAGTTCTTTATGTTAACATGTTTTCCGCTACTACGCACAATAGGTTCTCTAGACCACGTCTCTTCCCGTTGAATGGGTGAAAGATCATAAATATGATCCAGAGTAAGTCTAGATACACAATCATAAGTTTCACTTGGTATGAAACTATGCACGTTGGGTTTTGAGTTAATCTGGCTCCATGTACATCGCAAATCCTTGAATTCTTAAAACATCTGAATGAAACAAGATTGGAACATATGAGAAGTATAAATATCCCCCCATCTTTGTGATTGTCCACTTACATAACCACCAAAAGGTTGCTGCGATGTATGAGAATAATCACAAGGTCTTGTAGAATAGTCATCATAGCCAAAAGATTGGTTTTGATTGTATCCCACATATGGTTGGAAGTTATTGTAAGAGTGAGACTGAAAATCAGAATTATTACTATAATATGCATGGTCTTGTGAACCAAAAGGATACATATTAAAAAATTATGCACACAACTCGTTAAGTGACTTACCTCTTGTTACCAATTGTGCACGCACAAAACGAGCGAGTTATTGTACCTGGAAAAAAAAGATTCTAAAAAGAAAACAAATTAGCAAAATCTAAGAATGAAAACAAAATGCAAAACATAAAATTAAATAACAACTCAAACTACCGACTGCTCGCAATTTTGACGAGGTGTCAACTCGCAAATAAAAAGTTTCTTACTTTTCTTTAAACTAACTAGTAGTATACAGATAAGCAGGTTCGTTCCTAAGGGAGAGTTGAGCTAAAGTTGTTAATTCAATTATTGAATAATAAGAATAATGCAAGACAATGGACAGAAATATTAATGCAAATATGAGGATGAGAATGATCAAGGACTCTTTCTCAGTCATGGAACAAGAATCTTATCAATATAGCTATGTTTCTGCAATCACCAGTTACTTATAACCCTAGAATATTTAGTAAGCTCAAATATCCCGCAATCTCAAATTCACCGGACACGGAAGCGCTCGACTACCGAATTCTATTCATTTTAAACCCCATGAGATAGGCTATTCCTAGTGAAAAGTTCATAAGCTCGACCCATCTACTAGTGTCATTCTCTACACATGGATATTTAACAAAATCCCATCGTCATTAACCACATATTACTACTTGTATTAAGAGTCTCTAGACAATTACAGGTTGAAGAGGTCTTAATTAACAATACAAATATCAAGCAACCATTCAATATGCAACTTAAACGATTGAAAAATAATTCATAAACATTGTTGGCACGGTAGAGAATAAACAATAACAAGATATATCCGACAAAATAGGTATTTTAAATATCAATTGTGAATCATGTTCGGACGTCGAAATTGTCCTTAATCAAATATGCTTAGCTACTGGAGTTCAAAATAAAACAAAAGATAAATTATGGAACTGAAACAAGCAAACCAAACGGCAGCAGCAGGTGGACTGGTGAAACTTATGCGAACATATGGTAGTATGACAGTGAACCAAAGAAGAACGCTGCTGGTGGTATTGGACCTATGGCCTGGTAACTGTGGAATGGTGGTGGCGTAGTGCAAAGATTGATGCTGATGTAGTTGCCTGCAAACAGGTGGAGTGCTAATGATGGATGCAGTTGCTGTTGTGAATGGAAGATGGAACTGAACTCTAGCTGCTATTGTTAATGGTGGTATGAATGAATCTGGTGGGTGTATGCAAGTGGGAATTGAATCGTATGAAGTGTTGCTTATCTAAGGGTTTGGAGAAGATTGGTTGCGAGAAGTCGTGCGGGGTATGGGATGATCGTAGCTTTTAGGTCTTCTTATATAGCTTTACTGTTTCTTGCTCTACAATCTCGCACATCAGAACTAGATAGAGACCCAATTTCTCGGCTTCTAAAATACATGTTAATCTCCTACCATTAATCAATAATCAACAGCAGAAATTCTGTCATAATACGTTCCACTTCGTCCCTGACTTCTCGCTTGAAACTCTTGTTGAGCCACCCCCTTCAATATCGAATCAGATTGAAACCTAACTCCTTTCTTCTCAACTGAACTTGAACTCAACCCTGGTAAGAGCCACAAAACCCATAACACTCCTAGGCAACAGCTGGTGCAGAACAAGAACCTGAATTTGAAATTGTCAAGTACAGGTAGGTCAGGCATTTCCTCCAACAGTTTGTATGCGTCTTGCAAAACTGATAATGGCTAGGTTCTGGTTGTTTTGTTCTCCTGCCAATTAATTCTCCTTCCCTACAATGGACTCATTCTCATTAGGGCTGCACAAACCCGACTCAACCCGCCAACCCAACCCACACCCACCTGAAATTACCCGCACCCGACCCAACCCACCTAGGAGTGGGTCGACTATGGGTCACAACATCAAAACCCACCGTATGTTGGGTCGACTATGGGTCGCATCTTCCCTCACCCGACCCAACCCGCTCAACCGCCTAAAACTACCTTAAGCCTTAGATTACTCTTCATCAGTTAATCCTAGTCGTCACTCTCCTATATTTAACAAAGAGGTGTCCTGTCTTTACCCTTTCTCTGCCTCGTTTCTATCTTTAGTTCTTTATCTTAGAAACAAAAGTATTTCAGAGAAAAGAATTCATCACCATTACCATATCAATCCCTTGTACCAGAATCCCTACTATATTCTTCATATATCACTGAAATCGTTGATTTGTTCACCACCTACACCAAATACCTTGAGTTAAGTTGATTTCAATCTAATTTTCCACTTTTCTTTTTCTTATGCTATTTTCTGAATCGAGATCTCTAAATCAACCTAGTTTTTCAGAAATCAAAAGGTATGTATCCTAAACCCCATCTAACAAATCAAAACGCATCTTTAAGAAATCAAACTCATTGTTCAAAAACCCAAATTTCGTAAGAAACCCTACAAATTTTGTTTTCTCCTGCATAATCTTTAGCAACCTAATATCTTTATTCCCTACACAACTGATAACAATCTAATTCTAGAAGATGATCTAAGTTTTGAGTTATGTTAGTGTATTTATCTACATCTGATTGTCTATGTTTTATTTTTGTTTGAGTTTTGTTTTGAATGCAACCATTTAGATTTGATATTTGTTGGATTTATAATGAGTTTGGTTGTATTTTTTGAATTGTGGGAAGATTAGTGCAAAACAGAGAAGCAGGAAGAAGTAGATTCAGAAAAATACAAGGGAGGAACTGATGATGTTCTGTTTGTACTGTGAGGACGTTAAAGAAGTTTTGTTGGTGCTGTGAGGACGTTGAAGAACAAGTGCTGCCATTCCAATATGGGACGAATTGAAAACAATAAGTGGTTGATTTAGAATTTATGTATAATTATGAATGTTGTGTTTGTTTGGAATTGTGTGAAATAATGAAGATGATTGAATGAATTGAAATTTTGGTAAAGGAAAAAAATTGGTAAAAGAAAAAATGTTGGATGGGTATACCCGCCACCCGCCCGACCCAATCCGCCGTAATGTGGGTCGGGTGAAAACCGACCCATTGTGATGTTGGGTCGGTTGCGGGTGACAACTTCTGGTACCCGCCATCAGTGGGTTGGGTGGTGGTGAGGCCAAAACCGACCCGATCCAACCCATGTGCATCCCTAATTCTCATGCACAAACCAAACATTTGTTATCATTCATAATCTCAAAACTGCATTATTAACTTGAATTCCAGACAGAACCTATCTTTCCTTGCTGATTTCTGTCTGTAAACGCTGTCCATATGCTAATCTTTTGCAAACCCATATCCTGATTCTTCTCAATCTCGTCACTGCCGTCTCTAGTATTCAATACTTAGCAGAGGAAACAAATGGCATCAATCTGTTCTTCATCCCTGTCCTATCTCAGCTAATAATCTGAATCTTCTCGTAATCCCTTGTAATCATCCATGGCAGCGAACACAACCCAAATGAAAGTACATAATTTCAGCCACAAAATATTTATAACCTGAAACATCATGAACTCATACCATTCTCATCTGAAATCACGAGCAGTGGACCCTTAATTAGTCGGCGGTGAATTATTGGCAACAGCTATTGGTTCTTGGTTCTGAACTGAGATGAAATAGATGTAAGCATTCGACCTACTTCATTGTATACAAGAAAATCGGGTGGCCCTTAACAACTTCTCATTTGTCTTTAGCACAGTTTTCAGCTGACATCAATTGGCTTCCCTGAGTAGTAAGTGTCTGGCGCTTCAGATGTTCCAGCTTCTTATGTAATATAACCTTGTGTTCTACCCAGACGGGCCATACTTTGAATCCGTCAATTCCAATGTCGCCAAGCAATGAATTAAGCTCCGGTTTATCTTCTTTCACACCATATGACTCCAAAATACCTACAAAATGGAAACGAAACGTAATATACATAATTTACAAGAGAAATAGCAAAGAAAGCATAAACAATAGATTGTAAATCAAGGTGTTTTAGACACCTATCACTTACCTAATATGAATTTCCTTTATTAAAAAAAAAAAAAATAGTCTGCAGAAAAATAAATATGAGATAGTAGGACTAGTTGTAAACACCTCTACATGGTTTGAATTGATCCCTTGGAGCTAAATCTAGAAGCACAAAAGTATAGGCAGTGGTAACACCTTGGCTTATTAGGTGACACCAATTAGGATGAAATCCAAGTTTAGCTAAACAATCAAGCAAATTGTTTTACTAAAGCCTATCAAAATCCTTAGACATATCTAATTTAACTGACATCAAACTTCTTTTTGATTTATACTTTTGTATCAACTAGATCATAGGCCCTAACTATGTTATCGGCTATAAGCTTAGATTGGACAAAAGCTACATGATAAGGTGAAATGATCTTATTAAGTAGAGGTTTAAGCCTATTAGCCAGCGACGGAACCAAGAATTAATGTCTGGGTGGGCTAAAAAAAAATTATGAATACCGTAATTTTTCTCGACTCAACTGTAAAAATGATAAAAACGTCAAAAATACATGAAGTGAGCAAGATGCGTCGTGTTGCGTTTTTTACTTTAAATCAAGTATCAGATTTCTGCTTGAGAGTTTTTCATTTGAAACAATGTATAGAATCATACATATTCACCTTACTACTACTGCGAACAAAATAATAAGGGTTTTGGGTTCAGCACTCTCATCGTGAGGAAGTGAAGAGACGCGGTAACCGATATCAATGTAGTGTATAGTGGTAAATTCGTTGGGTGATGACACCAGTGACTTGAGTTCGACACTCGTCAGCACCATTACTGATTCAAAAAAAAAGGGAGACACGGTAACAAGTGGAGGTGGAAACAGAAAAATGATTGTGGTTATTATAAAAAGCTTAGATTTTATGATCTCTCACAACTTTTGATCTTTTTTACAAAAACTAAAACAATGCGATCAGTTTTAAGTTTTAAATCATAATGTACATAATTAGCAAGTAATCAAATTTGATAAAGAAGTAAAAACTATGTATTTTAACCAATAAAATGAAAACAACTTTATAACAAGATGCTTTTTCTCTTCTCCTTAGCCTTTGAAGATCTAAGACCATCTAAGTAGGATTTCTTTTTGTGGGACCGAGTTCCTATCTCTTTGAACAGCTAGATACAATTCATTCATAAAATATCGCAACATAAGATTTAAGGATAGAAGCATCAGAATGTTTCAAAATTGTAGTTGGGCTAATTTTATTTCTTACCTGGGCTATTTTTCACAGAATCTGAAAATCACAAGGGCGTAATGAGTTCTTGCTAGTTTTGGGGGTGGGGGGCTGCAGCCAAGGTAAGCCACCCCCAGTACCGTCCCTGCTATTAGCAATTAACTTAGATATTATTTGTAAGATGTATTGCAGGGACTTATTTGCTTAAAATCTGCAGCAGTCTTAAGAATGAGAGATAGACAATTATCGTTATTTCATTTAAGCATAAACTTCTCATGAAAAAACGATTGAACCATCCTAGCAGTTGTCACTACCAACAATCTCCCACATTTGTTGGTAAAAGCCAGGTGGAAAACTATTATGCCCAGGAGATGTCCATGGTTTGATCTTGAAAATCACATATTTGATTTCATCATAAGATGGAATTCTCATACGATTTTCATATTAAAAAGCAGAAATACAAGGTTGAATGTAACCAAAGAAACTATCAATGGAAATTGGATTACAAGTTCTACTTATAGAAGAAAAATGCAATTTGAGATTTTCAAGCAATATCATTTCGGTCAGTAATCCAAACACCTGACACATCCTATAAAGACTCGATTTGAGTTCTTTTCTTTTAATAATTAGACTTAGAATGAACATATCTTGTGTTTCTATCATCTAGTTGTAAAGAATCATCTTTTGTTAATAGAAATCTTCTTCAATGTTTTGCCAGTGATTAAGTTCAGAAACAGTATTAGCAAGTATGGGATCATTAGGGTTACTATACCTTGAGCACGGAGATTTTTCAAATTCATATTAAGACTAGTAATTTTAGTTTGAATATGGCAAAGGAAAGATAATTCCAATTAATTATGGCATGTCTAATTGAAAAAGCGGGGGTCTAATAACCTCACCCAATATTTCGTTTAGGCAATCTGTATGGACAAACTCCAAGAAAATCAACTAAACAGTCAGACTCAATCAATGGAAATATATCCAAGAGTTGTATCTTTGTTTCACAATGTAATCTGCAAATCAAACAAATAGAAATCCGCGAACCTGATTATTATGTGAAACAACTTGAACGGTAAAAAAGACCAATGTTCAAGTGTCAATCAATTTATATCAACAACCAAAGGTTGGATTATCTAATTGATTGGAACTACGCAAAACCTGTGATATTTCAATTATATAGAAAATATAATGCGGAAAAGAAATAACACAGACACCAGAAATTTTGCTAATGAGGAAACCGCAAATGCAGAAAAACCTCGAGACCTAGTCCAGATTTGAACACCACACTGTATTAAGCCGCTACAGACACTAGCAGACTCCGAGTTAACTTCGGACTGGAATGTAGTTGAGCCCTAACCAATCTCACACTGATCAAGGTCCTTATTCCTCTGAATCCCAAAAGGACTCTACATACTTGATTCCCTTAGCTGATCTCACCCACAACTAAGAGTTGCTACGACCCAAAGTCGAAGACTTGATAAACCAATCTGTCTCACACAAAAAATCTATTGAACAGATAAATCTGTCTCCCACAGATATACCTATGAGTTTTATTCCGTCTTTTGATAAATCAAGGTGAACAGGAACCAATTGATACACCGGCCTTATATTCCCGAAGAAAAGCCTAGTAATATCAATCAGCTCATAATAATCTTTATCGTATGGTAGCGAAACAAGATATTGTGGAATCACAAACGATGAGACGAAGTTGTTTGTGACTACTTTTTATCTTGCTTATCGGAGATTAAATTTCGAGCAAATCTTAGAGAAGATAGTACTCAATCACGGTAGAATACAGCAAGATCAGAACACGCAACTACAGAGAAAATAGTTGGGTCTTGTTTCATAATCCCAATGAAGTCTTTAAGTAGTTAACCAATAATGGTTTTATAAAAACCTAGGTTAAAGGAGAATCGACTCTAGTCGCAACTAGTATTACACAGGAGGTGTGGGGATTAGGTTTCCCAGTTGCTAGAGTTCTCCCTTATATAGTCTTCAAATCAGGGTTTGCAATCAATATTACCTTGGTAACAAAGCATTTAATATTCACCGTTAGATGAAAACCTGATTAGACTCAAGCTAATATCTTTCAACCGTTAGATCGAACTTAGTTTGTTACACAAAAATGAAAAGTGACTTCATTTAGATATGGGTAACCGTACCTAAACGTATACACCTTGTTGGCTCAACAATAGTTAACCGAAGTTAGCCATATGAACACTTTCATATCAACCTTGTTCATCTTAACACAGCTAGTTCAAATGACTCAAATGAAACTAGTTATAGAGTTGTCCAATTCTTTATATTCTCATAGAAGTCTTGGAATCAATTCATGAATATTATAGCCACGGTTTGCAAAAGATTGCATTCCTTATTATATATGTATTAGTTCATGAACAAACCGATTTTAGAACATAACCTACTCAAGTATGCAAACGGGTACGCATACCTAAGTGGCCGGACTTAGTTTGGGTTCGCCAGTATGCGAATGGGTATGCATACCTCCAAACTCAGTTGAATTCCCGGACTTGAACTTACGCCGGTACGCATACGGGTATGCATACTAAGTTCCCGGACTTTCAACTAACCAACTAGTATGCATACGGGTACGCATATTGTCATACAACAAAACTAAGTTGAATTCCCGGACTTGAACTGTTACGCTGGTACGCATACGGGAATGCATACTAAATTCCCGGACTTCAACTATCGAACCAGTACGCATACGGGTATGCATACTATGGTTTCCGGAATTGGAATAACTTGCAATAGTTAGCATACAAGTACGCATACTGTGCTCTATCCAATCATGGTTAATTGTTCTAAACTCCCATTTAGATCATTGAAACATTCTTAAAAGACGACAATAGTTGTCTCATATAAACTATTAGCTTCAAAGCAATTTTCAAGTGATCGATAGATCAATACGAAACATTCCGAGTCTACATCAAATGACTGTCTCACACAAATCATGTAAGATGTTACTAGGAGATTTTCACATGATCATCATTTGAATTTGTTAAGAATATAAGATGAACTTGGTTAAAGCGAAATCTTACCAACACATATTTCGAGAAACATGTAAGCGAGTTAAACTCATCTTGAAATATCAAATGTGTATAATCGAAGTCTATATAGCTATATGAATTTTGCCTCAAATAGGAGATAGAGTAGATAGACTTTTGAGTGATAGATGAGTTCAAGTCTCCACATACCTTTTGTTGATGAAGTTCCACAAGCTCCCCTTAGTAGTTCTTCGTCTTCCATCGATGAACGCCTTGAAGTCTAAAGCTCAACTACACTTTCTATCCTAATCCGAGACTTAGCTATAAGTAGACTAGAAATCAAGACTTATAGTTTTGACAACTAAATTTGACAAACAAGCTTGAGATAGCAACGCTTGCGAGTTCGACCGAGCAGTGCTCTAACACTAACCGGCTTGAAAGATTGATTATGTTTAAAGGCTTTAGAGTCTTAAATTCTAGTCTGACAATGTTCTTCTACTACAGTTTTACATTCAAGGTCTCTTAGCTAGCATCTATTGAATTTTTTGGGTCTTTTGACAGGATTAGAATCCATAGCAGTAGTAAGGACAAGGGGACTATGATCACTAGCAATGGGAACAAGATGGTAATGAGAATTAGCAAACAATTTAAACCAAGTATCATTCCCTAGAGTCTACTTGTCTCTTATTTATCCAAGTAAATGGAATCTCATAAAAGTTTATTTCATGCAAACCTAAAGAATCAAGGAAATCCTTAGCAGTATCTAGTGTTGTCTAGGAAACAGTGACCCCTCCCCCCTTCTCAGAATTATCTAGAATAATGTTTAAATCTCCAATTAACATTCAAGGACCTATTACTAACTTGCTAGTTTGCCTCATAAAATTCCAATGTATATCTCTATTTCCATTTACAAGAGCACCATAGCCATAAGAAAGTAAAACTTTAGACATGTCATCAATTTTAAGTTCACAATCACTACAATGTAAGCAGAATTAGTAATTTTTAGGTCTAGACCATCCTTCAATAAGATATATAAACCACCACAAGACCTATAGGATTTACAATATAACTATTAGGATATAGTTAAGGGGTATAATAAAATTCTTCATCTTCCTATAGTGAGTTTTAGTTTCTGCAAAGAAAATGATACATACCACCATAGTATTGTTGTTAAAGTTGTGATACAATTGAACTTTGATGTTGTGTAATAATACTATGACACTGTGTAACAATGATCGAGAGCTTTTGTTTTCTCATTGTTATGGCTACGGATTTTCAACAACGATGATGCTGAACTTACAACCTTTGGAATCATTAGAGTACTTGGAAGTGACGAAGATTTCGAGTAATGTTGAAGAACCAAGGAGATCATGCATGTAGAAGAGAAGCTGCAAAGTTTATTTTTTTGTATTCCATATGTATTGATAGTTTTGTCAATAAAATTGACAAAGGGGGAGATTGTTAGAGCACTGCTCGGTCGAACTCGCAAGCGATGCTACCTCAAGCTTATTGTCAAGTTTAGTTGCCAAAACTATAAGTCTTGATTTCTAATCTACTTATAGCTAAGTCTCGGACTAGGATAGAACGTGTAGTTGAGATCTAGACTCCACGGCGTTCATCATACAAAGACGAAAAACTACTCAAGGAACTGGTGGAACTTCATCCACTAAAAGGTATGTGGAGACTTGAACTTATCTATCACTCAAAAAGTCTATCTACTCTATCTCCTATCTTGAGACAAAAGTCGTATTGCTATATAGATCCGATTATACACATTTGCTATTTCGAGCCGAGTTTATCTCGCTTATCTTTTTCTCGAAATATGTGTTGGTAAGCTTTTGCTTTGGCCAAGTTCATCTTTACAAGTGACGAAAGTCATGTTGATTATTTCAATATCTTGAAAATTGCTTTGATGAAAAATAGTGTGTGAATAACCTCTATTTAACATCCTCTACGAATGTTTCGATGATTGAAATAAAGAGTTTAAAACATGTAAACATCATTGGATATAAGCATATATGTGTCCGAGCATTAGTGTATAAGTCCAAAACCGGGAACTAAATGTATGCATACTTGTGTGTGTACTAAATGGTTGATGGAGACTGGGTAAGTATGCGTACCCGTACGCATACTGGCGGAAGTTCACGTCCATGAATTTCTGCTAAGTTTGGAAATCAAAACCAACTCAATCCGGTTACCTAAGTATGCGTACCCGTACCCGTACGCATACTGGCGAAAAGTTCACGTCTGTGAATTTTTGCTGAGTTTGGAAACCAAAACAAACTCAAATCCGGTTACTTAAGTACGCATACCCGTACGCATACTTAAGTGTGTTACTTTATAAAATTGGTTTATTCGTGAACTTAAATATACATAAACTAAGGAATGCATATTTGCAAACCGCGGCTATAAAGTTCATGAATCGATTCGAGTGAATCAAAACCGATTTTGCTTCGATTATGTCTTGTATACTTCTATAAGATCTAAGCAATTGAACAACTCTTGAACTAGTTCATTTGAGTCACTTGAACTAGTTATGGTGAAGATGAATATGGTTGTTATGAAAGTGCTCATATGGCTAACCATTTGGTTAACTACTCCTGAAACAACGATTTGTACACGTTTAGGTACGGTTATACAAACCTAAATGACGTATATTTCATTTGTGTATAACAAATTAAGTTCGATCTAACGGTTGAAAGATATTAGCTTGAATCTAATCAGGTTTTCATCTAACGGTGAATATTGAATGCTTTGTTACCAAGGTAACTTAGATTGCAAACCCTGATTTGGAAACTATATAAAGGAGAACTCTAGCAACTGGGAAAGGTAATCCCCACACCTCCTGTGTGATACTAGTTGTATAATCTAGAGTCGATTATCCTTTAACCTTAGGTTTCTACCGAGACCCTGTAGGTTAACGACTTGAAGACTTCGTTGGGATTGTGAAGCCAGACCCAACTATTTTCTCTGTAGTTGTGTGATCTGATCTTGCTGTTTCTATCGTATTGGGTACAATTGTAAAACTGGCTCGAGATTAATTTCTCCGATAGGCAAGATAGAAAAGTAAACACAAACATCTTCGTCTCATCGTTTGTGATTCCACAATATCTTGTTTCGCTAGTCGATTAAGATTATTGTGAGGTGATTGATAATTCTAGGCTGTTCTTCGGGAATATAAGTCCGGGTTATCGATTGGTTCCTGTTCACCTTGATTTATCAAAAGACGGAACAAAAACTTGTAGGTATTTCTGTGGGAGACAGATTTATCTATTCTTGTAGACTTTTCTGTGTGATACAGATTTGTTTATTAAAGTCTTCGACTTTGGGTCATAACAACTCTTAGTTGTGGGTGAGATCATCTAAGGGAATCAAGTGCATAGTATCCTGCTGGGATCAGAGACGTAAGGAGCACAACTGTACCTTGGATCAGTGTGAGATTGATTGAGGTTCAACTACAGTCCAGACCGAAGTTAGTTTGTAGTAGGCTAGTGTCTGCAGCGGCTTAATACAGTGTGTGTTCAATCTGGACTAGGTCCCGGGGTTTTTCTTCATTTGCGGTTTCCTCGTTAACAAAACTTCTGTTGTTTGTGTTATTTCTTTTCCGCATTATATTTTGTTATATAATTGAAATATCGCAGGTTGTGCGTTTAATCAATCAATTGGGAAATCTGACCTTTGGTTGTTGATTGAAATTGATTGATACTTGAACATTGGTCTTTGGTACCGTTCAAGTTAATTTCTCTTGTATTCAATTAGACTCGCAGATTTCTATTTGCTTGAGTAAGTATTGAATCGAGAAATTGATATATAACTCCTTGATATACTTTTTATTAAGATTGAGTCTGACTGTCTAGTTGATTCTCTTAAAAGTATATTGGAGTTAGTCCATACAGATTGCTAAGCGAATTATTGGGTGAGGTTGTTGTACCCCCACTTTTTCAAAAATGAGAAACAAGATGAATTTTTGATATCTAAAAACCTGATTTATTTATTATACTCACATGCGATTCAATAGCTGGGAGATGGAAGTTCCTTTCATTTAGTCCTCTTTATTCATTTTCTACGTCTTTCATGTTCATACCTCCATCACCAATGGTTGTGACACCACCTTCTACTACCATTTTCGGGGATTCGGAATATCTCGATCTGATTAATGCTAGGGTTTTGAATGTTGTGGATTTTTTTTCTAAAAGGATATAGTTTTCTTCTCGACTATCATGTCTACTTCTTTTATTATACCTTGGGTTAGGACCATCCCTATCCAAACTTTCTATTCTATCTTCATTAGAGTTAACCATCCCACTAATATCATTTGTTGTACACGTGTTCTTTAGCATCTCCCTGCCCTATGTGCATTATTGGCGTAGTATGCATTAAATTATGAATCTGTCATTCCAAAAATGAAGATATCCCATGCGATTTCCTCACACTCCTCCTCATCATGGACAATCACAAAAGAATGTGGGCGGATTTTTTTCCGATTGTTTTTCGAAATGATATTTGATCCAAACTTTTTATTTTGATGTAGTGAGCAACCGATCTCTCTTTAGGGGTTTACTCAGATCCACTTCAATTTTGACGTTGACCAACCTTCCTATGATTGAATAGCCTCTCTCCCCTTCTTTTGCTACTTTCCACCCAATATCCTGACACATTTAATTTTTCTGTGATACCCTTACCTAGATGTTCCAAGGAGAGGCTTAGGAAAAGCACTGAGAAAACCTCATGTGTAAATTTGTAATCTTGTAGCAGTATATAATTATTATAAGGATGCAATACTATCAGGTGATTCATGGAGTTTTTTTGATTACAGTGTCCATATCATCAGAGCATTTAAACTTGAAAACGTACAAATTCCTCCCCACTGTGTTGATTTTCACTCTTCTTTGCTTCTTCCAAATGATTTAGTATTTCATTAAACTTTATCTCATCTTTTGCAATAATTTTCCCTATAAGGCAGCTACTCCATTTAGTTGTAGCTTTATCAATTTTCTCAACTGAAATTAAATTCCCTCTTATATTCTTTGATTGCTATACCCAGACTTGATTCCTTCATCCTTTGGTAAGAGCCACGAATTGCAACTTGGAATTTTGAGACTTTTTTGGCTTACATAAAACGGAGACTCTCTGAGAAAATTCTTCCTTACTTCTTAGAGATATATGCTTAGGATTTTCTATTAGAAATATATAGATATATAGGATTAGGGTTTTCCTTTCCACAACTTAAGTTCCAAAACCTAAACAATATTGTTGGACTGATTCTACGATATGATTCATGAAAATCAGCAGAGATATATGGCTTTAATATAGGTAATTGAAATGCAAAATTTGAATTTCCAAAGCGCTTTAAAAATGGGTTCATTACCTAAATTTTCGTTACTATTTTGAACTTTGCTCATCAGAGATATTGATCATGATAATGAAAATGAGGTTTAATGATTACAGGAATAGCAGCAAACAACACTGTTTCGAGGAGTATATAAAACCAAATGCACCACTGCTCCCAAAAGACCACAACTGGTTCACTACTGAATTCACAAATAAGTACTCACAAATTAGTTATCCGTAAAAGAGGTCGAAAAAAAATCAAAAATATTAAAACACTATCAATACATGAATAAGATGGAAACTTAATCACAAAAACTAAACAATTAAATATTTAAATCATAAATTTAGAACAACGATTCTGGTCTAATCTGCAAAACACGATTTCAGAACATAAAAACCTCAAAAGCAGTAAAGATTAACACCGGTTTTTAAACTGGGTCAATTCAATTATCGCCCGATCCTCAGGAATAACTGAAATGTCGGTCATCCCATGTCGTTTTGAAGAGTTGTTGAGGTTGTGACTATAGAAAGTTTAGCAAAGGTTTCCTATCTTGTTTCCTCTCATGCCTTCTTGGTCTATAATAAGTCAAGTAGTTTTCGGTGTAGGTTAACTGTTTCAGACATATTTGAGATTCAACCTGTCATGTGCCTGTTACGTTTATACGTGAAAACTATACATGTTATTTATAGCTTAATTATTATGTGTAAGATAATTTGTTTCTCTCTAATATAAAGTTTACTTTCCATCAGCATTACCACTGTATTGCTACGGTATAAAATAGGTTAGGGTTTGTAAACACAATCTGTTTTTGAGATTTACTTTGTTATTGATCTCTTATCATTACTTTGTGGATTCTTATTGCGGTGTTCGAGTGTTGGGGATCTATTTGTTAGAGAGATCTTCCTCGGTTGCCAACTTGCAAAACTTTAAGATATACTAGTATATCAATCAGACCATAATACTTTTTTCAACTGAAGTAGGCATAAAGAATTTACAGCAATCACAATCGAAGGAAGTAGAATCGAAAGACAGATTTTACAAGCATCTCACATTCTGTATATTTCTTTATATGAATTTTTGGTAAACAAAAAATAAAATAAAATATAAGGTTTAAATTAACAAAGGAAAAGGGTGAAAGCAAACACACTACAAGTGGGAGTAGATTTGTTTTTTCGTTGTTGTTTTTTTTTTGTGTTTTTCTTCTAATGTTTTTCGTGAATTTTTAACCGCAACAGCCTCGGGAAACAGCCTCAGAAATCCATGCGGGTCCAATTATTATTCCTCGCGACTGCAAACAAGATAATATAGACTAGAATTATGATTTCATTCGCATACTTCAAAGCATAAATAAAAAAGTCTTATATTGATCAATATTAAGGCATGAAAAAAATATTTATAACGATTTATAAATCGTCATTTACATAACTTCTACCAACCAAAGTTTTATGAGTCTTTGATAGATTAATTTATTAAGATAAATAACTTCTTAATTATAACTTAATGAAGAATGTTATCCTCAGCAGAGACAAGACGTCAAGACCAACCAAGTAAAATTCTGAGTTCAAATTACTTACAGACCATAAAAGAAACTAACCTGATTTGATATATCAAAAACATCTTCCTGGATCTTCTTGTAGATTGTTGTTGCTGTATTTATAAATGCCTTCAGAAAAGGGATTGAAAACAACAAACAATAAGTTAATACTATAATTTGATAAGCAAATATTGTGAAGTTGAAAAATTATTTTATGGAGAACAGACGAGGCTCAATACCTCTCCAACGTTCTGAGCAGTTTTTGCAAAGGCTTCCATAAATATCAAGCCGTGCTCCTTGGCAAACTGCTCACCTTCCTCTGTGCTAACAGCTCTTCTGTGAGCGAGATCACATTTGTTGCCGATAAGCATAATTGTCATGTTCGCGTCTGCATGTTGCCTCGCATCTTCCAGCCAGCTAGCGAGGTGATTGAAAGTCTCTCTCCTAGAAGGTTTCAAAAGACAAAAAAAATCCGACAACATCAGTACACAAAGTAAGAAATCTTCAATGTTTTCTTTCATTTGCCTAATTTTCTGAGATACATAAATAGATCAAGAAAGTACCTAGTGATATCATAGACTAGAAGCGCACCAGCAGCTGCTCTGTAATATGACCTTGTAATAGATCTGACTGCTTCTTGACCAGCCTGATATACATTGCAATAAACTTCGTTAAAACAAAACTCTAACACTGGTTAGATGCAATAATAAGAAGCCTCATAGATTTATCAGGGTTTATGCAGTAAATAGAAGCATTGCACAAAGACCACTGTCTATCTGACAAGTGCAAGGAAATAACCTTTCACGAGGGCTTATACTAATATCTTGCCCGAGCATAATCAATGAGAAAACACCAGATAAGTCTGGTTATTCACAGTGGCTCACAGTATTACAAAATTAGGAAATCCTTGTGATATGACAAACCATTTACTAGATGATTAACCATCTCCTGATTATCAGATAGGCATACATGTCAGTATGTGACCCAGTTTTGGGAAAGATTCATGACAAGATTAGCCAAACCAATCCAATCACCATAAAGCTAGATTATATTTTCCTATAGTTAGATGATCAAGAGAGCATTGAGTCAGCTGAACTACTTTATCAGCAACGCAACAGCGAATATATTACAGCTATAACAATACCCCAAACACACTATAGGGGAAAGTAAAAGAAGGGGAAGTTAATGGTAAATTGACTTCAAACAGACCAGGGAAAATCTCAACAGACTACCACCTAAGAAGAATAAGGTTGGGGAAAAAAAGGCAATAGATGAGAGCAAAAATAAGCATAGAGAGTAGTGAACATACTGTATCCCATATTTGCAGTTTTATAGGCTTGCTGTCAATAGTGATCATTCTAGTTCCAAATTCAACACCAATGGTAAGGTCATGCACAGGCTGGAAGCGCTTGTCGGTGAACTGCAGAAGAAGACATGATTTCCCAACACCTACAACGCAGATAATTAAACCAATCAGGTTAGCATAATTCCTCAACCTGGAGGTTCTACAGATGATTCATCATCCCCATAACTGAGGTTGTTCACAAAACCAAACATGAAAAAAGAAACTCCTGATGATTATTATTAACAACAAAAACAAAAACCCAAATTTCATTCAAAAGGTGTAGCCAGACGCATACGTCAACATGCAAGATGAATTAGTGAGACTTACCAGAGTCTCCGATGATTATGTACTTGAAAAGGTAAGCGTAAGACATTGTTTCTCGTAGGAGGAGCGGATTCGGCCGATGGAATATATATAATAGACACAGGACAGAGTGGGGATGTCTAGTTACACACTAAATCGGAAAACTTTTACTTAACCGATAAGGAAGGTTACTTTAGGAAGAAGGTGAGATCACATCTTTCCGAAACAAAAACAATGTTCGAGCAGCCATTAAAACGTAAATAATTGCCATTAATATGTAAAAACAAGTGTGATTATACAATGCACGGTCACCGTTAAAACGGCTGTGAAAGCAATTTTCAGCTAGACTCGACAAATTACATACATATAAACCGCTTTCACAGAGGATCCCGGTAGCTTAACTATTTCTGTCTACTGGAGCTCAATCGCAGAAACCCCAAATCTCATCAGCATCAGAAGACATTTCGTCACGGAGAGTATGTTGTATGCCCACATTCTATCCTTCTGTTGGGCAGATCTAGTTATCTTCCTGGTAATCTAGATTTTCTCTGAGAATCACAAATCCTTCGAGAATGGGGGGAGTAAGTTGTATGCCCACATTCTATCCTTCTAGAATGCAAGCAGAGCTGTAAGGATCCGCCTAAAAGTTGTATGCCCAACCTAGAATGCTGTTGGGCAGATCTAGTCATCTTCCTGGTAATCTGGATTTTCTCTGAGAATCACAAATCCTTCAAGAATGGGTGAAAGGGGAATGTACCTAAAAGAATATATAAAATAACAGGAATGTTAGGGCACGTAATATGTAGAGGAACAAATCAACAAAGAAAGATGTAAACTAAAACAGAGGCTGCAAGTAATATGTAAACTAACAAATCGACAAGAAAGATGTACAGAAACAAGAGTAAGTTATGAAATTCAAGGAGGTGACTGTAAGATATGCCTACTTGTCTGTAGCAAGTTCTGCTCTATCACCAGCAGCCAAAAGAACAGGTGTCAAGTGTGTTTGGAATCCTGTGATGGTCTTAGGCCGACCAGCTTGACCAACAACATCAACTGCTTGCCCGACTCTAACAGGCACTGACAAAGGTTTTTGATTCTCATCCACAGTCATCAACATTCTGGGCTATAAGATCAGATTCAAAAGAATAGAAAGACAGAGTTAATATAAAAAACAACAGATACTTCAGATGTCAGCAAATATCCATAAAGGCATATTCAAGTTGTTGACAAAAGTACCTTCATGGCTAATGAGAGATAATAGAGGACATAGTGGTATTTCCCAAGGATAAGAGATTTCATGTCAAGACAAGTATGGAGCAAGACAACTAGTCCGGCTAGCGCAGTTCTGAAAATGAAAAAGAATACATTAGGCTCACAACTTGTAGATACCATAAGAAAGAAAGAGTCTCTATGCTACAACAGTGGGCTTCGCGCATATGCAGTGAACCTCTCCATTACTATGTCTAGAGGTGGGACATGAAAGAACATAAAGACAAACATTCTCATCACTTTCTTCTAGTAAAACCTAATCCATATAACCCTGGTGCCCATAATGAGAAAACATGCTGATTATGATAAGCCAACTGTCAAGGTCTGTAAATGTTATTATGAGGCTTGATATAAACATCATTGACATTGGTAATGATCTAATTATTTTTTTCTAGATTCATTTGACTAAATATTTCGGTTTACGAAAAGAGTCAAACAAAGTATAACCAATAGTGTAGATTAGCCCACTCCAAGCAAGAACATGAACCTTTTAAGCGGAAGTAGACTATCCTGGAGTCTATCTAACAACATAAGTGAATTTTAGGGCAAGCTCTACTTACGGTGACAGAAGGAAACGCTCCGAATGGTAAGGAGCAAGTGTTAGTAATCCTTTTCCCATATGTACGAGACCTTGAGCAATCCGAACCTGTACATGTAATAATAATTACAAAAAATTAATACAAAACAATAATGGATGTAACTTATAACTCAAAAAGACTAAAGAGATGTAACATATAAGCAGCATACACAAAAGAGAAGGCTGGCTTCTTTGTAATAGTAACTAGAAAGATTGCGAAGCACGCCAGCTATTCGAGCATTGTTGGTACCAGCACCTATCAACCCCAAAGAAATAGTGGCTGCCTGCAAGACATACAGAATAAGTTACGCGATAGAATTAGGAAAACTGTATCACACAACATTTTGCACAGTTGGAATCTACACTCTGCCTCACTAACATACCATTGCTACTTCCGAGTCTGTGTCATGGCTGAGCCTGCTTAATGTATCCATAACATTTACCTAAGACAGGAATACAAACAAATCAACTGATTAGCTACCACCAGATATGGTAAGTATGTATATCACCATTGCAAGGCTGGATACCTTTGGGTTGGATATGCAGAGGAGTCCAAGAGCCAATGGAACAGCGCGGCGGATATTTTGCTCTCCATATTGTAACAAGTGTTCTAGAGACCGAATTGACATATCAAGGCCCAGCTCTTCCGACATTGCTACCATAGCAATTCCAAGCACAGCAGGTCCTTGATGGGTCTCACCCTTCTCAAGATGTTGTGAACATTTTCCCAGAAAATGCTGAACCTGTAAGAATAATGAAGACATTATAATTCACCCATGCAATCAATAGATTTTCTTAAATGCTACAATAATAATGACAAATAGAGTGAGATACCTTAAGGACATTTCCAGTGCCAGCATAGGCACAAGATAACAAGGTCATATTACAATATTTCTTTATTTTTTCATGAAAAGTCTTGGAAACTTCTGCAGTAGCCTCCACTCTCTCCTGCCAATCACACAAGTTTCCAAGTTATAAATGCCTGATACTGAACGGAATTAATAGTGTAAATGCCTTAATTTAGGCCCCTCAAAGTGAACACTGAAATGCTAAGTTACCTGCTTTCCAAGGTAGAGAAGGCCTAGACCAAGCGGTAGCAGACGAATGAGAGGCTCACCAAGTTCGGCCTCACTACGTTCCATTAGCGCCAAAATAATAGACTGAGCAACATCGTCATTGCAAGAACCCACAAAGACCAAGCCTAGTGAGATTGCTGCAAACGCAATCACATCAAGTGGTGCCTTTGTATCCCATAGAATTGGAATCAATTTCTGCTGAATCTGCAAAATGATTCACCTATAAGCACATTCAAACGCATATTCACTATATTACCAATAAATTAAAGAAAGAAAGGGTAAAGAACGAAGCATTCTCCAAGAAACATCTTGATAGCAGAACAAGCCATCGTGTCTCACACTCTTGAACACTAAACAATATGACGACTAATTACTCTTGCTACAAGAGCTTACAAACTGATAACCACTGACTCAATGCCATGTGCAATAATTTAATTATCTCGCCAAACAAAGAAACATACAGGTGCAGACAAAAAAACCAGACCCTTCTGTCCATAGAACCACAAGATTATTTTTTTCTTCACGTAGGAGGACCAAACAACCATCATGAAAAACATTTTACGTGGAAAGCATAAAATCAACTCTCATCGAAGTTTCAAAACAGAAATTTACCTGGTCATTTCGGGTCCCTGCATATGCCAAACCTAATCCCATAATGGCTCCAATACGAATAGTTGAATCTTCATTATTTATATAGTCAGATAGAAGCGCCAATGCCTGATAGGACAGATAGTGTAAGATACCAGCTCAGCATATATAAGCCATGATTAGATATCGTGTGAATGGAAAACAAGCTCACTGGGTCACAGTCGTGGTTGACACTGCAATTTACAATCCCAACACCTAACAATGCACCGGCAATGACATGGTTGTCACTGCTGTGGAAATACTTATCCAGTTGAGCAAGCCCATTGTCCACATCCCATGACAAAATCATACCCTACAACCATGAAAAAAAATGCATAACACCAGAAATCAGAGTCGTTTACTAGAAAATAAAAATAAATAAAAAGAAAGTGTGCCTCATACCAGACTTGCTGCAGCACTAGCCTTCCCATGTTCCTTGTTCTTAAAAAGCCAGCTTCCTGTAGAGCCACCACTTGAAGAATCTGAAGGGACTGTCATCAACTTATCCTGGAGAAAATTAAAACTTCAGAACACTGGGCAATGTTACTAACAAAAATAGAAAACCTGCGTTAAATATTTACCTGACCAAAACCAGCATTTACGAAAGCATTTACAAACGTAGCAGCTAAATTCTGCCTGGCGGAATCAACATTCGCACCGGCACTAGCCCTGCCGTCAATCAAGTGCACCTAGAAAACAAATAAGCCAATAAATCATACACAATGACGGCAGCAAAACCACGATAAAACAAGCGGGTGTCGTAAAAAATTATGCAACATAGTGCAAAGGTGTATTACCAGGATGCATTTCTGCCACAAGAACCACATAACTTCCTCTCATAATTGTATAGAAATTAACTAATCATCATTGATTGTTGATAGATACCTTGTAGATATCTTCAGGAGACTTTGGTTCCATGACCTCAATGTCACGAGCAAGATTGAGATAGCCTTCAGTAAGTTTCAAATTGTTGATTATGTCTTGACAGGCCTCCCTATCATCATCATCCGCAACCATGTCATCATCCAGCATAAAATCAACACCCTAAACAGTATATGTACAAGTGAAACATTAAGTATTAGTTCACCAATGACTTTTGAAAGATAAAACATCAATGATCAAGAAAACAAGTTAAGACTAGGCATTTATACACTATATCATATGAGTACTAAATTGTTTCCTTGAGAAAATGTTTCAAGGTGGACTAGACAACTCTATCCTACTCAACACATGATTTTCAGGTCCACAAGTAGAATGACCCACAGCCAATTCGATATTGAAATGTCTCCAAGTATTTGAGTTTGTACTCCTGATACCAAAGCCTGCCTGACCAAACAGACGTTAAATTTGCTGCACATGCATAAGGAGAACTGCACTAAGAATACTGATGTCGGTACAAAATGACAAATTGGTGCACAGCTTGAGTGTGTTTTCAATGTTATTAGCTGTGTTTTCAGTCATACCCGCAGAGGTCAGGGTCAGGCTTATTAAAAATTAGACACATTCTTGTATTCATATAAAAAAAAAGCCTACATAGGGTCTGAGCCATTGCTTTCCTTGACCAGGACAACTGTTTCCCAGTGACTAGTGAGTCAAACATTTTATCGCTGACACTAATTCAATATTCCCTGACAATAATTATATATCTCAGGTATCACATCAAAGACACCCTTCCCAAGTACAGGCAGTAAAACTAAAATTCCATCCCAAAACTTACATGGCGTGCAAGGATATAACAGAATTGCTTTTTCAGTTGAATGTCTTCACAAGATGTAAACATCTGCTTCACATACTGCAAAAGTAGTCACCTCCATGGTCAAAATTCACAACAAATGAAAGAAACGATTCTGGCAAAAACTAAATACGAGATCATGCAGAACAAAAACAAAAATACATGTTTAAGATCTGAAACTAAACGCACCTTCAACTTATTCAAGGAAAGTGCAATCCGGAGTGCTGAAGGGTACTCTTTAAACTTGAGATATAATCCATAGGCTATATCCAGAACCAACAAATCATCCGGACCGGACAGGTAGCTGCAATTATAAATAACTTAATACCACTGGTACAACCGTACAACTTCTACAGCAATAAGCAACTACTTAACAATTAACAGATACCACCGACAAGATCATATCGCGGTTTGTACTATCAATGGACGACAAATGTTCAATCATGTAGAGTGAATGCTTATTTCAGTAACTATAATCGTTCCAAATTCGCATTCATGCTAACAGTCTGTACTCATATTATGAACTTCACAAATTTTCACTCGTATAGTTTGGTTTATTCGTTTGTACGATTAGCATACATGTCACCACTTATGATACACTAGAAAAGGAAGGCATGACAGGATGTTAAAACAGAAAAAGATAATGGTGTCAAGATTTTTATCCTCGCCACAAATTCTTGGTACAAATTTTACCTGGCAGAACTAGTAAGGTAATGGCATGTCCTTTTATAATTTGTGGCGTCAACATGCTCAACCAATACATCAAGGTCTTCAACCTGAAATTAACAAACCAGAGTTTGTCACAAAATCGAATCACCAAATATAAGAAACCTTAATAGTAGTATTAAGAAATAAGTACCTCCATTAGAAGATCAACAGCTTCAGGCTCTGCATTGTGCTGCGAATGATTAACGAAGACGAATGAACCAAAAAGCTTTGAAACATAAGCAACTAAAGGTAACACGAATATCAAATTCGCGTTAATTGGCAACAAAATGATTGTAAATGAGTATCAAAATGTGGAGTTAGTTATTAACCATCCTATTTAAGCGTACCTTCATGTGAAAGGCAACAATCTGTTGGACGAGCTCCATCAACTCATCCATTTGAAGATCTTCAGAGTCCTGTAAAAAAAGGCAATGTACAATAAATAATACATCGAAATAGAAGACAAACACAATCTATAGCAGGAAGTCATAGTAATTAACACAAAAGTTATCCCAGGTGTCTTTGCCAGCATATAGCTAACTACGATGTACAAGACAATAACCATAAGAATAAACATGGTGACTAACCTTTTTTCTTTTTTTTTGTAAAAGATAGGTACCGGCATATATAATAAGTAGGTCCAATTCAAATACATAAAATTGGCAATGTAAGACTTTTACCCCTTAAATGAATTATCCAACTAAGCTGGATCTTATTAAATTACTACACAACAGTCACAACACAGATGCCTGACCTGTTTCTCTGCATACTCTTGTGAGATTTCTCCAGCCAGGTTCCTGGTTTAAATAAAAAATAAATACATTAGTCATTAGAAGATGAGCTGAAGAATTTAAGATAGAAGATGCATTAGTGGGGCTAAGGAGACAAAATATTGACTGGTCACCAGATGGATCACATCAAATCTGGTCTGAATCATCTATGACCTGACTGAACAGTATATCTAATATGGAAAAAATAATCAGATTTAATATTTAGAACCCACAGTCAACAGACATTGAAGGTACCTAGATTGTTCTTTTAAGCCATTTAGATATGTAGTCCAGATTAACTGTATCATGTGCTTAAGAAGATCAGACCCTAAAAGCCTTGACAAACTCACTTCATTCTTATACCCGACCCTAGTAAAAACTACTATAGATATCACAACCAACAAATGTTCAATACCCAGTTAAACAAGCTCTCTAAGGAGTCGAAATAACTACCTAACATATTCATGCCCCCACGAACCAATATCTCCTTCTGAACCCAATAACCTGTATTTGAGGCTCTCCTACATAAAAGAGAAAACAAGTAAGAACAAAGGAATATAATAGCATACCCAACAACAAATAAAAACCATGATTTATCTTATCATAAAAAAAATGCTGCAGAGTTCTATAAAGATAACTTTCAGTACCCAGCCTAGACAACATATATGCAATTAGTAATGCTAAATGAGCTGTGTAATCAAGTATTTTTATAGAAAACTATGCCAGATTAGAAGGACCCTTAAACGAAAAACAAGCCATATAACTTCATCTAATGTCATAATTACAATTCAAGGTTCTCCCTTAATTATAGTTCAAATTGTGACTGAAGAAACAAAGAGCAAAGTGTGATGCTTTCACCTACCCGTTCTCCTTCGACAGACATAGTTAATGCCAAAACCGAAAGTATGTCGGCTAGGTAGTTCTGCAGTTTAAGAGAATAAGTGAAACAGATAAGTTGACAAATAATCCAGATAAGTAAACCTAAAAGTATAATTGAGCAAGTTGCACCTTCAGCTCTGAATCTCCCATTGTTTCAAAGTAAGTCTTTAAAGTTACATAGTGTGGGCGGAGAAACTTAAGTGGTTTAGGAACAGAAGTCATTGAGCTAGTCGAGGTGCGTATTTCCTGCCTACAGGACAAAAGAGAAAGTACAATTGAGTTTCAAATTGGACAACTGGACATGACAGTTAAATGCCACGTCAAATGTGGAATCAGTCTTCAACATCTTTTTAGCAGCACAAATGATCATCTAATATCCAGTCATTTTTTCAAAGTACAAAAGTAGCCGAATGAACACAAACACTTAACAAAATGCAGTTGAATCACCATAACATCGGAATGAGAGTATCCGATAAACCCATTTAGATCTCTCAATAGAATGCTAATTATATTGGGATATTCAATTAGAATGCCGATTAGCACTGAGACAATATGACACAACTAGAACATACACTAAATAGTAATATTGCCTGAGCCAAGTCGGCTTGGCACTGTGGCCCATACCATAATCCAAGAACATGAGCTAAAAAAATGAAATCAATGTCATCGCATGGAATGAGGCAAGAAACATAACAGATCTAACACGGCACATATGAGGCAGAATACCAGAGTATCCATAACCAAAATGATTTTTTTCATTTTCAATTCATTTCTTATATTCTTAGAATGATGATAATAAGCAGTTATAAGAAAAACGAACAACGCATAAATCATTCATTACCGAACATATAGGACTCTGCATTACCTTAGGAAAAACTCCTTAAAAGGGATGGGACCTTATTCAACTATTCTGTTCAAACCCAATACCCATCCCTCGATACAAATATTAACGACTAATTTTACAAACTTCAAGCTACTAAGCCGAAGATGAAATATCAATTTTTATATATTATTGGAGTGTGTAATCACCAATTGATTTAGAGTTCCAAAATACACTGCCATAGAATACACAGCATCCTCTGGTTAAGGTTAACAGAAGCTGAAATTGATTAAATTAACTGAAATTCAAACTATTATGTGGCCAACATTGTCATTGAAGAGCACAAACAAAATTAAAGAAAAGAAGAACTTCATCACCACATTGATAATAACGGTCTCAATTAATCAGCAATTATAGGTTTCACTAACAAAACACAAAGTAAAATTACTTGAAAACTACCGAATTACAGATAACAGTCTGTATAATTACCTCATACTTTCTAAGGCTAGCTTCTGAACGCCAGGCTCAA
Source organism: Papaver atlanticum (assembly GCA_023531105.1). Lineage (NCBI taxonomy): Eukaryota > Viridiplantae > Streptophyta > Magnoliopsida > Ranunculales > Papaveraceae > Papaver > Papaver atlanticum. The sequence continues at coordinate 26,331,799 of JAJJMB010007708.1, read as the reverse complement.
CATCCTGAGCTCTCTCTACACACAGCTCCAATTGTTGCTTAAGAGCCAAATCCTCATCCGACTGTGATTTTAAAACAACCAATATAAATCAGATTCAGAAGTTTCCAATACAAACGAAAAAAAAATAGGGTTTAAAACAGACCAAATCTTCATCTTTCTTTTCATCCCTTTTCTTCTTAGAATCTTTTAATGGTGCTTTCTTAGTAGCTTGTTCTGAATTTTCACCATTACTTTTCTTAGGGTTTGGATCGGTCGTCATTTTAGACCTCTCAGTTTTCAAGTAAAGAACTAGAGGAATAGAATTCAAGGATTTAGAGGTGGGAAATGGGAGCAAGAAATGGGAATTGTTAGTGAAGAAATGTACAGATTGGGCGAGAAACCTTTCGCGACAAGGCAGGTACCTGAGTCGACCTAAATGAGGGTAACGGGTTCAAACCGGCATTGACAGTGTTTGAGCCGATTACGTCCACAGTCGTGTGCTGGCCTAGTGTCACACCTCCAAATGCTCCAAGCAATTTTTCGCGAGATTGTAACCCGGCAATACAGTGGTTCAGTGATCTCTTATTACCCACTCATATTTTAGCCTTATAAGTTTGCACCTATGCAAACAGCCAACTTCACTGAGTTATGCAACGGAAGACTTAACTTAGATTTTCTCTACCAACAGTGTAGCCCACACTACAAAGAGGTTCCTACCATGTTTATGCTTCACAGAATTAGGGAGTATTATCGAATCAACAGTATACCAAGGCGAAACGTATAAGACAACAAACTCACTTTTATTAGCTTAAGGGGAAGATACAAAACTCGTCCAACCAATGGACTTACAAGCTTATTCTCTAAGCCTAACACAGAATTTACTCTCTACTGCAAATTGGTACCTCAACACTTGAACAACTCTCATTTGCAAGGGTTCTCTGGCTATTTATAATGCCAATAATCAAGGCCAATCCGTATGCAACACAGTTGCACGCCCTATGAACAGCCATCTGTCCATAGGCAGTTCCCTAACCGCCACAGTTCATTTTTTAACTGCTAACTTTAGTACTGGCATGTAGAATGGCACCACACTTGTCTCAAACGGTTAGGCTATGCCAAACTTGGTTATAAATCCACTTTATAACCGTCTCTAACTTACTCTTTCACTTTGGCACGTGTGTAATGCACACACACTCGCAACTGACAGCTTGAACTCAAATCCGACAATCAGTGCACTACGCAATTTGGCCCATGCCAATGTTCGACAATGATCGTGCAACACTCAACTTTGGCCTCTGCCAAGTCTTCGGCAATGGTTGCGCTTCATTCACTTGCACTTCTGCCAAGTATCCGGCAATGGTTGCGCTTCATTCATCCCGATCATACACTTAGCTTATTTGGATGCCAACACCCAAATATCACGCCAATTGAGTCTTGACTTGTTTAGTTCAACTTCATATGCATCACTTGCATTCTTTTTGCCGAGCAATAATCACCAGTGGTGCATTTGGCAACGCCACTGTTGCATATGCATTGTCCAAGCCTTGGCCAATGCTTGGAATGATGCCAAAGTCATCTCATGACTTTGCATTTCATCCTTTACTCTTTCCTTGAGCTAGGATAACTCTGCATTTCATCCTTTACTCTCAGCCATGACGGCGCTACATTGTCGGACTGTGCAGCTCTATCTGCCAGGGTACAACTTCAGTGTTGCGCAATGATTATGCGCCACTGTTGAGGCATGTCATACCTATGGACATTATAACCATGATTGCTAATCGCGGTTACCAGTTTTGTTAGAGATGGTACCAATTTAGAGATCCAGTTATTAAGATTATATTGATTTTTATGGTTTGGTACCATCCTTAGTGATTAGCGAATTCGTTCCCTTGGTTATTTCAACATTATTGCGCCCGTTACAGCTGTTTTCTCAAATTCATTTGTACGAAACATTTTATTTTATTTTACTTTATTTTATTAGTTTTATGAACGATTTTGAATTTTCATTCATAGCTCAAAGTCGATTATGATATATAATCATGAATATCAAGAACAACACAATTACAAGTAATAAATGATGTGTATGAATATTTCATCGAGGGAAGAAGCGAAATACTAGAAATCAGCGATAGAACCAGTAATTTATGATTGGGGGACTAAATATTTTTTATAAACGCTTAATTATATTAATTTCAGTTGCGAAACTGGTATAACAACAAATGTGGTAAAATGTCTGAATTGATATATATATATATATATATATATATATATATATATATATTATTCATTTGAGATACGATCATACAAAATTATGGATTAATCTAATTACAAACACCAATTTCGTATCCAATTCTCACATCACACCAATCATATAGACACAAAATTAAATAATAAACCAACAAAATATAAACCTGTTGATGGTGGTTTTTAGTTCAGGGCTAAAAATTGTAAAACCCTGCATTTAATGTGCTGTCATTCTGCAAAGAGACGGAGCCATTCGAAAGTGATGAATACCCAACCTCTTCACTTGCGCATTTATTGAGCAATTCAATATGTTTACCTAAAATTTATCCAGAATGGTGCATGTAGCAACAATCCTAGATTTTCTGTAAATTTCGACACTCTGCCTGTATTATTCATTAATATAGGACTCATTGAATACTTTATATGCTGTGTTCCCCGGCTGAACCCTTAATATTGATATGACATGACAATTAGTGTTCACTCGCAGCTGAGTAGCATGAATTTCCCGAAGTATCGAGGTTAAGGTTTGCATAAAAGTACTCAGTCGGAAGGCATGCTGCTCTCTTGCAATAAATTTAAAGAACTCTGTGTCAACATGCAGAATTCAATCAATTTTGTGATAATTCACAACATTCCAATATCAACCTAATTAATTTGCAAAAATTAGGTTTTTTGCGCCCTGCGCAGTATATCAGACCCTGCTGGTCGAAACTAAACCTAAGCAAACTAGGCAATTGATCCGCCATGGATTAGTAGGTGCAAAGTCCTACCCAAAATCAGAAAACAATAAATAAAAGAGGAGCCGCGGAAAATAGGAGCAACAACAAAAGGAGGTGTGGCCGTGCCATAGGCCAGCCGGCGCCACCTGCAGATGGCCACGCCCCCATGCTGCTTGCCGGCCCTCCTCTTTCCCATCGACCAATCAGGTCTCTCTAAATCCGCCACATGCACATGGAATGTGGTCGGGCCCATACTTGCCGGCCCTCTTTCCTATCGGCCAATCAGGTCGCTTTAAATGCGCCACGCGCACTAGAGATGTGGCCACGCCCTATGTTTGGCCGGCCCTTTTCTATCGACCAATCAGGTCGCCCTAAACTCGCCACACGCGTTAAAAGGACAAACCATGCCAAACGGCCACCATGCTAATTGGTTAATAAATTCACCAAACCGCGCCAGCATGTTAATTGGCATGCCAACATGCCATGCTGTGGCAGCAACATGTCAACACGCCACTCCGCCGCAGCAACATGCCAACGTGCCACAAACAGTGCAGCTACGTGCTAACCCACTTTTTGTTCGTGGCCAATGCCATAAAAGATTCCAGTCAGGGTATTCCGATCAGAACATGATTTTTGCTTTAGTGGCATTGGTCGAAACCCTAATTTTTGGTCGTGGCCCAAATTACGCCACTTTGGCCCCACAACATGCCACGAGCCATGCGGGACCCATAAAACCCTAAAAAAGGCGCCATGCTATGGCCACCCATGGATATCCTTGCGCCTGTGGTCGTTCCTACATTATGGCCCTGCCATAATTCGTTTGACACGGCCACGACACCATCTGCACAAAAAACGTCACCGTGCTGCACATGCCACACGCGCCAATTAGGTTTTTGGCATGCAAAACCCTAATTTAGATAGGGCCGCTACGCCAATCATGCCAAATAATGCCACCTAGGGCATTAAGTTTGATACGGCAATTGGAGTCGATATTGTCGAGCCATATTTGGATCTAACACCAATATGCCAAGATATAATGACCGCGGCTACGCCAGGCGCTATTCGCGCCACTATGTGCCAATTGCACCACTATGCCATTACCAGGTGCCAACGGAATGTGGCCATAATCAATGGCCACCTTCTTTCATGAATTACAATCTCAGCCGTCCAAGTTCGTCACAGAATTGACCGGCCTATGGTAAGTCTTAGTTGACCAACCAAGACCATCCTAATAGCATCACATGTCATTCTCCTGTGGAAAGTCTCCTGACTTGACTTGCCACACATGGCTATCCGCCACCTAGTTGGGGTACAATTAATCAGAATAATTAGGTCTTGCAAACAAGACCCACTCAGCAATCTGCTGCACATTTTCCACGAAAATACTTGAGACATCAAACATGTCACAAACTGGGGGATGCTCATCAGGGTATTGGTCTGGCGGTTTACAACGTGCGGCGTGCAGCACGCCCATTATAAGAAAGTGTCCGGAAAGCGGGCAGTTAGTGGCAGCAAGAAGTAGTGGGTGTAAACTAACCCGTTTCCTTCATAATGGGGACGTGGTTTCTAGCATTTACAGATTACCCCACTTCTCCATCACTCAACCACTCCCACTTCCTACGAGATCAGGGTGCGTTCAATTATGACTTGTATAAATAGGTTTCTACCTATTTCGACCAGACACAACAATTTTTGGTTAACAACAACACGTGTATCCAGAAATACACAAAAGAATTGATAGCTTACATTCCGCAAGCCAGTTCCATATTATGATACAAGTCATAAAATAGCCACACCTTCAGAGTTAACCATTCTGATCTCAACACCTTCTTCGCTTCCCTCCCAAAGATCAACCCTTCTCCTTCACTTTGTGACCGAAGCAAGACTGGAACGGTCATTTCTTGGTTTAGGCCAGGATTGTACAGATTGATCTCTCGAATCTAAAGTACTCCCGTGCAGTGCATTTGTGTAAGGTTTAAGTTCGTTTCTCATCAACACACCCAAATTTACCAAAACCAGCAGAAACAGTTTTTACCCCAAACAAAACCATAAGTTACACATAGAGTTAAATAGAGATAATATGATAGTGGGAAAGTAAATAATAAAATTTCCAGAGAACCTGCAGCCAGAGCTTCATCGAACAGATGGATTAAATCCACAATTTTACCTCGACGATAGAACTAGAAAATATAAAAAGAAAACGAAAGAAAAATGTTGTAAAGCTATTAAGTAAGGACTGGTATACGTGGGGATGAACTATTATTTTTGAGTGGGACAATTAATTTATTTTTGGCCTTTCCCTTTTCTTTTTTATGGAAATGACACTGCTAGATCCACCCCTGAGCAGACCTAGCAAGCTGGACCTGCCCCACTACTAATCCAACCGCCACCCCAACAACAAGATCTAATCTCAACTCTATTTGTAGAAGAAATTGGTGAAAATAGGGGATCCAACCTTCCCTAGTGAGAATCGATCCCCTTACCTCCTGCCCGCACTATAGACGAAATGGGGTGCCTTAACCACTGTGCTAGACAGCTTTTGGCTTTTTCCATTCTTTTTACAAGGTTTTGGGTGGGCTATAACACTCATTAAAAAAATTATTTTAAAATTATTCTTACTTCATAGGAGAGTGTCAATCAAAAAATAATAATTTTACTTAAATTTATTGACTAGATCCAACACTCGCATTACTTAAAATCTCGACCCTCATTTGATAAATTTTAAAATTAAATCAAAAGATAAAATTATAATGTCATTTGGACAGTCTCAAAAGAATTTGCACAAATAAAACTCCACTCATGCGATGTATTTATTCTTCACTTACACAAAATATTCTTCCTTTGAATTCTTTTTGGGATTACAATTTAACATTAACCATACCATGTTGATTGACTAGTAGTTATTTTATTCTGTTTATTGGTACATTACTATATTTACTCATACTCTTGGGTTTCAATCCAAAAACTCGTCAAGTGTCGAACTTGCATTTGACACCATTATAAAAATTATTGTACGAAAATTATATGTTTTTTTTCTTTTGATAATCAGATCATTAGTATTTTATTTTATTACAATTAAGAAATATTTACATGATGATTTTCAAGAAAACAAGTACATCATAAACATGAAACAAATACAAGAAACATGCAAACTACAAATAAATCAAAAAGAGAAAAGGCGATCTATAAAGATAACATATTACATATGCTCTCCTAAAGCCCAAATGCTAACATTGCTATAAGGCGTCAAGCCCAACCCTAAGTTTAGGTATACTCTAAAATGTATATAACTTAGCAAATTTACTCATTGAGGAACACCGGATCGTTGAGGAGGTGCTCCCTCAAGTTTACAAATACATAACCTTAATCACAAAGCTAAGGATCTCATCCTTGATTCTCTGAAAGATCCCAACTTGAAGTTCTTTCTCTAGCGTCTCTTTACTTATGTTTTATCTTAGTAGTGAGTTTATCTCCACTTCGGTATAATGATTAGCTTTTAAGTAACTACATTTTGGCACCGACTAAGGGGATATTTCAACTCAACCTTATGCCATCAGGAAGAAGTTATTTAGTTTTTTTTTCAGTTTGATTTCTCTTTACTGTTCTTGAAGTTCTCTAAGTTTGTACTCCTTTTATTACTTTACAACACTTATTTACGCTTTCAATGCTTTATTCAAGACGTTTTATGTAGCTTAAAGTCTTTTGATTTTTTTTTATATGCATTTTACTTACACAAGATCACGACAAGAGAAGTTGATTTCTAAGTTCTCTATTTAAGGAACTCATAAATGAAAGCGCACCCAAAAATCACAGTTAAAATTCTTATAGATAAGTTAGTTTATATTTTTAACAAAAAACTACCAAATTTTTTTCTTATTGTTCAATTCATACAAGAAAAACATAATTTCTAAAATACGTACATGTAACTTCAAAACATAATTCAACAAAGAACCTGCAATAGTTCGCTGGGACAGCTGCATTTCATGACAAAAAGAAAGTATCAATTTTGTACTCAATTATAAGTCTATAAGTAGGAAAATGAAAATGTTAATTGTAGTAAAGTCGATGAAAGGTTTAGCATATTTTCGGTTAATAACCCTTACAACTAAGCGGTACTGATACTGTCTATTTACACTATCAGACTAATCTTGTGTTGCTTCATACTAACAAGAAAATAAGTTGATCTCATTCGTACCTTGGGTGCCAAAATGAGCATCGACTTTAGTGTCAGTTTGCGAAGACAAGCAGATGTATCAGAGAACCCAGTGGAAAGGTGTGCAAACACTTCAAAAATGCGCACGTATATCCGTAAAGCGTATTCTGTCTGGATATTAGCTTGGAGTAACCTTCTGAAGTAAAATTCGGCACGTGTGTTCCGTATACCGCGGTTAGCAAGTATTAGTCTTTACGATTTCAGTTTGTATCAGTTGTCCATACAGGTTTCCTAATGAAAAAGTTGGTGGTATACTTGGTACCCTCTCATTTTCAATAACTAATAACCTCGTTAATTTAAAAAAAAAAAAAAGTTTTTCCTTTGATGTAAAATCCTTTTAATTAATATTTACACATATTATTGTATAAGTAATCTTCTAGTTTATTTGTTTGTAAAATTATCCATTACGACTTGGACCATACTGATACTATCATTTTCTATTTACCCACACTATTTATAAATAGTTTCCTACTATGCCTTTTTGTAACTTTTTCCGTTAGAAATAAATTCTTAAAACATATTATAAAATAATTTTTCAATTATATAATTAAAACAAATACAAATAAGACATAAAACAAATACAAATAGGCCCAGTATTGAGGCCCAATCTTTTCATCTGGGCACGAAGCGACGAGTCAAAAAAAATTACAAATAGGCCTTTCCTTTACTGTTAATGTGGACCCAAAAAGTTTACTTTCTAAAATAAATCTCAGGACCTAGCTAATTAATAAGCGCATAATAATTACTAATTACATGTTATACTTTTTTTACCTAAAATTTACCATATTATTGTAAACAGTTTCCAAGTATTTTTCTTGTAACTTTGTTCCTTAGAGTTTTGGATCACATTTTCATTTTTTTGATTTAATTAATTTTTAAAACATTAAAAAATATTGGCTTTTCCTTTACACATTAAAACATATTTAAACTAACTGCTGGTGGTAAAACTTTTGATCAATGTGTTGAAGTTCAGAATCAGAAACCTTTGAAGTTTTGCAACCATTATAGTATTATTGGACACCTCTTTAATGAGTGCAAAACTGTTTGAAAGATTATTAGCAAATCTGACGTAATGCTAAGAAATCTTCAGGGGAGAAGAGAGCAAGAAGAAAACTTTATAGGTTAGTGAGAAACACAGTACGAGAATGACTAATCAACAGATTGGTGTTCTTGGCGACCATGGTAAGGGTATGGTGCATGACACTAATTAGAGAATTCATACTTTGGCTTGGAAACAAGTTAAGGGTAAGAATCGCAATATTGATAAACACAAACAGATTGATAATTCAACACCTACTCCAATGGTTGATGAATTATTTGACTTTGGGCATATTCACTATAAGAATTCTTTTGAGGTGTTCTGAAGGAATTAGGTTTATCTAATGATGTTGTAAATGTGGTTGGGGAAACAGAGGAGGGAATGGAAGAAGATTCTTCCAAGGAATCAAATGGTAGCATTGGCTTAAAGAAAAACCCCAGAATTTTGTTAACGAGGAAACCGCAAATGAATTTTGGTTCCCTTAGATGATCTCACCCACAACTAAGAGTTGCTACGACCCAAAGTCGAAGACTTGATAAACAAATCTGTCTCACACAAAAAAGTCTATTGGAATAGATAAATCTGTTTCCCACAGAAATACCTATGAGTTTTGTTCCGTCTTTTGATAAATCAAGGTGCACAGGAACCAATTGATAAACTGGACTTATATTCCCGAAGAACAGCCTAGTATTATCAATCACCTCACAATAATCTTAATTGTATGGTAGCGAAACAAGATATTATGGAATCACAAACGATGAGACGAAGATGTTTGTGAATACTTTTTATCTTGCCTATCGGAGAATCAATCTCGAGCAAATCTTAGAGAAGATAGTACTCAATACGATAGAACAGGTCAAGATCAGAACACGCAACTACATAGAAAATAGTTGGGTCTGGCTTCACAATCCCAATGAAGTCTTTAAGTCGTTAACCTACAGGGTTTCGTGAAAAACCTAAGGTTAAAGGAGAATCAACTCTAGTCGCAACTAGTATCACACAGGAGGTGTAGGGATTAGGTTTCCAAATTGCTAGAGTTCTCCTTTATATAGTTTTCAAATTAGGGTTTGCAATCTAAGTTACCTTGTTAACAAAGCATTCAATATTCACCGTTAGATGAAAACCTGATTAGACCCAAGCTAATATCTTTCAACTGTTAGATCGAACTTAGCTTGTTATACAAAAATGAATGTGCCCTCATTTAGGTTTGAGTAACCGTACCTAAATGTGTACACTATGTTGGCTCAACAGTAGTTAACTGAGGTTAGCTATATGAACACTCTCATATCAAACTTATTCATCTTAACCACAACTAGTTCAAATGACTCAAATGAAACTAGTTAAAGAGTTGTTCAATTGCTATATTCTCATAGAAGTATACAAGAACACAATTGAAGCAAAATCGGTTTGATTCACTCGAATCAATTCATAAACATTATAGCCACGGTTTGCAAAGAATGCATTCCTTATTATATAAATGTATTAGTTCATGAACAAACCAATTTTAGAATTTTAACCACTCAATTATGTAAACGAGTACGCATACTTAAGTACCCAGTCTGAGTTTGGGTTTTGCCAGTATGCAAACGGGTACGCATACTTCCAAACACAACAGAAATTTCCGGACCCAAACCCTTCGCCAGTACGCATACGGGTATGTGTACTTAGGTACCCGGAATTCCACAACTACAAGTACGCATACGGGTATGCATACTATAGTTCCGGTCATGGATCACATACATGCAAGAATGCATACTATGTTCATAATCCAATGATGGTTAAGTATTCTAAACTCTATTTCAATCATTGAAACTTTCTTAGAGGATGACAATAGCCGTTTTCACACACTATTAGCATCAAAGCAATTTTCAAGTTATTGAAATAATCATAACGAAACATTCCAAGTCTACACCAAATGATTGTATCACACAAACCATGTAAGATGTTATTCGGCGATTTTCACATGATCATGTTTTGACTTTCGTCAAGAATATAAGATGAACTTGGTTGAAGTGAAAGCTTACCAACACATATTTCGAGAAATATGTAAGCGAGTTAAACTCAACTCGAAATCTCAAATGTGTATAATCGAATACTATATAGTAATACGACTTTTTTCTCAATATAGGAGATAGAGTAGAAATAGACTTTCCAAGTGATAGATGAGTTTTAGTCTCCACATACCTTTTGTTGATGAAGTTCCACAAGCTCTCCTTAGTAGTTCTTCGTCTTCAATTGATGAACGCCGTGAAGTATGATGCTCAACTACACAATCTATCCTAGTCCGAGACATCACTATAAGTAGACTAGAAATCAAGACTTATAGTTTTGATCACTAACATTGACAAACAAGCTTGAGATAGCAACGCTTGCGAGTTCAACCGAGCAGTGCTCTAACAATTGGTAACATTGAAAATTTAGTCATTTTTGTAGTTTGCACTACATGTTTTATAAATAGGGAATTCTGAAAAATATTTTTACTACATGTTTGAAAGTTGTAGCTTTAGTGTGTGTTTTTTTTTTGTTAGTACTGTGCCTATGGTTTGGAAGAATGTTAATTGAGTTCACCAAGAACACGAATAACTCAACCACCCAATTTTTATGGACAACACACAATATTCGGCGTATCTTGTAATGGTGTATGATCAGATGTCTACGACATAAGTACTGGAGGCATATTAGAAGTCAATAGTACGGAAATATGCATGGGATGCAATAAGAAAACCATTCAAAGATGATAAACATAATCAGGTGTGATTTTATTAAGGATTAAAATATTATTTAGAACCCTAACTTATGGTTATATTGATTTTCATTTTATTAAATGAAAATGTGACCTTTTTAGATGATTGAAGTATTTCTCTCTATGATTTTGGAATGTATTTATAGACTAATTATTGATTTTGGTCATACTATCGAGCAAAAAATCCAGGCGTATTGTTCACAAATTTGGTGGACCAGTTAAGTTTGGCAGGAACTAACAAGGGTGTGGAATGATGGCATGCAGATATGAATTCTTAGATGACTTAGGGATTTTATTATGATTCAGTTTGTTAAGAACCCTAAAATTGAGATTTTTTTACTTGTTGGGTTGTTCTTGTTTGATTTAGGGTACAGTTGAAGGTTGTAGTTATAAGATTTCGGTTAGTGACGTTCTTACGGAATAGTATTTACATATGTGATGTTTGTCAAGTGCAATTGTGAAGGCATGACTAGTTTATTATGAATATCATCAAAAAAAAAAAATTGTTTTTAGATTCATGAATAAATCTACATTAGAGATTGATGATTTTTTACTTATGGTGAATGAGAAAACAAATCATTTTATGTCATTTTAGTTAATTTTGTTTGTTGTTCTCTAGTTCTTGTTTTTCATGGTAATTATATGGAAACTAATTTCCTTTTGTTGTGCGGCTGCCTGCAATAAGTGCAACAACATGGACTTCTAAACCATTAAGTCCTATTGGGGAGTGTAACTAGATTATTTAGGTTTGTGTGGTTTTTTCTTCTTATTTTGATTGGTTAAAGCAGTTACATGGAAACACCAATATTAGTTTGTGTTGCAGGAAATTGGAACTAATCCTGTTAGTCCAAAGAAATTTTACTTCCTCTGATTTTTTTTCTTTCTTATGACCACATGCTTGTATAATGAATCTTTGGCGGTGAAATATAAATTTGAGTCGTGTGAATTACAGTCATGATTTGTTGATTTTGTTGTATCTAAGGATGGAGGAACCAAAACACTCTTAGATTTGATTGGTTACTTTACTCTATTATAATTTGTTGAACTGGATGAACAATGGTGTGGGTTTGTTGTTGCAGTTATGAATGATGAATTATCTTGTCTGGGTTTAATTCTTGTTGTGTTAGTAACAACTATTTTTCTATAAAAATTTCCTTTTTGTGTATGTTTTTTTGAACTGTCAATTACATGAAACTGACAGGGTAATCGGTTTATGAGAACCAGGTTGTTAAAACCAAAATCGATCAAAACCGAACTGAATCTTAATGACTAAGTTTTGGTTCTAGAATCAAAAAATCGGGTACCATGGTTTCGGCTCTGGTTTGAGCAAAAACCAAACCTAACCGTACCATATACAACCCTATCTATGACCAAACAAAAACAATTGTTGGGCAAACTAAGCGTTAGAAAGAAATCAAGATTCACCATAATACGATAAGAAGCCGAGTAGCACTAAAACCCAAACGACTAGCTCAACTCGAAATATGTGATTGCTGAAAATTCAGGTACACATTCCAGTGAGCAAAGCGACCCGACACCAAAAAAAAATCTGGGTTCAAAACATCCCTTTTACCATTGCGAATGCCTCTAGTCCATAAATATAAGAGACGTAACACGAAGTCCACATTATTTAAAAATAGAAAATGAATTACGATTGTCTCTGAATGTCGTCACATATAGGTGAGGGAATACCCTTATTGTAAAAACCACTATGTGGTAAAAAGATAAACTTTATTCTCGAATGACATGAATACCATACAAGGATGATTTTTTTTGATCTGAGTCTGGACGTAGCAAGATACAACAATGAGTCATTTATGGTCTGCCAACCTCGAATTAAGATTTAAAGTGACGTAGTCTGCAAAATAATAATAATCATGTCGAACTAAAAGAATAAAAACAAGGCAAAAGAAAGCGTACATAGCAACGAACCAAAAAAAACAAGGTAAACAAAGTAATCTTAACCAACAACAATCAGAATTACATATTAAGTATAATTGAGGGAACGATGAATAAGAAGAAGAAACAAACAAAGCATAATCCAAGAAAGCAAAAGCTATCCGAGTGAACGAGGAAGACCATGAAGAAAAGAACAGTAAATGTCTCACAACTCGATCATTTAAACCTACTGAAGATGGACCATGGTATACTCCTCGGAAGATCGAATATAGTATCTTCTACAACCTCTAACTTATGATTATCCTTGATGTAGTCAGGCTTTAAAGACGACGCATCTGCAAAACACTTTGCACATGCACGCCCCACCGACTCACACTGAGATTTAATAAGCTCTTTCTTCATCAACACATCGCTATGGCCCGCTTCAAGAGGCTACATGATTATGGAAAAAACATTATACATCTTACGAGCAAGAGGTATAATAACATCCTTTGAACGTAATCGTTAATGAGTGGGAAAGACATCAAATAAGAAACATCAAGAAGAAAACAACGAAGAAGAAAAGCTAAAAATAGAATACTTAGAAAGTTTGTCATGTTCAGTCCATTGAATTCTTTTCCAAGGAAGACAAAAGTGGGGTAAATATGGAGTATTCACAGTAGATCGGAACTTGCAAATCATAGGATCATATGGAGAGTCTCTATTATTAACCCACGATACCATACCCTTGACCTGCTGATTTCCTATTCAGAAATATAAAAAATGGGAAGAAGTGTTACTACCAAACAAAAATACCGGAACACCAAACAAAAACTAAAAAATAATAAGACATACTAGAAGTAACGGGAGAATAAGCCTCAGTAGCAAAAACATGCATGTCACTCATCGTGAGAAATTACATACTGTAAGAAGGAACTGAGTAAATTAAAACAAAAGATAGTAAAGATCAAAATGTTTTTATATAATACCGAAATGACAAAATAAACCTTTACCCTTCAACATCCGAACAAAAGCAACACTTCAACAATATCCGACGCTCCATAGAAACAACATCAACATCCGAAAAGACGCATCGCTTCAACAATATCTGACGCTCTGCAGATACAACATAATCATCCGAACTGACGTAACGCTTCAACAAAATCCGACGCTCCGCAGAAATAACATCAGCATCCGAAGCGCCGCAACAATGTTCTATTACTCTCATCGGGATAAATTTGACCCCTACCTCTATTCCCGCATATATATATATATATATATATACAATCCCTAACTTACTTAGGATCCTGTGCCATTACCCGCCTTGCGAAAGATATATATATATATATATATATATTAAGAATGAACATCTTTTTTAATAGCGGGGTCTGATGAAATAATATAAAAGATGATTTCATTTTATTTCTAACTTGAAACATGGCTTATCGCAATAATTTTGGGATGATAACTCTAAAAAGAAATGCGCTTTAACAACATCTGATGCTTCACAGAAATAACATCAACATCCGAATATACATGGCGACTCAATATCATTTGATATTCTGAAATATACAAACAACGACCAACCTTTCAAAGACTACAAACAAACGTAGAATCGAATACATAAGCACAGAAGCACCTCAGAGAAGTCGTCGAAGATTGGGATAATGAAGAAAAAAAATGCAGAATTTTGGATACCATATTCCATACGCTCTAAATCCCAAAGGTTAGTACTGCTATAAGGCGCCAAGCCTAAGTCCAAGTCTAGGAATACTCTAGAATGTATGTAACTTAGCTAATGTACCCTTTGTGAAGCACCAGATTGGTGAAAAAGGTGTTCCCTCAAAAATATAAATATGTAGCCTTAAAGCTAAGGATCCCATCCTTGACTCTCTTAAAGATCCCGACTTGAAGTTTCTATGGTTCTATCAATGAATTACAAGTTCTTCTCTAGTTCTCTTTACTTAATATTTTAGTTTAGTAGTAGTTTATCTCTACTTGGGTGCAGTGGTTAGCTTTTAAGAAACTACAATAACACCTAATTCTTGTACATAGAGTTTAGAGAAGGAATATTACACGGTTAAAATTATATTTCGACCATTTTGATTGTTTTTATCTTGGAAAAGAGATGATCCTTAGAGAAGAGTAATTTGTCCAAAAATTCTTCACTCGTAACGAGTAACCCAGAATCCCTAGATATATTTTCGGCTGAAAAAAAACTTGATCTTGACCGCCTCGAATAAACGATGTACTTATATCCAAGATAAGAAATCAGCATCAAATGTTAAAAAAAAACACTATAAAAGTACAAACAAGAATCGTCCCTAATATCAAAGATAAACGAAGAAATTTATTAAAATAGAAATAAATAGCTTCTAAACGAAGATTAGCAATATAAAAACTAATTAAAATAAGTAGTCTTTACTAGGATCTAGTCAAACGATTATTATCATCTTACACAATCGATATAGATAACACATGATATGATCCGAACCACATGGCCTAATCCAACGGTTAGCAATATAATATATACCAGTTTGATTTTAATTGCATTCACCTAGAAACTAGATTCAGAATAACTGTGGTGATAGTAGTCGAGTGGTATCCTGACAAGCTGATTTTTAAGGTTGATTAGGCATAGACTTATACTGAATCACTTTTAGATTATCTGTGTTTGTACTCTAAATATGACTTAACTCCTCCTGCGAAACCCATCAGTGACAAGAGGCGAGTCGTATTTTTTGCTAACAAGTATGCTAGTGGTTCTTCTTTATGGACATGCCAACCACCTAGGGTGTCTCCATGTGATACGTATGATCTCTATACCTTGGTGACTATTATTATAGAAGCGGAATTCATAATAATAATAATAATAGACGAAAACTAGAAAACAGAACACACTAGAAACCAGATTCGAAGAAAATATCTTCTCTAGATTATGAACAAGTAAACTATTACAATTCTCTCTTTGTTACGCTCACAATCTCTCTAGGTAAATAACCTTAAAACTATTTTCTAAGCTTGCTTTTACAATAATTAATTGTCTCACAAACTTCTCTAGGTGATTTGTCTCTCAAACCTCATTTCTTAGATGTGTCTGAAACCACACTATCTAGATCTAGGTGAGTCTGTATCACAAACCACACTCTAGATGTCTTAGCTATGAGCTATACATCTCTATTTATAGCTTTAACGGTTTCCCAGACCTTCTAGGAATCTATTTCCTTATCTAGAAATAATTCATTTTCTAGGTATATTTCCTTATCTGGGAATATTACCTTGTATAAGAAGTATTTCTTTATCTAGGTAAACTTCCTTACTTTGGTTTGGTTTCCCAAACTCCTTAGGAATCTATTTTCCTTTTATAGGAATGCTGCCTTAAATTAGTAATCCCTCATAAATTACAATTATATCCCCAATCCATCTTAAGGATCACTAGTTCCCAGAAAGAGGAAGATACACATGTATCATCATGGTGCTGGAAGAGTATACTCAGGGGCAAAGAAATTGTTAAAGCTGGTCTTAAAGATGGTGTGTAGGTGATGGGAATGACATAATGTATAGGACGATTCTTGGGTTACTAGAATTCCTATTAAGGATCCCATTGATGTAGATATCCATCATCTATAACATCTTCGGTCAAATATTTAATCGACCTAAAACCAGGTGATCTGAATCTCACCAGTCTTACTGGTGTAGTTCTTGGAGATATTTAAAAAAAAATTCTAGCTATACCTCTAAGTTATATGGGCACCTACAAATATATGCTTGTTTGGTCTGAAAATAATACTGGGGAAGTATCTATCAAGTCTGCTTACAAACTCATTTGCAAAAATAACTATGGAACAGATCAATATCAATCTATGTGGCGGAACCTATGACACTTAAAATTTCCTTCTCATATTAAACGCTTTCTTTGGTTGTTGGCTCACATGAAAGTATTGTGCGACATTCTCTCACAAAGAGAGGCCCTAGTATCATGGATACATGTCCTCTTTGCTCTAGTAGTCGTGAAACAATTAACCATTTATTTTCTGAATGTCCAGGAATTAGATTTATTTGGTTGACTGTTGCTTCATAATGGGGTTTTACTTTATCTTCCAGTCATATATCACTAGAGTGGATTTGCGAATACAATTGTTTTTATCCCCAAGGGCAGGGACATTTATCTTATTGCATCGTCCCTTTTCTTTTGTGGCAAATTTGGGTTACACGGAATCAAGTGGTGTTTAATCACCAAATCTTTGATGCAAATCTCGTCTTGCAGCAGGCAATGACCATAGCCCAGGAATATGCTGATATTACCTATTCTTGTAGCATACTTTACATACTACGCATATGTTTGGATGGATTTTCCCTTCTGCAGGTTATACTATGTTAAATTCAAATGGTGCAGCTAATACTGAACATGCAGCAAGGATAGGTGGGGTTCTTAGGTCAAACACCGGCTCCCTTATTGCTCCATTTTCCAAACATGTTTTCAATAACAACAGTAGCATGGCAAAGTTACGGGCACTCAAAGAGGGTTTACAATTAGCTCATAATAAAGGAATAACAAAGCTTCAAGTAGTTCTGATTCCATGTATATAGTACAACTTGTAAATGGAGTGTGTTCTATTTCTTGGTTTTTTGTTAACATCCTAAGCAGTGCCCATTGGCCCCCCTAAATTTTCTGGTAACAATAAAATCTCATATATTTTTCTTAAGAAATAACCCTATACCCCCTCATTATTTACGATATGACCTATATAACATATAGTTTGAAAACTAATTTTAGCCTTATTTGTCGCATAAGCCAACTACACGG
Source organism: Papaver atlanticum (assembly GCA_023531105.1). Lineage (NCBI taxonomy): Eukaryota > Viridiplantae > Streptophyta > Magnoliopsida > Ranunculales > Papaveraceae > Papaver > Papaver atlanticum. The sequence goes on along the minus strand of JAJJMB010007708.1, from coordinate 26,314,177 downwards.
ACTAAAAACTAACCTAGAATTCAGGATAACTTGTAGAGAATCCTTATCCTAGCAAAATCAAAATCACCTCCTTCGGTTTGAGGTTCGTATTTGATTCATTTGAACTGCTAAAGGCTAATCAGTTTTCATCAACATTTTTAGTTGTGTTCATCAAAAATAAAGTGTGCCCCTTTTGAACTTTTGTTCTGGATTCACCACAGATCCTAAGAGATGTCACCTTTTTGATATTTTCAGTATCCCGTCATTACCGAGAAGGTAATTTCGTAGTTGATATTTTGTCCAAAAAGGCTTTACCAGTTAATGTAAATCAAGTTTGGCTCCACCAGCCTCCTTATTTTTTGAATACTATGTTGTATGAGGATGCAACATGGATGGCTTTCTCCGTTCGGCAAAGCCTATCTAATATGTAATATTAAGGCAACTTACCAAAGAAAAAAAAAAATAGAAACAAGAGGCGAGTCGTATTTGCTTTTAGTTATGGTGGCACCATTTCTTTTCCCCTAGAACACCGCTGGCACGATGGGGAGGGCCGACCGAAGGAAAACGAAACACCATTGATTGCGTAACGCGTTATACATCCTTTTTTCTATTGGAATGTTATTTTTGAGGCATATAAATCGTTTTTAATTGTGCCTAAAAGGATAAACACCTCCGAATTTTTCTTAAAAACTCTAAATTTGATATTGTTGTTTGTACTCATTGAGTAGATCTCTTTAATCTTTCCAACGAGATAAAATTCGTAAAATTGCAAGACACGGATTTTTAGATATGTTATATTCTAGTTTGCTTGCCAATTATACCCCTGAAAGAATAAGATACACAAAGAGTTATTGTAGGTGGACCAAAAGGGAGGGGCATTTTCGGTTTTTACGAATATGTCTGATACATATTTACCCTTCCTCTTCGGCTTATTTACGAAAATGTCTAAAGGAAAAAAAGAAATTAAAATCAGGAAGTGGCATTTTTGATTTTTTAATAATAACTGTTTCCTACTTTTTTATCAGGTTGCACATTTTTGTTAGGCTTCATTTTACAAAAAAAAATGGTCATAAAAGGGACTCCCTCCCTTCAGGCCCTCCAGTCGGTCGGCCCAATTATAAGCACGTCCTTGATCTAAATTTCCCTTGAAAAAAGACATAATTAAATTTCCTTCGATCGATGCAAATGGGTGGGAGTCGAACTCGCAACCTCTTTTCGAAGAACAAACGATAGAAATCCGCCATACACTGCTAAAGAACGTGCAATTGGGGGATACTAAAACTAATTGGGGGATATGTGCCGGCATGGTTTTTTAATGAAACCGGCATGATCGATGGACTGCCGGCATTGAAAAACCATGCCGGCACATATCCCCCAATTAGTTTTAGTATCCCTCAATTAATCCTTCTTGCTAAACGGTTCCCGATAAATATAAACAAAACGGCGAATCAAGTACAGGGGCCTCGGTAAAAAAATTAGAAACAAAATGTGTCGCGGTTCCCGCCGAAAGGCAATACCACCACTAGGTCCACCACCACTACAGTACACTTCTCCTTTTTTTAGTCATGGGAATCACGAACACCACGCTCACCCTACGTGTCATTTTCAGTTCCCCTTCTCTCGCCACGCATACATACACCTCTATTACTCTCACATTTTCCATTTTTTGTTCTCTCCTGCCTGTCTTTAGACAAATTAACAGTAGTCTGTACTTGTTTTTGCTTTTATATTTTCAGATTTCTCTGTCTCTTAATTTTTCTTAGCTATTTGTTATCAACTAATTAATGGAAGTTCCAGTTAGGTGTCTAGTGAAACTATGGAAGTTTATATCCTTCGTACCTGTCTTCCTATCACTCCTTGTTCTCGGCCTTATCAAAGGTACTTTATATGATCAAACTAAAAACACTATTTCATTCTTCTGTTTTGTTTTGCTTCATCTTTGAGAATGTAAGTAGCCTTTTTTATAATCGGTAGAAATTAGTGTGCAGACAAGTTTGGTTGCGGGTAACAAGAGAAAGTATCACACTGACTTGATTATTTTTCTCATTCTGATACTTCTGTTTTTATTTTGCAGCGGCATTGGTTGGTCCTGTTGTTGCTAGCATTGTCTTTGCAGCGAATTCAGCCGTGATAATTGGACTTTGGCCTGCACATTTCATATGGACTTACTACTGTGTATTTAAGTATGAATCTTCCTTCCTCTATATTTTTGCCTCCGGTTTTAGCTGAAATACCCTAATTACAATTAAGCTCCAAATGTTCATTTAGTTCCCTGTTTACCTTTTTTGATTCATGTTGAAAATTTGGTGCAGGACGAAGAGGCTTGGGTTAACTCTGAAGATTTTTGTATTGGTTTCCTTGCATCTACCTTTGGTCATTTGGCCAGTTATTGGAATTGTTGCAAACCTTCTAGTTGGTATTGGTTATGGGTTTTTCAATCCCTTAATCGCAACATTTGAAGCCACGGGGAAGAATGTCATGGAAAAAGCTTGCCGTTACTTTTACGTAAGATTTTCTATTCCATTATGCTAATACACATGATTGCATAATTATATCCATCTCGATCATGAACTACTACTAAGTTGGTTACGAATTCATAAATATGTCAGGACGGCTCTTGGAGTACGGTTAAAGGGGGTTGTATGATTGTGGAAGATTTCACAGACTTCTGCTTCCATTCATACTTCTCTTTCATGGATGAACTGAGTGAACAGATTCGCGATGATGAAAAGCCAATGGATATCAAGTATGGAACAAACCATTAGCATCTTTCTATTCCGTTGTTGAAACTAAACCAAAGTAGTCATTCACATTCATACCATTGTTTTTTTGTTGGTAGGTTGCTAAAGCTGCCAAGTTGTTTAGTAGTCAGTCTCCTGGCTATTCCTGTAGATGTCCCTATGATCACAGCTGTTGCATTGTGGAAAAGCCCTTACATGTTGGTTAAAGGATGGAAGAGGTTACTCGAAGATTTGGTTGGAAGAAATGGACCATTCGCAGAATCAGTATGTGTCCCGTTTGCTGGTCTTGCCATCATCTTATGGCCTATAGCAGTAGTGGCAGCTGTTATCAGTTCTTTCCTCAGCAGCTTCTTTTTAGGACTCTATGCCGGAGTTATTGTCCATCAGGTTTGTAGTATCTATCATATATCCCGTTCCCACTTGAATTTATTTTGGATTCTGTTTTACTTCTGTGGCTTCATGCAATTTTGGGTCTGCATTTGAATATCAATTACAAATTGTGTACCAGGAAAACTCTGTAAGGATGGGGCTTACTTACATTGTTTCCGTGATTTCTCTGTTTGATGAATATACAAATGACTTGCTTTACTTTAGAGAAGGATCCTGCCTCCCCAGGTATTTTTCTGATTAGTTGTTTCTCTCAAGCGAGAATTTAGTGTACATTTTCTCTAAAAATTGGTTTTGGAAACTAACACCACCATGGAACAAGAATTGACGGCCACACACCGATGACCCCATCGGGGTAGGACAGAAGTGTCAGTTGTTCTACTTGTAATAGGGGCAAAAACTCTTCTGATGGGGGAAGTGAGTTACATCACATGAATCCCTTCTTCCAGCTTTGTGTATACCGAAATCTTTGATTTTTCAAACCAAATTTTCTATTGGACGTGTGATTATCTTTGCACATCTAGTTATTTATTCAATGCTGAGTCACAGTCCTTGTGACAGCCAGGCCGAAATACCGTAGAAACATGAAAACCAGTTCAAGTCTCCCTGAGAGAACAATCTCAATAGAGAAGGATAACAATCATTGTCAGAACTGCGAGAAAATTATCTCCGTAGGGTCAAAGTTGGTTTCAGAAAAATCGAGGTTGAAGTGGGGTATCCAACAATTAAAACCTGTCCAGGTACTAAATTTCAGAACTGGAACTCCTTATACAAACTGTTGTCAGCCACATTCTCACTTAAAATATGTGTTGTAGGTGTGGGACTGGTTGTTCCGATCGTGTGAGGTAAATGGCAGGATTCTTCTCCATGAAGGACTTATTGATACGAAAGACATAGAAGAATGCATTTTGAAGGGAAAGTGCAAAAAGTTGGGTATCAAATTACCTGCTTGGTGTATTTTGCAGTGTCTGCTTTCATCGGCGAAGTCCAATTCACCGGGTTTGGTTATATGTATGTTTTTCTGGAAATAAATGTATTGTAGGGGTTATAATGTTCAGTATATTATTAATATGCTAATTATGTTTCGCCAAATTATTTTTAGCTGATGATATGGAGATGACGAAATTTAATTGGCCAAGAGATAAGGTGCTTGAATGGTTTTTGGGGCCTCTCCTGATCATAAAGGAGCAGATCAAAGGGCTACAGTTGAATGAGAAGGAAGAGGCTTGCTTGAGAAAATTGACTATGACTTGCAACAACGACAAACCGCAAGACTGGGATCACACAGGATTTCCAACTGAGGATAGTGTCAAGACGGCACAGTTGCAAGCCATAGTTCGAAGGTATGTTGTGGAATATTGCTTGTCAATAAAACTGTCCCGAGAAGTTTTTCCATGAGTATTCCAGTCTGGCTGGTTCAAATTGTTAGATACCCTTGTCAAATTTTGTTGACACTAAGCTTAAGCAAGCCTAAAAATTTGAAATCCTTCACTAAATTTGTTTAATTGTAATTTCGAGAATACCAACACCAATGCCCTTATATTCCTTGGCCACCCCAATGTCAAATTCCTGGCTCCGTCCCTGGCCCGTAGTAAAGCAATATACTTAGCTGGGATAAGTATATGATTCATAGCCTATAGATAGCAACTGGTTCGTAAATCCCCTAGTAATCGCTGTCAAGTGTCTGGCTGCTGGGGAATTAAGGTTTGGGCACTCTGTTTGTTCACGTTGGTGTCCAAACTGGACAATCCTTATAATCTCTGTTTCAAGTATAATTTGAATCTAAGAAGTTCAGAGAGGACTGCCCTTAAGTGAATAAGGGGTTAGGGAGCTCTTGGTACATGGTTGCTAAATTCTGATTTTAGAGAAAGGAAGCACTGAATTTGGTCTTCTTTTTATGGTAGATTGCAGGGGATTGTGGCTTCAATGACCCGAATACCAACTTTCCGTCGTCGGTTCAAGAACTTGGTGAAGGTTTTGTACATTGAAGCAGCCAAAACAGCTGTTGGTTCAGAAAGTCTGGAGGAAGAGATCTCAAGGTCGAGACAAGCTTCCAAGAAGCCATCTTCAGTAGCTCAAGAAATAGGAGGCTCCAATCCAAAGTCCAACACTAATTTTGCAGAAGGAGGATGCGAAGAAACAACAAAAGATGGCAATAGCATTGTGTAACTACTATCTATCTCTACGGGTATGTTTTCTTTTGCAACTTTGCGATTTAAGTAGTTTTTGGGTCATGTCAGGTGAGCCTTTCATGTAACTAGTCCATCTCTTTTTTCTAAAGAATTGATGTATCGGGGATGACAATGATTGAAATTCAAGAACAGAAGTGATATGTTTTTTGTTATCTTCTCGTCGAGTGATTGGTAACATTTCTTCCAAAGGTGGTTTACGCGTTTCTTTTCGGATTTCTTTTCCAGGCCTAATAAGATAAATACCACAAACCAAGCATATAGAACAAAATGTTGTTTACATGGTTTTGGTGGAATAGAACATTTTACTTGTCTAGTTGGATTCTTCGATGCCTATATAAACAAAATATGCCGAATTTTGGTAATATGAAGAAAAAGTGTAGATTATGTATCAATTTAAATACAACCAATTAGAAGAACAAGCGTTAATGCTTGATTTTTATGAAGATACAGCAGAAATTAACTTCAACTCAGTACTTGTAACCCTTGACATACAAACTTTCTGAAGCCAAACCGCTGCCGTCGCTTCCAGCATATGTCCCAAGAGTTGCTTCAGAGTTTGCTTTGCACCTTTGCAAGAAATTATCTTGTGCCTTGCCCACATTTTCTTCTTTACCCGCCCATGTTTTTAGGGTACTTGATTGCAGTGCTCGTCCAAACGAGAAAGACAGCGTCCACGGCTTTAGAACATCTAACTTGTTCATTGCGTTCAAATTCACAGTTGCTTGTTCCTCGCTTTGTCCGCCTGACAGAAACACAATCCCCGGAACTGCTGGTGGTACAGTGCGACGAAGAGCAGTTACTGTGTACTCTGCAATCTCCTCAGGAGTAACCTAGCAATACAAGAGGGAATTAATCAGTTAATTATGGTGTTTACGTTGTGTGTGTGTGTGTTTCTGCCAGAGAGCGCGAGATATACCTTGGGGCTGTCAGATCCAGGAGTAACCATATTTGGTTTCAAAAGAGTTCCTTCTAAAAGCACATGGTGATCATTCAAAGCCTTGTAACAAGCTGCTAATACAGTCTCAGTTACAGCTGCACATTTCTTAATATCATGGCTACCATCAGTTAAAATCTCTGGTTCTACAATAGGAACCAAACCATTTTCCTGACAAATGATGGCATAACGACCGAGTCCCTGAGCATTTTGTTGTATGGAGAGCTCAGATGGCTCAGTAGGTCCGATTTTTAAGACAGCACGCCACTTGGCAAAACGAGCACCAGCTTTGTAGTACTGCGCACAACGCGCTCCAAGTGAATCAAATCCTTGTGTTGTTGTTTCACCATTTGTCCCAGAGATATCAACTGTTCCCTTATCAACTTTGATGCCTGGGATAACATTGTTCTCTTGCAGAACTTCTACAAAAGGTTTTCCATCTGAAGTTTTCTGGTAAAGAGTTTCCTCAAAGAGAATAACACCTGACAAGTAGGAAAGCGCATTGGGGGAGGTGAAGAGGAGTTCACGCAGAGCTTGACGGTTTGCTTCGATGTTCTCGACATTGATGCTTGAGAGACGTTTGCCAATTGTGCCTGTACTTTCATCTGCAGCGAGGATCCCTTTGCCTGGCGTCGCTATGTACTTGGCATTCTTGATCAATTCATCTGCAAAAACAGTTTGTCAGGGCATTTACATATAAAATTTCGGTTAGATAGCTCCACTCGTTGCAAATCAGTTTTGAGTGATGCCACACATATATATCCAAAGACTCATCTGACAAGTTTTAAAGTGCGAAAGTACATACCTGCGTATTTGCCTACAAATGCAGACATGATTTGTGTTTAGCAAGTAGTGTAGAGTGATGAGAATGCAAAAATCTAAAGCAATCCAAGGTTTCTATATAGATTAAGTTTGGAAGCAAGAATATACCATGAGAATAAGTTTTTCGGAACGAATATCGGTTGACAGGTGTCCGAAGACGAACCTGACAAGGGTTATCGTCCTTGGGATAAAGGAATGTGTGATCACTCTCAATGCCACATGGAGATGATGAGAAGAAAAAAGAAACTGGAGGGAAAATAAATGAGTGGTTGTTTTAAAATTTGTAAAAGAGTTTATCTGTAAAAGGCAGTTATTGTCGATGTTGGATGTTACTATGCAAACAAAAAGAAGGAAAAATCAGGTCGTGCCCATACTTGAAGGATATGGTCCAAGCACCTTAAATATCGAGCTGAGCACAGCTATGCATATAAGGTGGGAGGATTATAACGGTATGACTTAAAATGGACCCTGATTAGAGTATACGTTTTTGTTGAGCAGGAGAATGACCATGTTCAATTTATGGGTACATTTTTAATGTGTACATGAGACATTTTATTTTATTTTTCTTTGGTAAATATATATATTAAAGCCAGAGCTTCATGCGTTTTTTTTTTTTTTTTTTTCAAGCATTTATCGGATGTAGAATCCGAATATTGCCGTATTTTTTTCTCTTTTATTTATTTATTTATTACAATAAAGGATTTGGTGGGAGCTTAAAGGCTAGTTTGGTATTGTTGTGAGTTTTAGAATAGTGCTTTTCTGTTGTGCTGTGATGTGTGTTGCTGTGCTATGCCGTGGAAATAAATCAACATGATGTTTGGTAAACTACAATTTAAAAAGCATTGCGAAGTTAACAAACTGTAAATTCTGTTTGGTAAACTGGTATTTTAAAGTGTTGGTGATGTAGTTAACATGACGAAAATAAATATATTTCAAAAATTAGTTTTAAATACACTTTGAGCAGAAATATTTTTTGAATTAAAAATAAATATTAATTTTACAAAGAAATATAAGATTTTTTCAGGTAATTGGAGGGGAGCCGAGCAACAAGCTGTGCTCCAACCCCTTTTTGAATTACAACGCTTAATCTATGGAAAATGAAGTCTCCAACACTAACATTCGCATCATGGCTAGCAATATAATTCCGCAGTCTTTTTAGAAAATCTATAGTATCTCCACCAAGTTCCCCCAGGGTAGTGAAAGCAAGAACACCGAAACCAAGTCCTTCAGTCCGCGTCATCACCTCACTCCCATGACGTTGATGATTTTCAATCTTCTGCAGCGTCATCATCTCACTCCCACGGTGTTGTGCATCAATTTGTTGAAGAAGAAACCCACACGATTCAATTATTTATACACTTTTATTATAATAAATTATATTTTTAATTCTAATTTATTTAATACTAGGTCTCAACCCGTGCCGTAACGGCACGGGCAAGGATATGTGTTTCAAATGTATCCATCGATTCATACATGTCGTAATTGTCTGAGAAGAATCGAACCGATCGATCCAGGTCTAAATATTTTGAGGAGTTGGTTAATAGACATGTCCTTATCCTCGAATCTTTTAATATTGTGTATGTAAGTCATACAACCCTTTGGGACAAACATAGTTAATCGTTAGAGCAAATCTTATGGGCAGTAGAACATTACTTCGTTCACTATTTCAAAAAAATATCATCAAAGGTCATTCACCAAACTTGTAACAAAACTAAAATCACCTAAAAATTACTTTAAAATCAATTATATTAATCTTGCAAAATCTGTTAGCATTAGAATTTAATTTTCTCTTTGATATAAATTGTTGGGTTCCCAATTTACATAGATTTGTGTTTATTCATTTTTCTAAAATTTATAATAATATTTAATTCTTGATCCATTTCTTTTCTCGTCTCTTTACCTATTATCATGAACTATTTCTCAAGTATGCATAATTACACGAAGTTGGGGAGAAATGACAAAAACAAAAATCATGACAAAAAAGGGAATAAAGAGAGATGTGCGAAACTAAATTGATTACAATTAATTCACGCGTAGCCTTGCATAATCCCATGAAATAGGGGAGAAATAATGACAGAAACGGAAACCATGACAAAAATGGGGAATAAAGAGAGATGTGAGAAACTGAACCGATTACAATTAATTCGCATGTAGCCTTGTGTTTGGTCAATTTTTTTATAGGTTTCATTTTTCTTCCTGCCCCCTACCCGGCAAATCTTAAAATCACAACATCTTCTTTTTTGGAAAAATCTGGATTTAAAATTTGTTTTAATTTTAAAAAATAAAAAAAAAGTAATTTGAAAACTAAAATCAAATTAAAACAAAACAAAGAAAAATTAACCAAGGGTGACTAAATAATTTACCTATCTTAGGACACCTTTTCTCACCCTACTACCAATACTTCTTCCACCACCACATTATCGTTACCACTCCACCGGTCTCACCAATACCCACCACCATTATCCCCACCGCCGATCCACCACCACCACCCACCATCAAAACCACCATTAGTGCTTAATTTACCTATCTTAGGACCCCTTTTCTCACCCTACTACCCCTACTTCTTCCACCACCACCACATTATCGTCACCACTCCACCGGTCTCGCCAATACCCACCACCATTAATGCTTACTAATATGGTTAATATCAAATAAATTTATTATGTATCAACAAAAATATACTCCCTCCGTACCACATATATATATAGGCGGAATATTCAAAATCTCTTAGATTGAGATTTTTTTTTTTTATTTATAAATTTCTATGTTTTTTCTTGTTTTACCCTTAATTATATTCCCAATGTTAGAGACGTACACTCAATTGTGATGATTCCCAAGCAAATAAATAGGGGTAGTAGAAGTAAAAAATCGTTTTGAAATTTGGACTCCGCCTATATAGTGGTACAAGGAAAAATGAAAATTCCGCCTATATAATAAGTACGGAGGGAGTATTCATTTGATTAATTAAAGAAACATTTATTAAGAAAAAATCAATTGAACATTTATTATTAAATTTTAATTAAACGTGATCATTTATAGCGGTAGATTTATGTTCTGCAAGTATAAATTTGACCGTTCTTTATCTAGCCTAACTTGTCCAAACTTTGCTTTGTATTCTGGAAATGTAATCAATTTTATTTTAATACTAAAAACCGTGATTTATTCGATCGGGTACTATAAATAGCTGGGATCCCAATTGCGTGATCCAGCGGTCATGATCATATTGTCTTATATGATTTAGTATCCTCCTCAAAATATTTGTGTTTTGTCCTTACCAGTTGTGCTAAAAATAGCCAACTACATCTATCACAATAAAATGTTGCCTATTTTGTAAAGACACAAAACTATTATTGTCCACTATTATTCACTAACATCTACCACTATACGTAAAAACCAGCCACGCCCACTATTTTTTCCACCACCAGTAATGTTACCACCTCCATCACTCACAAATACCCGCCACTGTTTCCACCACCCACTGCTTCTTTCACTACCACCATTAAAAACTATCAATATAATTTTTCACCGGGGTCACTGTAGTACAATGGTAAAGTCATTGGGTGATGAAACCAGTTACCTGAGTTCGAAACTCGCCAGCACCAAATTATTTACCGATCAATATATATATATAGTTTTTAATAAACTAAAACTTATTTATTAATAAAAATATGTATTTATTAAATTCAATAAATGAACATTTATCATGAAAAATTAATTAATCATTCATCACGAGCAATTAATAGGACAACAATTAATAAAGTTTTTATAATGGTTAGTTGAAAAAACCACGGCCGTAGATTTATCCCTCCTAGATAAATCTCGGCCGCTCTTTATCTAGCCTAACTTAGCCAAGCTTTGTTTTGTATTCTAGAAAATAATTAAAACCGATAGAGAGAGACTCTCTAGCGAAAATTCAGGCGATTGAAAGCCTTGAATTGGTTTTCTTCTTCCCGTCAACCTACCCATCGCATATCTCTTCACCCATCATTCCATTAGATTCATCTCATCATTCCCATTCGTTTGATACTCTTATAACCCTAATCCATAACCCTACCGTATTTCCTCAGAGACATTTTCTACGGATTTTGTTGTCTGTGCAACAATGCCGAGAACCAGGTCTTCTACATCATCCTCCCATCCATCTATGGATGCTTCCATCCAGTCAGATTCTCCATCTTGTTTCTCTTCACAGACCCCTCATATTGGGCGAGAATTCTCAGATGATACTATGGTCCATTGCCCTTTCATAAATTATGATGGTTGTGGCAATGGAGTTAATGGCAGGGGGTACGTTAAAACTTCAATCATCAAGCACATTCAGGATCGTCACTGGTCATCTGAAGCATGTAAGAATACTTGTAGGGAGAGGATACGTACTGAGTTGAGTGTTTACTTGGCTTGGGAGAGATTACTCAACCAATTGCAGATGTGGTTGTGCAGTCTCTATATGCGTCTTCAATCCTGGAAGAGGCCATGCAGACCTCATAATGGCGATATCTTATTAGGGACTTTCAATGGAAGGAGTGCTGACTTTTTAATACACGGCATCAACAAACCTGTCAGCCCAGCCACCAATGCTTCTGCTGTTTAAACAAATGAAGTCCTGGGGCTGTCGCTAGAGTTACTTGATAAGGTATACCAACAACAAATTACAACAGTAGCCAGTATTCCTCCGCAATGCAGATTGAATTTTTCACGTACACTGAAAACAACCCTGGATAAGGTATCTACCAAACCTAACGACTTAACAACTTGGATTCATCTACTTTTGCTCCTCATTTGCACTTTGAACATGTATATTCCTAAGAATACCAATGAGGAAAGGTCAGGGGTGAGGAAAATACTACAAAACACTGCAATTAACCAGGCAATTATTGAATGGGAGCAACCTGGGGGGTGTTTAAACATAGTGGAAAGATTGTTAGATACCGGTAGGCAGAACAGGCAATCCCAGCAATAGCAGAAGAAGCAACAAACTAAGACTAATGTGCAGGCTTGTAAAAAGAAACTTAGTTATGGGTATTATACAACCGCAATACGTATTTTATCTTCAAATGGTGTTGCTCCATCTAATGTTGACACATTCCATGAGTTACAAAAAAACACCCCCAAACCCCACCTCCAACTGTACCCACTGACACCATTAATGTTGCCGCCATTTCTGTGGATGTTCAAGCTGTTTTGAAGGCAGTGAAAGGTTTTCCTAAAGGCATATCCTGTGGTCGTGATGGCCTCAGAGCACAGCATCTTTTGGATGCCTTAAGCGGTGCTGCTGCTGCTGTCTCAGAGGACCTACTCATATCCATCACCAATGTAGTTAACTTGTGGCTTGCAGGTGCTAAGAGACGCATTTATGTGTCTATTTTCATATCTATTGTGTATATTGTTAGTACCCATTTTTGTACTTATTTTAGTATTTTATCCCTTTGTAGGTGTTTTTGGAGAAATAGGCTTTTGCGGCGAAATTGGCTCGAAAAGTTGTTAAAGACACCTGGAAGGACATTTGTTATTCGATTCTCACTTTGGATAAGGGGTAACCCATTTCCAAGCAGCTACTAAACACAGACCGGGATTGGATAGGGGGACTCCACTTCTTCACGTTTTAGATTCAAAATTGGCGGGAAAAATGGTTTTCATGAACAGATTTTAGGGTTGGAGTTTTGATCGATTTTTATGGAGATTAAAGGGCTGAAATTGATTGGGGTTTACTCCTTAGGACTACACAGGCCTGGTAAAGTCTTTGGATGGAACCCAAATTGGCTAGAAATCGAATTAGAGCAAAAGAGAGATAAGTTTACACGGGTCTATGATGGATTATTTTTGGAATTTTAGGGAGACTAAAGGCAAGATTTTCTTCCCAAAGCTTGATATCTATCTAAGGAAGAGTTTAGAATCAAAATGAAAGCTCGGATACGCGTGGAAATCCAAAAACAAGAAATTGCCACAATTTTGCCGTGAAGAGAAAGGAAGATATTTTGGAAGATTTTGGAGAGATTTAATCGGTCTTTTTGATATAAATAGGTGGGTTGGGTCATATAGAAGGGGTGTCGAAAGTTAGGGAAAGTTTAGAACACCAAAGAGCCGAGAAATCAAAGTTGAAGAAAACCTGCTGCTGTTGCTGCTACTGAAGAACACGAAGAACTTCGACCCACACCGAACCGTCGCAGAAGCAGTCTTATATTCAACTACAGAAAGTTGTTATCGTTTCTGACTGTAATCGCTTTAAACCTTCAGCGACCATTACTTTCCTTACAAAAAGCTTTCTGTAACTACAACTCGTCCTTTTTAATAAAAACACCTTATTTGATCAATGAAATCAACTTTTGAGCATATTTCTAATATGAGAAGCTAAACCCCAACACTGGGATGACGGAGGAAGACGAATATCATACTTGGGGTAATTTTATTAATTCTTTTTAAGACTTTTGCATTAATTTTAATTGAAATTATGATTTGAATTAATTGGTAGTCATTTAATTTGATGATGTATGCTTAGCTTAGGTGTTTTGATACATCATGCTTAGGATTTACAATCAATGTTTTGAGAATCTACCTTGGAAAAAATAGAGTCCATGTTTTTCTTGAGCTAAAATTGTCAAAGAATTAATAATTGAACCTTATGTTTTGAATTCGGTGGAATCCTGAATCCCAGTAACTCTCGCACCCTTTGTAATATTTTTGTATATATTTTTATTAAATTTAAAAACTCGAATCTTCACAAGTCTTAGAGTTCGAATCCTATTTACCATTACTACAACATCTTTGAAAATCACATCAATTTTTGGCGCCGCCGACGCGGATTTGTTTTTAGATTTAGAGTGTTTAGATTTTTATTCTTTTGTTCTTTTTTACGTTTCTTGGGTATTTGTATTTTTGTTGCAGGTTTTGAATCAAAGAGGAATTGGAGACGAAAGACCTGGGGGATAAAAGCTAGACAAAGCGAAAAGAACGGAGAAAAGACGAAGATATTTTAAATTTTTTTAATTAGATTTTTTTTTTTAGAAATTGTAAATAGGACTTAATTTTTGAACTTTTTTTTTTTTTTTTTTTTTTTGGACTTTTTGGACATTTTGGGACTTTTGGACATTATTTTTAAACCCTACGGAAGGGTACCATTAGATATAAGCTGTTTGCAGGGAAGGACGACTGTTACGATACTGTCTCGGCCCCTCGGGTTCGCACACTGACATAGGAGTTGGTGGCCCGAGTCGACTTCAGTGGTTCTTCGTCAGTCTGGTACGGGAGGTAAGCTTCTAAACACCCGCGATCCCCCTGTCAGCGGGTTTACTGTCTTCCTTAAGGTGCATATATGTTGAGGTTTTGAATACGGATTTTAATTTCCTAGTAAAGGGCAAGGCCAGACCATATAAGACAAGAGTTCGGATTTCATCACCATTCTCTTCTTGCCCGCTTTAGGAAAACGATACCAAACGCGATCCCAAGCCTAAAATTTTGATTAGAACGAGACCGATAAGGTAACGAGCTTGTAGGAAAGTCGTTTGAAAGGACTGTATTGGGTATTTTGTTAGCCTAACTTAAAGTTTAGGAAGATTACTGTAAGTCAATTAGAGCCGCCTTGTAACCCAGGGAAGCGTTGCCAAAGAGGTGGGGGTATCAAAGCTCCTCTGAGCTTCCTCTACTTCTCTTTGACTTACTTTATTCGGATCGATCTAGAGAGGTTTGCTAAAACTATACCCAGTTGCCTTTTGGGAGATTAGAAGATGGTCTAGAAACAATCTAAGTAGAGCCATCATGCTTGTTGTTTGCTAGATTTTATAGGTTTGATTTGGTCGAGTCAGACTTGTTTGTGATTGTGTAGAATTCGCTTGCAATTAAGAATGTCGAACTGGTATGATAGAATCCAATACAATGAGTATCGACCTGAATTTGAATATGGACATCATCATTTTTATGACCATGGTGGGAATAGTAGTTGGGAACGCCAACCTTTTCAAGGTTATGGTTCATACCATGGTGAGCCCAATTACTATCCACACACA
This sequence comes from Papaver atlanticum, assembly GCA_023531105.1. Lineage (NCBI taxonomy): Eukaryota > Viridiplantae > Streptophyta > Magnoliopsida > Ranunculales > Papaveraceae > Papaver > Papaver atlanticum. The sequence goes on along the minus strand of JAJJMB010007708.1, from coordinate 26,299,122 downwards.
CACCGGTCATACGAGCAAGAAAATAAGGATTATTATAGTGCTAGTACCTCGTCTTTGGACAATACAATCAAACTGTTGAAAACTAGTCCTTATTATGATCCTTCTGTTCCTATTTATGATCCTTCCGTATCTTTAGAAGAGTCTCTTAAGCAGTTAACTGAGCAAACAAATAGGTTTATGTCGGAAATGAATAGAC